>JAQHUG010000074.1:2086373-2126521 GCA_028555095.1 Dicrostonyx torquatus
TTAAATGGACAAAAAGAACCCACAGAAAGAGGACTGCTGAACTTGCCTAAAAGGTGAGATGATCTTTCAGGGTTCCTGATTCATAAAAGAGTCTGCGAGACATTCTGCAGGACACAAAAGAAAGTGACTTGAACTGTCTTTGAGTTTTCCTGCTTCATGGAAATGTCTGTTGGACGCTATGGGCCTGTAGGCTGAAGATGGATACCCCAATGGTAAAAAAGAACTTTGGGTGACTTTCCAGAGATGTCTCTGTCACTTGTGGAGTTTTGGAAGTTGCTTACTTCTTTTTTACTTAGGTAATATTATATCCTTTTGGAGTCTTTGATGGAGTTGAAGAAAGGATAGTTATAGTTTTCCTTAGTTAAGATAAAATAGATATAAATATGGTAACTGTAATTCTTGCTTGATAACTGTTTTGTTATATGTAATTTTACTATGTTAAAATGAAAATCTTTCTTTTTTGTTTAAGCAGAAAAAGGAGAAATGGAGTAGGAGGGTTCATCTGTATTTTTGTGCTCTGATTGGTTAAATAAAGATTCTGCCTGGCTTGTAAGATAGGTCAGCCCTTAGGTGGGTGGAGTAGACAGAACGGAAGTTCTGGGAAGAGAGAAGGAAGTGGTCAGTCACCATGAGGCTTCCGTCGCAGATGGATGCAGGTTAGACCTTTCCGGTAAGTTACCCACCTTGTGGTGACATACAGACTATTATAATGGGTTAGTTTAGATGTGAGAGCTAGCCAAGAAAAGGCTGATGATGATGGGCCATGCAGAGTTTAAATGAATACCTTTCTCATGTGGTTATTTCGGGCATAAGCAAGCAACCAGCAGCTGAGCGGGCCAGCGGCTGGGGGCTAGGAACTGGGTGCCAGGAACACAACACGTACCCCCCCCCCATTTACAACAATATTCCCTATGCAAAACTCAGAACAGTTTACCTGTGTAGCCCTTTAAGCCACACAGAGAGATTGATAAAGAGTGAGAGAGATAAAACATAGCCTTATTGTAGATGTTAAAATTACCCTATCATAAGTATGTGGATAATGAAACATACAAATCTGAAAAGAAACTTCTCAGTCTTAACAACTAGATCCTCACCTGGGAATGACAAGTCTTTGTTTTTCTATGATATCTATCACACAATAAGTCTTATCAGATATTTTTCTCAAATGTCTTCTCTCAATCAAACTTGGATTCTCTCCTGACTGTTTTTCCTTATAGAGCCTTTCCTAACAGACTGTCTTTTTTTTTTTTTAACCTTTACACCCTGCCAGTTGAGATAGCTTGGCAATTCTGGGTATTGAACCCAGGGATTATGCATGCTAGACAAATGTGCTGCCACATATTTCCTTATATTTGGAAATATTATTTTAAGGTGTGTTACTTTTGTTTATGTTGTGGAACATTTGCTTAGTGATGCAAATATGTATTGCTTTTCTTTATGCTGCATCTGTT
Organism: Dicrostonyx torquatus; assembly: GCA_028555095.1. NCBI lineage: Eukaryota > Metazoa > Chordata > Mammalia > Rodentia > Cricetidae > Dicrostonyx > Dicrostonyx torquatus. Next base: position 2,087,825 of record JAQHUG010000074.1, read on the forward strand.
TAACTCTGTGATGCTATGATGAGTCCTTGCCTGGCTAAAACATCGGATGGTCTAAAAAAGAGATAAGTGACCAATAGCGAGGCAGGAGCAAGGATAGGTGGGTTGGAATATAGGGAGTATAAACAGAAGGAAAAACGAGAGAGAATCAGGAGAAGAAGACATTAGAAGTCAGCCACCCAGCCACCCACCTACACAGCCAGCCACAGAGAAAGAGTGAAAGTAAGATTGCAGAAGTAAGAGAAAGATAAAATCCCTGAGAGAAAAGATAGATTGGATAATTTTTAAAAAACTGGCAAGAAACAAGTCAATCTTATTCCGAACTAAGAATGAGCCTCCATGTGTGAGTTATTTGGGAGCTGGGTGGTGCCCCCCCAAAAGAACAAAAGATCAAAAAAGTAAAACCACCAACAGCATCCTTAGGTCCCAGTAAGAGTTATTCATTCCCAGTGTGTCCAGCAATGTCCTTCCTTGCTGCTCAAAATTAACTTTTGGGGTTTAGAGTAGAAGATAAAAGTTGCTGGTCCTGTATTCCCTGTCCACTGTTGGGAACATGAAGTGAGAATGGGAGGTCAGGTGGGCGGGAGGTAGACAGCCATTCTGCAGTGAAAACCCAGAATGCTTTTGCTATCAGGGGAGTGTATGCTGCGGGGAAACCTAAGGAAAGATATCCCTAAGTCTTCCAACTTTCCCCCATTTCTATATTACTTGAATTCTAGTGTTTGCCTCAACTCTCCCATTTCCTCTATAATTCATGGGCTGTTGACTAGGGTATAATCTTCCAGATGGGCTCTACCAACACAAAGACTTTTTGTCCTCCGATAGCCTCAGGAATTGAAACTTCTTGTACGATGTAATTTAAAGAGTGCGTAGAGATTTCCCCAACCCTTGTGGACATTCAATTTTACAGATTTCAAGCTTATTTTATTTTAGAGTGGTTTTATTAATTTTTATTTTATGTGTATGGGTGTTTGCCTGCACACATGTATGCCACTGTTTGTGCTTATTAGCCTATGAGGCCAGTAAAGAGCACCAGATCCTCCCAAATTGTAGTTAGAGGTTACTGCGAATTATAGGTTACTATTATAGGTTATGTGGGAACTAGGGACCAAACCCAAGTCTTTAGTGAGAGCGGCCACTGATTTTAACCACTGAGCCATCTCTCAAGATTTTTTTAAAATAGAAATGCTCCCTTGAGTAGTAACTTAAACCACTGAGAGTTGTTGCTTTACCAAGGACTAGATGATGGTTAGTGAGAAAATAATTTTCTGAGGGATGGTGTCTGAGGGAGACAGACTATTAAATACTCTTTATTGGTAGTGCATCAAAGATTTACTTAATCTAATGACATGGTGTTACTTACAGTTTTCCTGCTTTAAGTTTTTTCACAATGCTTTAACGCCAATAAAAATGTGGATGAATTTTAAATGAAGAAAATGACAAGAAAAACCAAGATTTCTTATTTACAGGAATTGAGAAAAATGAAGGGATTTCAAGTGCCAAACCACAAGGAAGACAAGAGAAGGTGACTTTCCATGAGTATGGGAACGCATTAAGACCCTGTTAGAGAGAGGGAGTGGTGCTATCTTTATAAAAATGCACTTCAAAATAACAGATGTTGAGATCATAGAATCATAATTAAAGAAAAGTACAAAGCAGGTGTATTTTACAGAATATATTTGAAGAAGATAAAATGTATCTTCGACATTCCAGATACCCATCTCGCTAGAAAAAAATATTAATCTGGTTAGAGAGTGAATCACATAGATGGCAGAGGCATGAGCCCTTGCAAAGGTGACAAATGGGGATACAGAGAGAGGGTGCAGATGGGATAGGAGGGGCCAGAAGGACAATCATAAGCATAAACACAGTTAGTATATCATTGCACATTTTAAACAAAATGATTTTTTTTTTTTTTTGGTTTTTCGAGACAGGGTTTCTCTGTGGTTTTGGAGCCTGTCCTGGAACTAGCTCTTGTAGACCAGGCTGGTCTCGAACTCACAAAGATCTGCCTGCCTCTGCCTCCTGAGTGCTGGGATTAAAGGCGTGCGCCACCACCACCCGGCCACAAAATGATTTGTATCAAGTGATATCATCCTTGGAGCTTCAAAAAGTTTAGCTATTATGTTTCTAAAAATAACGTTTCGGGTACTGAGGCTGGCGCTCAGGTGATAGAATGCTTGCAAAGCTTTCAAAGCCCTGGGTTTGATCCCCAGCACCATATAAATAGGACATGATGGTACATACCTGTCACTTCAACACTCTGGAGGTGGAGGCAAGAGGATCAGAAGTTCCAAGTCATTTTCAACTACATAGGGAACTTGAGGCCAGCCTGGAACCTGTCTAAATCAATGAATGAACTTACTTTGTAAATATAATTAGGTTAACAAAGTCTGGGTTTTAGTTTACCTCTGTTAGATGCCCCTATGTTAAATTCCTCCATTTAGATTCTCTTTTTATAAGGAGATGTGGGCTATTTCCTAAATTATTTTCTCCATGCATGGTAGAGGAGTAGCCATAAAAGTATTTTGTCGTGAGCTCTAAGGGGGCAGAGCTGTCATCTGACGCTTACAGCCAGACCAGAAGGGGATGGGAAGACAGACCATCAATCACCTTGCTGCAAATCTCCTGGAAGTACAAACAACCTCCCTCTAGTGTCCAAAAAGGAAAATGTGCAAGGGACACTGGAGCTCATTGAAAGCCTTGCTTCCAGGGCCAGTTGAACCTCACCATTTGTTATGAGGGCAGTGTGGACTATTATTCCTTGGACTCTCCAGTAAGCTCAGGGAGTTGATCTGCTCTTTCTGACTTAACATACTAGATACTGACATGTATCTGAAGTCACCTTGGACTGCTTGTGTGTCTGCTTGTCATCTGTAATTAGAAAGATGTGTTTACATGTTTGCCATGTAAACGTTTATCAACGCCAAACTTTGTGCGTGAAGCAATGGTATTCCGGAAACACTCTTAAGAACAGAAAATCAGAGTTTCTTTTCTTTTATAAAGTATTTTGGAATTTCTGCTGTAAAATTTTATTGACAGCCTCATCTCTACACCTAAGTGACACAATGTATCACTTCTGTTCACAGAGACAGAGCAGAGGGAACAGAATTCATGTCCCTTTAGCCTAAGTGCAGCAGGAGAAAGCAAAACCACAATAGGAAATAAAATGTTATGCTCCAAAGTAGGTCTTTTGTCATCTCTTATTTGAGAAGTCAAACGAAAATGAAATAGAACTTTTAATTCATAGATATTTGGGGTCTTTTACTTAAGTGTTAAAAAGCCAATCTTTTCCCCCCTCATGGGGGCATTAAGTTATTAGTGTTTTCTAGATATTATAAATAAAAATGTGCCGGGTAGTGACAGCACACATCTTTAATCCCAGCACTCTGGAGGCAGAGGCAGGCGATCTCTCTGAGTTTGAGATCAGCCTGGTCTACAAGAGCTAGTTCCAGGACAAGCTCCAAAGCTACACAGAGAAACCCTGTCTCAAAAAAACAAAATAAAAAATTAAAATTAAAATTAAAAGCGTTTTAACGCTCAAGTAATCGTTGCGTATCCTAACATCAAAACCAATAGGAAAAAAGTAGAAAGAAGCTGTAAAATAATAAATAATGTTGAAATATGTATTTGCCTTCTGACTGAGCCATCTCCTCAGCCCAAAGATTTGACTTTCATTCTAATGTTTGCATTGGGCACACATATACACACACAATACAGCTGGGCTATATTCTTAGGCATTGGCTTTTCCTAACAATGGAACTAGCTGTAGGCAACAACTACTTATTGTAGACTCCACCACTGTCTCATTCCTTATGTACTTACCTGCTTGGCTGCTTTACCTACTTGTCCACACATCTCTCCTAGGTTTTCACAGTCTGTATTTTATATCTTCACATCTCTTTGGGCCTGTTGCCTCATTCTATCTCTTTCTTCCATGTTCAGTAGGTTGAAAGTCCTCCCAACCCAGTGAGGGCCCATCTGCTTTTCTATCGAGGCCCTAGAAAGGCATACCCTGTTATTTTACAGCAAATACAAGGCTGCACTGGTCTTACAGGATTGGCTCACATGTGACACCAAACCTGTCTTCTGTGCTTGGGGAGGAGATGGTATTCTCATAACACAGCAACCAGGAATCCTGACTCTCAGTCACAAGAACAAAGGAAGGCTCAGGGAAATGGGGTTTTCTTAACCGAGGGATCTTTCTTAAGTTCAGTGGTCTAAGTAGTAGAATACACTATGATATTCATCTTGGAAGATTTGTTCTTGTGAAAGTTTTATGGCCTGTAGTTTCAACTTATTATTTTTCTGTTTTTCTAGAAATCTCATAAATTACTGCTTTTAGTATTTCATTTGCTCTATTGCCTAGACTTTTAAATGGCAAATATTTTGTATCTTCTTTTTCTATCTTCTGCATTTATTCTTTCACATAAACTCTGTCTTCTTCCCTCACCATTTTTCCCATTTTTCTTGTCCTGCCTTCCATTTTTATTTCTTTTACTGCTCTACATGGTGTTTCTTTTAGAGTTGAATGTTTACTTCTGTGATAATTTCTTTATTCTGCTGTTTTTCAATGTCAAGTTTTCTTACGCATACCAGCAAAAGTCTTCTGCTAATTGGCTTATAGTGCTTGCTCATGGTTTCAATATTTTTCTTCATTTCTTTTAGAGTATTTTGAAAATAGGAGGTTACTGTTTTGTGTGCTTCCCAAGCATTTCTCTTTGTCCTTTCTATGGTGACTTTTTAAGTCATTATCCTGGTTTTTCTTAAATTAAATTTGTATAAGATTGGGCCGCAATCCTTTTTGGTTGCCCATTTTTTTTTATGTTTTTTCTTTTTTTATTGTTAAAAGAAAAATTTACATTTACTACCCTAGTTCCAGGCCCTCCCGCTCCTCCACTACCCCACTGCCCTCCCCCTGCTTTTAAAAAACAGTTTCTTAACTAATTAACAGGTTGAGCAGAAGTCCATTTCTGGTGTTAATATTTTTGGTATTAACATTCATAGATTTGTGAAGGGATTTGAAAAGGCTTTGAACTTTTGCGATCTCCCTTTCACTTCATTTTCCTTCTCTGTCTGTGTTGTACAGGTTTGCAGGCCTCCCAGAGTTTCTCCTACCAGAGATGCTCTGTTCATTTAGCGACAAAAGTCTCTCCCTCCTGGTTTGGGTGACTCTTTTTCAGATTATCAGGCATCTCCAAAGGAGTCCTATGGGAGACTGTGGGATGACTAGTTCTTGGAGGTCCACTAATGGCCCTCAAATGTCTCTCATAGAAACTGTGATCTTGAAATTTGTGATTTGGTTTCCCTGACCTCTAACCTAATGTGACTGTAGGTGTTTCTCGGTGTGTGTGATCATCTTGGTTCTGTTACCCTCACCCTTACATCCCCTTTCTGGTTCTATGCTGCCCATCACCATGGGGATTAGAAGTACTAAAGGTAACTCCCTCAAGTCCAGACCACCCTGTGCCCACGCCTCTTCTCTGGATGGTTCTTTAGCAGGGGGAGTCAAGATGGAGTGTGTAAGGATAGGGGTAGCTTATTGAGGTTGCTTTGCAAAGAACCAGGGTAAAAGGATATCAATGGGTGATGGACATCTGCAGCAGCTGCAGGAGGGTAGGTGCTGCTGCTGGTAGATTTTGTTGCTTTCCTCTTTTTCTCCAGGACCCAGAGAAAGTCTCAATAATCGGAAACACTTTACAACATCTCAGGTCCAACCTTAGTATAGGCCCAGAGACAGAGACAGCCAGTCCCCTGTATGTAAAATTTCCTGAGTTTAAGATCACCAATCAAGTATTTGAGAAACATTTTAACCCTCTATATGGGAGGAATAACTGAATTTATTCATTTACTCATTGATAACTGTGATATAGTAATGACTTTTTAAATATATTTTTCCAGAAAAATGACTTGTTCATAAAGTCATCATTCATCTTCCTTATTTTCATAAGAGAGCATTAGTGAATTGTGGTCTATGATAACCGCCAGACCAAGGTCACCTTGCAGACTTGCTGTGGAAGGCAACTATTTAGAAAAACAATAGAAAAAGTTTTTGGTTTCAACCTCCGATTCATTTGTAGATTGCCCCAGGAAAGCAACTATCTCTCCTGCTGAGGTGAGAATGCTAGGGCGGAGGCTAGGAGACAAAGCAGGAAGAGAGATTAGATTCAAGGAGACCCCAAGGAGAAGGAGAGAGGAAAAACACAGGGACAAGAAGGGACAAGAGAGAATCTTAGAGGGAGAGCAGAGGAGAAGGAACAAAGGGAGTTTTACAGAGAGACAGGACAAGAATTGAGAGAAGAAGAAAATATAGCTGTACAGAGAAAGAAATAACAAGATATAAGGGAGAAGAAATGGTCACTAGGAAGCCTTAGGAAGCAAGAGAAATTTAGGCAAATAGAATAAATACAAAGCCTTTTAAAACTGTGATGGTGTGAAGCCTTGGTTTCTTTCCACGCGTCTCCGAGCACAGATTTGGGGAAGAGATTCAATTTCTATGTTTGGGACGACGGTCCCAGACAGTGAATGAACCTGGAGTTCTCACAGCATTTCACACTGGTTTAAGGACCTGACAGTTTTTTAACCATATTATTACAGCTCCCAGGAACTCTTTGGCTTCCAGGGAATAATATCATAATGTGTTGTAATTTCCACCCTCAATTTACATAGATTTATTTAGGGGTATGGCATAGAATGATTTTTTTCATGTATTTTAACATTAAATGGCTACTCAAATAAAATAATGAGGTCATACTATATTCAGGAAGAGATTTCCTAGTAAATGCCTTGTATATTAACATATTTATGAGTCTTAGGATTTGGCTAAAGGACATAAAGGAGTTTGAGCTGTTATATAACTTCTGGTTGAACCTTATAGGTATGGGAATTTTAAATAAATTAACCTATAAAGTATTTCTAATATATAGGCAGAAAAATTAGTGCAATTCCATGAATTTGAAAGTAGCACTTATAAGGTTCCAGATGTACTATGCCCTGTGATGTTAAAAGTTGTTCTAGTATGCACGTTTGGCCCCGGTACTTGCTAGCTTTAGCGTTAAATGGAAGAGAAAACCTCTTTCTGACATTATAACTCAAAAGAGAGTTGCCAAACAGGGCAAGACAGCTAAGACTTGCAATCTCAGCACTTGGGAGCCAGAGGCAGGTACTGTGGGATAATGCTTTTGTACACTGTAAAGATTTGTTACTCGTATTGGTTTAATAAAATGCTGATTGGCCAGGAGCCAGGCAAGAAGCATAAATGAGGCAACCAGATGAGGAGAATTCTGGGAAGAGGAAGACAGAGATGCAGTCATCATCCAGACACAAAGGAAGCAAGAAGAGACTGCCTCACTGTTAAAAGGTACCAAGCCACGTGGCTAAACAGAGACAAGAATTATGGGTTAATTTAAGTTGTAAGAGCAAGTTAATAATAAGCCTGAGCTAATAGGCCAAGCAGTCTATAATTAAAATAAGCCTCTGTGTGTTTCTTTGGGACTGAATGGCTGCAGGACAGGGTGGGACACAAACTTCTGCCTACAGGCAGGAGGATAACTATGAGTCTGAGGTCAGTATGGTGTATATACTGAATTCCAAGTCACCAAGTGTAACAGAGTGAGTCCCTGTTTTTAAACAAAAAAATTAAAAAAGTTAACTATATTATGTTCTTTGACCATATTTATAAAATTAGAAGTATAAAAGGCATTGATTAATGATTTAAGAATTTTATTTTAATTAAATACCAAAAGTGCTGTTGGAAAATAAGGCCATCATAGTTTTAGCAGTACTATGCACACTTGCTGTGTCATCAGAGACATTATTTGATCTTTGGCACATAGAAATCTGCACATATATTCTCAATAGTAACAACCCACATGCATTTTATGACGTTTAGATGGGATCACAGCCCAACCTAAACTTAATTTGAACTCACTGTACCTCAAATGTCTTGATAATTTAAAGACTTAATGGTCAAGTGTACATACGTTAGCAAATGATTTCATGAGCAGTTTCAGTGAAATTAGATATTCCCCCTGCTTCTACATATTTAGTGCTGTCTTGAACTAATTAAAGGTGCTCTGATTCCAAGCAACTATTAATTTACTCAGCAAATTGAACAAATTAAATTAAATAAATGGACAAATTAAGTTAGTAATAGAATGACTTGCTGATTGCTAGACCACTCACTTTCTGATTGCTGCTTCCTTATTCTTTGATCTGCGATGATTTCATTTTTGTATCATGTACTGCTATTTTATTGTTTCCATCTTTCATTAGCTAGGTACTCTTTAAACAATGTAGAAATGACCTTATCTTCCTGGAAAATAGCTTTCATTATTTGTTTTCATTTTCAAGGCCCCAGAGGAATCTTAAAACCACACATAGACTCTGCCGGTTGAGTTCAAATTTAGCCATATGTCACATATAGAAAGAATTTGAAGAACTTAACATCAACACTGCTCTAGAGGTCAGACAACAATAGAAAGACATTTAAATAACACATTTAAATAGATATGGAGCAAAGCTTCTCTGTTACATATAAGAACTTGGGTAGATTGCTGCACACATTTTGTATGGAAATGTTAGTTTTCCCAAGTGTTTTAATATGTACCACATTTATAAACCTATCTGTTGTAGCCTGAGTTGTGTTCTATTCTCCTGAAATTTACATGTTCATGTCCTAGTGCCCAGTATATAGCTAGACTTGAAGACAAGTTCTTTGAAGAAAGTAATTAAAATGAAGTTTTTAGGGAGGACCCAATCCTATGTAATTGGTGTGTCCTAACATAAAGAAATGTGGGCAAAGACCAAAGGATGACCATTTCAAGACACCATGAGAAATAATCTAAAAGCTAGGGAGAAAATCATCCAAAGAGCCCAAAGCTTTTGATCTTGGTCTTTTCATGCTAACTTTTAGAATAGTGACAAAGCGAAAAATTCTGCTGTTTGAGCCACCAGAGCAACAGGAGCCCAGTGCTATGGTCATCTTAGAAAGCTAATCCACCATCCTGGCAATGAGGGACCTTTGCATGATCATTTTGTTCTAAGAGTTTTGCTATGTTAGGTAAAATTCAATATTTGTGTTTATCTGCTTTGGCACGTGGAGTTTTCATAGCTAATTGCCAAGGGAGGAACCTTAGTTTTCTCAGAGAAGTCTGTGTTGGGATCTGCTATAAGGACACAAAGGTACCACCCAATATACCCGGGTAGAAATCCCAGCCTTGTCTGCGTTTCACTTGGGCCACACTCTTTGTTCAGTATTATTTTAACATTGGCTTATATACTCATTGTTTTTGATGTATGAACTATGGGACATGATTAAGAGATAATGCATGACAGGTGTTTAACAAACCTGGCATATACAGTAGTAAGTAGTTAAGATATTTCACTATTATTATTTTCATTAATATGTATTCTTAATCAGTTGCCTATAAAATTCCATAGACTAATTGGTCTTATTTTGACTTGGTCACATTTTGAGCTATTTTTGAGCTTCAGTGACAATGATTTATATTTTTATAGTTTGAAAAGCTGAGATCTAATTTAAGATGATCATTCAAAGAGATATTAAATACATTTTATATTTTTTGCTACTAAATCCAGTTATGCTTCAAATACCAATATTAAATCACCACTTGGGAGTGTTCTTATTTTTGAGGATAATCTCATTATTCTTTCATTCATATCACAACCTATTTTATATATCATATAAGTGTGGTTAAAGTTTTTCTGTATTTATTATTCATATGTAAGGTTACTGGCCAGTAAAAAAAAAAACACACACACACACACACTATACCATTACTGGATCAATTACACTGTCTCACTGTCTTTCTTCCTCTTTAGCCCTCCCTTCCTTCCTCTTCCTTTCCTCCCCCTTCCTTCCTTCATTTCCTCCCTTCCTTTATTTTTTTTAATATTTCTTACTACAGATAACCAAATAATTTCTGACAGAATGAACTTTCAGGTTGAGTACTTTCTCAGTTTCAGTAATGTTCATCTTGGAAATATCTTCAATATTTGGACATAAACCAATCCATGTTGTTATTGGCAAGTTGAGTTTAGAGTATTTTTCCTACTCAATGGATTCTGTCTAAAGTGACTCACCCAACAAACATAGTCCTTCTCCAAAGGAAACAACACCAAAAATAGACACTTTAAACCTGTTCTTGCTGCTTCCTCTTTAAAGATTCATATAAAATATTAAAACTTTTAGCCAGTCTTAGCAGTGCGAGCTACAGAAGGCTGAGGCAGGAGGACCACAAGCTCAAAGCCTACCTGGATACAATTCAACATAAGCAGTTTAATGAGACCAAGTATCAAAATAAAAGGTAGAAAAATGAGATTGGAGATATGTGTCTCATAGGTAGAGTGCTTACTTAGCATGCACTGGACCCATGGCTTCAATACTTACAAAAAAGATCACAACTCCTGACATTTTGTGTAGCTTCTGCAGAACCCTAAGTTTCTAAAGACCTGAGTCCAAACAATCATAGTCCAGACTATCTACAAGTTATTGCTTCCCAGGATGAAATTTCTTAAACTGAATGGTACAAATGACCAAATAATTTCTGACATAATAAACTCCAGAATAAACTAAAGAACAGAGGACACTTCTTTTTCATGTCACTTTCTCCTTGGTACTTCCATACTGTTCCATTCCACTGTTGCTTGTGACAAGGTTTCATTGTGTGGGCTAGGAGACCCTGGAACTCACTAAGTAGTCCAGGCTAGCCTCGGACTTCCAGCACTCCTTCTACTCCAGCCGCCTGAGTGTTGAGCTTACCAATGTGAGCCACCACACACAGATGTAGCATTGTTTCCAAAGATGAGTCTGAACTCTACAGGAAAGATAAATGTATGCCAGGAAGGACGTTTGGTGTATGAAAATGAAAATGCGTATCAAAAGGAGAAATTTAGATTTGAGTATGTGGAGATTTTTTTTTCTAATTCCAACCCTATGTATGGTCACTTACATGCACAGGGATACATACAAATCTATCTATTGGAGTCTTAGGTGTATTATTTGGATTATAAAAAAAAATCTACCTGTGTTCAGACTGCAAAGGAAGAAGCTACATAGCAATTTACTTCTGTTTGGATATCAGGGGAAACATTGGGAGGATGACTGATTTTGCGAGGCTCAAGAAAACCAGATATTGGCCAAGCAGTTATATTTTAATTGTTTATTTGTGAAATCTCCTGGTCTGTTACATTTGTATGTGTCTGTGTCAAGCCCAGTCCAAAGACTCACCCGTATGTGCTGAGGTCTCTTTTATTATCTCATCTTTTGTTCATTGGATGAAGGCAGGACGCAGTCAGTAGTGTAAACTAAGGCAAGCATCAAATATGAGGTTCAGGTTTTTTCTCATACCTGAATTTATTCCCAAAGATGTTAGTGCTCATTAACATCTATTAAAATCAGTTTGAACGCTGTTGAGAGAAGCATATGTTATTGCTGTTTTTTAAGCAGGATGAGTAACTTCAAATTCCCATAGGTTAAGAACTAAATGGTGAGGACCACTGAGTAATAGGATCTAGCAGTTTGGTTCACTACAGGAAGAAAAATCATAACCATATTTTCCAGATCCTTAAGAACTACCAAGATTCATCTACGTCACCAATGTCTTTCATATCCTTTTGGGATATACAAGGTGACTTGAAATCCTGTGTGCCTGCAGCGTTGTAGTCTTCCTTCCCATGTTGGCCAAGATCTAATACTTTATTCTTAATGTACCACATACTTTCTTCTGGATGGAGAGATTTGACTCTACTTATGTACAGTCTTCTTCTTGTGTATTTTCTCTCCAACTATGTTATTGCCAGTGATCTAAAGTCAATCCTCCTGAGTGAAAAATGATGGTGTTTCTTCCTATTTAAGAAAACACACAAGAAGAAAACACATGTGGATTTATGACAGCTGCTCAAGGAATGTGTTTATTCAGTTATTGATTTTGTATGGTTGTATCTCTTTGTATGTATAAGTTATGTGTGTTTGTGTGTGCCAAATAATTATATAGACAGCATTTGGATCATCAATGAAATAAATTTTTGCTTCCTTTTTAGTCTTAGATGTGATTGTTTACATTTACATTTAAGTGTTTTATTCCATATATTCGATTTCATTTAATGTAGAATATTTGTAAAATCAAATTTTATGTGATTTTTTTTGTCAGAGACTCACTGTGTATCCTCGACTGGCCTGGAAGTCACAATGTAGATCAGGCTGGCCTTGAACTCATAATGATCACCTGCCTCTGTCTCTGGGGTGCTTGTGCTGCTGCCATGTCTGGTATGACCATGTGTACCTTGCATTTAACTGTGTTCTTAAGTTTGTTCCTGAAGTTTGTGTTGTGTTAGCTTCTAGATAGACTCATTATCAGGGTCCTCAGATCAGAGGGATTTATTCAGTAACTACACTGTGGTCAACAGTAATTTTCTGATCAGACTTCATATGGAAGGTGTGTGTGTGTGTTTGTGATACAATTTTGGTTGGATATAAAATGTAAAGTGATCAAAATAGGCAAAGATTCTTTATATTTTTCTCTTTTAACTTGATTTTTTCTTCAGTTAGGGTCAAATTCTATTTCCTTTCAAATGACGATGTGTTACATATTTATTTAACTACCTTGTGTTTCTTCTTTTGTTTCAAAATATTTGTCAGAGGTGACTCAGCTAATGAAAGAAACTTTTGTGTGAGTTTTATGGCTGGAGTTTGATTCTTGGAGGCCATGCAAAGATAGAGTGAACTGACTCCTTCAAGGTCTCCTACGACCTCCACGCACTGATAACAAATAAAAGTTGTAAAAAACTAATAAAATATTCTTTAAAATATCTGAATTGATACATTCCTAAATTAACTTCCTGCATTTCTATAGTTTCCTGATTGGCAAATCAAATCAAAACAAAAGCAAAAGAAACTACCTATTTGTAAAGACTAAGGGCTTATTCACAACATACAGACCATTTTTCTGCCTGTCTTCCATTAGAGCCTTGCTTATCCTTAAAAAACATAAATTCATTCTTCAGTTTACACAGAAACACATGCTGTTTGCTGCATAAAACTATATATCCATGTATGTTATTTATTTTATTAAGGACATTTACCATGAGCTCTTTCCTCCCTTTAGACAATGTTAGATTTTCATTTCATTATCGTTTACTCCAGATACTGTGATTTAGCAAATATCCAGGATTTATATTTTATCTTGATGGAGAAAGATTTTGTGCCTATCGATGTAGTAACTCCTGACCCTTCCTTTCTACGAGTCCTTGATAACCGCTGTTCAGTCTTCATCTTGAATATGTGTGACCGGTGCTTTCTACTGCATCTTTCGTTCAAGAGTCAAACATGATATTCTTATGCATTTTGAAAAGTGAAACAACCATTAATATGAAGATCTGACATAGCAATGACAGTTGACTATAATCTCAATATTTTGGAGAGGGAGAAGATGAGGAGGAGGCAGGAGGATTACTTGATTAGAGTCATCTTGAGCAATATAACTAGAACATGTCTTCAAAAATAAATAAATAAATAGTACCTTACAACGATAAGGCATCCAAAGAGAATGCATATTTTATATCCTGTTTGGTTGCATATTCTAAAAACAAAAAAAGTCATGGCCACCACCATGTCTTCATAAAAGGTTTCAGGACAGGATGACTCCCAGGTCAGGAAAGCAAAATGCATGACTGACTCTGGCCAGGACATCCCAGCTCTGAATGCACACCTTAGATCTTAGCCTTTAGTGGAAAATGCAGGAGTCACTAACCTTTCCCTTCTTGACATGCTAAATTCAGCTCCTGGACAGGCTGGTATATGCCAGAATCAGGTGTAAGAGAGGAGAGTTACATCCAAAAATTCTAGAGTGTGTTGCTGGAAAGAGCTTCTCACAGCAGGCCGCCTCTCTCTGTCTCCACGTTGCGCCTCAAGGACACTGTTAGTGATTGCATGAAGGAGCTGAGCTCCAGCTAAGGAAACACATAACAACCTTTGCTCTGGTCGCCCTGGGCGACCAAACTTCTCCAAACCCAGAGTTTGCTGGCAATGCTGGTCTCCTGTAGTGTTTGTGCGCCTATCTGACCGATGCCGCTGGCGCCCCCAAGTGCTGCAAGCCAGTAGGCGCGTCCTGGACGCTCACTGAGCTGCTGGGCGACTTTTTAGAAAACTGCTGAACTCGGAGCCTTAAGGGCTGACCCAAAAGGCCATCCAAGGACTGGGAGGCTGAGAGCTGCGCAGGAGTCAGCACCCAAAGCTGACTTCCGGCCCATTTTGCCATTCACCGGGTTCCCCCTTAGGCTTTTTATTCCTGCCTGGGATTTCCTCTTTGCAAAGCGGACGCATTGGCATCCTAAAGGTGCCTCTGTCAAGCGGCAAGGTCGCACACCCAGGGATATATTGTCCCCTTCTTCCCACTCCTTGGATAGATAAATGTGTACTATGTGTGTGGGAATGGGTGGGGAATGTGGAAACCAAAAGATCCAAGCACTTCAAAGGGGGAAGCTCGTCTCCTTTTCTACAGTTCCCCCCCATTCACTCCCAGAATCCGATGTGCACCCCCATAATACACCTAAGGCGGGTCAGCCTCACATAGCACATTAACCGAGAGGCACTGGCTAAAATCAAACTAGACTGCGCACAACCCACTAAGTTAACTTACAAATGTCCCACAGGGCTTTTTCAGTGCTCCTAGTTGGAGGCTGGAGCTGGGTGGGAGAACTACAAAAAGGCGGTTGGTGGCAGTCCTCACAAACGGGAACAACTTTTCATCTTCATTTCGCCCGTTTCCCAATCACTTCCAGAGATGTGATCAGTCACGAATGTCTTCTCCCATGTTGCTCTGGAGGTGAACCCCAAGTTTTCAGTTGAAGGGTGAAGGAGGGGTGGGAGGGTCGGAAAGGTGGAAAGCAGGAGGGACAGACCCAGTAAGGGCGCCTGCTGGGGGAAGGGGAGGCGGGAGCTTGCCGGGGCGGGCGGGGGGGGGGTATGAGAGAAACGTTTTCACTCTTTGTCACTCTTGAATTGGGGGCGGAGGAAAAATCCACTGTGAAAGCTATAAAAAGAGAAGAGGGCGGGGGAGAGCAGAAAGAGAGCTCTGGCCCTCTGCACAGGGCATCACTGCACCCCTGGCCCTGCTTGGTGGCCCGGTGTGAACCAAGTGACAACTCTTCAGCATACTGGTGGGAGTGCGCTTGCAGGAACCTCAGTTCCTCTCAGCTCTCCGGAGTCCGGTCGGGGGAGGTGACTCTTAATCACCAGTTGCAAAGCGTGCTGACTTGGAAAAGAGGGACTTGAGTGGCGCAAAAGTTGAGAGCTAAGGCGCAGGAAAAGAAAGAAGAGCAATCGAGGCCGAAGGAAAAGAAGCTACGAAGAATCTGGCTCAGTGAGCAGTTAAGGGGAAGGATTCAATTGCAGAAGATCGGGCGAGAGCTCAGAAGGGCAGAAGACGGAGCTACACTCAAGTTGCGATCTGCAGGGCTGGGTCTTCCAGCACCTTGGGTCACGCCTCCTTGGCGAGAAGGCGCCTGGTCTTTGATAGCTTCCAGGGACTGCAGAACTTCCTGCCCGCCAGAGGAGCGGGTCTCTCTGGGGTCGCGTTTGCTCAGGCCTGGAGGCTCGAGACTGAGTCCAGGAAGGGCTGGGGGAACCGTGTCTGTGAGGAGCCCACGCGCCCCACCTGAGGGGTTGAGTGTCGGTGTCCTTCCTCTCCTGACAGTCACATCTCTCGGGGCTCCACCCCACCGCGGGAACCCCTAATCAGGAGATGGCTGCGCTGATGCGGGGCAAGGAATCATCCAGATGCCTGCTCCTACTGGCCGCGGTGCTGATGGTGGAGAGCTCCCAGCTTGGCAGCTCGAGGGCCAAACTCAACTCCATCAAGTCCTCTCTGGGAGGGGAGACTCCAGCTCAGGCAGCCAATCGATCTGCGGGCATGAACCAAGGACTGGCTTTCGGCGGCAGTAAGAAGGGCAAAAGCCTGGGGCAGGTAGGAAACTCCCTCAAACACACTCTTCAGCCAGGAGAGGTAGGGACCAGAGCTTCTGCGCCTAGTTTGCCTTTGCGCCCAGAAAGAGTTCAAGCCTTACTCAGACCAGGTGTGGCGCTTAGGGCTACTTGGGAAGGGGTTCATGAAGCTGGGTCTGCGTGGGCACTGAGACTTGGGCGATATTTTGCTGGTCTCTGAGATGCTTGTTTAGTGCGGGGGCAGAATATTAACGCTGAGATTCTTTTCAAGATCTAGTGAATTTCTTTGGCGAAGTGACCAGAATGGTCCTTCCATCTAACGCGCGGATGCAAAGGATGCATACAGCAGCTGACATTAACAACTGAGATGTGCTTGCTAGCCTCGGCTCTTGGGGTGTTCGCTTGTTTAATCTTCACAACTCTGGAAGATAGGGCCTGCTTCTTTCCTGTCTTCAAATGAAATGTTCGTATGTGCCCCAAACTCACAACTGGTATAAGTGACAGCGCGGAGTGTAACAACGAAGTGGGAATTCCGGCACCCAAAACATTTTACGCTGCCGAAAAGCAGACTTGCTCTCTTTCACAGTTCTCTTTCTCTGCCAAATTCTTTGCACTGGCAGGGTAGACCTCCAATAGACTCGCAGTTCCCCCTCAAGTAGAACTGTGATAAAGCAACTGGGAGGAAGAAAATAATGAGGGGACAGTGACAGCTTCTGAGGTGCCTGCAACACAGCAGGGAAACCAGCCCGATTTTGAGAGAGGGAACTTCCCAGGGGTGTCTTGGTGTTTGTCACACAGGCAGTTTGATTGACAGTCAATTGTGAAGGGTTACACACACCAGAGCAAAGAAAGCAGTCGCACTGGGCACCAAGTGTGGTCAGCGTGCAGAGGCCAGGAGAGGGGGCTCTGTGGGCACTGGGAACCACCACAGCTCCACCTTTTGCTCCTTTTGTGGAAAGCCAAAATCGAAAGCCAGTTTGCCAAACAGCACAGGCACAGGCACAGGCACATCGCACAAGTGTCAACCAGAGGGGGAGGTCCAAGCTCAGCAGATGCGGGTTTTCCTGATTCCTCAGAGTTGAGGCTGCTCCCGCTTTCAGCACGCTGTCATCAGCTGCAGCTGCCCACAGCCCAGGAGGCAGAGGGAAGACTGGCAGCTAAGGCTGGACAGCCAGGGAAGACTCTGCCTGAGCTTGGTCCCCTACTGCCCTCTTATGGTCTGCATGTCTGGTGCGTGCCTGCCTGCATGTGTGCGTGCGTGCATGCGTGTATATGTGTGTGTGTGTGTGTGTGTTACTTTTGTAATTTGAGAATATTTCCCAGAATTTTGAAAAACCAAACATTTCAACTCCACTCTCAAAGTACTACAAAGTCTACAATCCCAGGACTTTAAAAGAATTTAAGGAAAGTAACAAAAAAAATGATACCTTTATGCGCATGAGTACATACACAGGAGATATTCGCACATCCTCTCTCTCACACGCATCTCTCTTACCATTTCTTTTCTCATGGGAAACACCCCAACATTTTCAACAGCAATTAACCTAACCTCCTCTTTGGAAGTTCATCATGAGCTGGGACCATCATGAGCTGGGGTCCCGGCCTGGGAGGACATTAGCAGATAATCTACTACAGAACACTCAAGCCTTGCTTCATCTTCTTAGTTTGAGAGAGCTTTCGTTCTCCCAAGAACAGAAGGACATAGCATCTCTCCAGGCTCCTCACTGTTTTAATCAGTGCATATCTTGGGAGTTTCTGCAATGTGTTTTTACTTCTGACATTACTTTGGGTCCTGATCCCTCATGTTCCTCTGTCAAGTAATCTGTTATGCCAGACGCCATGAATGCTTTACAGACCGGACTGAAGAGCGTATATCTTAGTCTAACTTATCCTTTACATTTGGCTAACATACCTGAAGACAGATAGCTATGCATTATTGTTTCTGTCCCTTCATTATGTTTTTTAAAGTGTTTGCAGCCACACTTCAACTCCTCAAATTGAATATCTAATTATTAACTTTACAAATAAGTTGAATTATTGATATGCCCTTCAGAACTTAGTGTAAAAATATATTTCGTTATAGGTTCTTAACTATAATTAAGAGATTCTTAAACTGCAGAGGTAGGTTTGTGAAAAAGTCTAACCGGTTGGAATTAAGAGTAAGTTAAACAAAATGTAGGGGTTGGTGGCAGGAGGAGACTCGCTATCTAGAAGAACTATATTGTATTTATTCTGCCATCTCACTTATGGTTTTGTCTAAATCATGTGTTCTCATCTAAAGAGAAATGATTCTTTCTTTGAATAAGAGAAATAAATTATTTCAACATTTATTCTTCTATCTTCTTTATGGGACATGCTGTCTTCTAAATATTAGTAGTTGTTTTTCCACAAATAGGACATAAATTTGAAAACCAGCTCAAGAGAAATGATGCTGCTTTTTAAAGTGGGGTGATCTCTAGAACAGCAATGCTGGCTCCCAGAATTTTTTGTCCACCGTAATAACAGAGTCCAGTTGAGAAGACTGACAACAGCTGTTTCTATATTACCACCCAAGGCCTAAGACGTTGAGTTCTGTCCATTGCCTTTAGTGGTAACTGATGGCGTTGAAATATCTGTCTTTAAAGACAGGGGAAAATCTCTAGGACACAACCCCACTCCCATCGGGAGATTAGAAACTTAGTCTTTCACCTTCCTTACTTAGTAAACTGAAATTTAACACCCATGTATTTTAAAAGTTAATAATAGGGAGCTAAAATACAAATTTTACTGCCATTGCCAGGTTTTTCTTTCGAAGGGATGTAATGATTTGTTAATCCACAAAAGGGAATATAGGAGTAAGGACACTCCATGATTTCTCAGAATTGGTTCATCCTGATTTCATGCAAGAGAAATGTTCTTAATTTATAGGTTATTCCTCTTCTGTAGGAAAGGGGGTGGGTTGTAAATTATTCCTGGAAAATACACACTTGAATTTTCAGAAAGAAAGAGCACAGAGAAAGAATCACATTGCTGGTGAGTGGTGTTGTAGAGCGCTGTTTTCACTTCTGGTGCGAAGTGATTTAGAAAATACTTCAGCATCCTTTCCAAGACACCATGAAGACTTATGGTGGGAACCGACAAAGAAAATCCAGCATGTACTGTTTCATTAGTTGGTACAAAATTAAGTAGGAAAGGTGGTTTTGATAATTTATTCAGAAATTTTAATTTAGCTTTCACTTCTGGCATTGCTAATGGGTTTTTACAAAATAGCGTGTGCTGTATATGTGTACGGGACAAATTGTGTTCTACAATTGATCTATATCCATGATACTTATGCATTTCAGTTCCTAGGGGGAGTATTTTACATATTTAAAACCAAAGATAATTTTAAGTACTACCTTCAAAATCATGGGAATATATATATATGTCTTTGCCTGATAGGGCCTCTACAATTTTCCATATTGAATATTATGGGCCACCTTCAAAATAAACTTAAAAATATACCAGTGCAACTAAGCAATCATTTTATCATGTGCAGTTCACCGTATTTTGTGTGCGAATGAAAAATCTTCTAGATTTGTGTTTCTACGCTTATCCGTCACATCAGTTGCTCTTAATAGATTTATTTGACTTGAAAGCAAGATATAGAGCAAATTCAAATACTTCTAAAAGTGACAGGTAGATGATTGGTCAGTGACAAATAGTTATATTTAAGAAGCTGACAAACATTTTTTTTACATGTCTGTTTAGTGTAATCCCAATTCTATGACTTTTGAATAGAATTTGAATAGAACTTGAATAGAAGACAGTTGAAAAGACCTGGAAGAACAGTTGTTAGGATTAAGTAATGTTTTGAGTAAAAAAAAACTACTGAAATTTACTGAACTTGGTTAGAATTGGGAGACCTGCTTAGAGATCACTAATATTGGTAGATTTCGCTTTGTTTAATAAAAATGCGATATTTATTTGCCCTTGTGAGAATTCATGCGAGCGCCCACTAAAATAAACTATGCTGTCGTTTCTTTGTAGCGGCTCACTTTGCTTTCTGAAATTATCCAAGATTTCTCTTAACCCTAGCCCATCTTCTCCCTGCTAAGAAATAAGTAACCTGCTAACACTTGTTGGATATCACAATACAAATATATCATTTTATAATTAAACTTTCAAAAATAATTTAAAACTCCTTTGAAAGAGTCTGCATGTATATTCCGTTTCGTTAATGGTAAGTCTTGCAGAATGGGCTGCTGATACAAGTGGAAGGTTGCCCATGACTAGCAGGATAACCATTTTAATGATAATCTAAGTATAAGCATCCATCATTCTGCTTTTGTGCTAGACTGGAGTGAGCAAGAGGACAAGGTGACTTAAATTCACTCCAGCTGTGACTCTGACCGAGTGTAGACTTCTTTATTATTCCCTCGGATACAGATTTCTGCCCTCTTCTTTCCTTTCCCAACTGTTTCAAATTTATGGTTAAAGTTACAGCACTGTCATAGAAGAGGAACGGTATATTCCATTTTAGGAGAATGTTTGTACCTGTTCTTTTTACACATGCAATCGTGTAAATTGTGCGTTAAAATCGTCTTTGGAGTTTTACAAGAGATTTATCATAATTAATAGATTTACCATTTGAAATCAACCCTCTCACAGGTAGTTATCTTTTAATATAAAGATAATATCAAGGTAAATTATAATCTTATTTCTCCCCATGACTCCCTGAACACATATTAAAGTTGATTTGCCTCATTATACCTCTAGTTGTTGGTATTAATCTATAAAAAAAAGATAAACCCACCTCATGTTATTTATCTGATCACTGGTAAGATTTATGACATATATTGTCTGCATGAGTCTCTTAGTCATTTTTACTAAAAGGCTTTTATATATTTTAATCCTATTCTTCCTCTTTCTCCAGTTCCCCCAAGATTCTCCTCACCCCTTATCCACCCAACTCGGTGTTTTCTCTTTCTCAACCCTCCCCTAAAATATGAAATTCAAAAAACCTGAAATTAGTAATAATTTGTTGATTTGTTTTTTTATTCCTTAGCATTGCCTTTTTAAGGTTGCATAGAAAGATTTAATATATGAATGAAATATAATGTTAGTATTTCAGGTAAGTTATCAGTATTTTCTTCTTTTTCTATTGACTTTGGATAGAAATTGGAAAGGAACACCATATTTTCCCTCATTGTTGATTTGGTTTTATTAAAAAAAATCCAAATCATTCTCTCAAACAAAGAGGTCAGTTGATACAAAATTTGGGAAGTTTTTTTTTCTTTCTTAAAAAAAATAGGAACATCTGTCCACAGGATAAAAAGTCACCATCCAAATATTTAAAATAATGGCTTTTCAATGAGTGTTTCATGATGACAACTTTGGGTCACTGCCTGCTTCGGTTCCAAGTCAATAACAGGGAGGCCACAAATAACACCAGTATCTAGTCAGAATCATTCTGGAGAATTTATGCTATGAATTGTTTTCTGGAAATGCTAAATTGAATCAGAGAGATCTTTAAGATTGGTGATTTCAATCTGATGTTGAAATTATTGTGCTGTTAATTAAGGAATTAGTTTAAGGGGTAGTGGCATTAATTCAAACCACCGAATCTTTATGGCAGATTATTCTTGAGACCTTAAAATTAGTTTTAATCTAGCTGCATTAGAAAAGCAGAAGTCAAGTCAATAAGACCACATGGAAACAGTAAAATTTTAAGAGATCACCAGCAAACTCGTTCACATAATAAAGAAATGGGACCAATGTACATCACTTCTTTCAAACATTCAGCAGCATCAATCTAATTTATTTGTTAATATATTGTAATTTGGTATACATAATAGTTTAAATTCAAGTATCTTAAAATTATCCATTAAATGGCCCTATCCTGTGTAAAACAAAACTTTGAAAAATCAATGAATGAATAAGTACATTGCATGATGAGATGAATCAAAGCCTCACAAAGAGAAGAGACAGCAACTTTCAGTATTATGGTAGTGGATAAGATAAAATATATATTCTTTCTTCTGAAGACAAGAAGATTAGTTATCATCAAATGTATGACTTTCTTAAACAAGCTTGCAAATTCTTAAAGCACATATTAAATTTTACTAAGAGGTACAATTGACTTACTATCTACATGGTGTCAGACTTTACTCCAAACCCCCAATTGTAGTAACTCCTTTAATTGTCAAGATAGCTGGAAACTAACTGTAACATCCTTACTTTTCTAAATAATGAAGTCTTTGAAAGCATGAGGCTGGAGAGATGGTTCAGCAGTTAAGAGTGCTTGGTGCTCTTTAGAGACCCGAGTTTAGTTTCTAAAACCTAAGTCACATGGCCCACATTTGCCTTTAGCAACACTCCAGGGAATTTGGTGCCCTCTTATGGCCTCTTTTGAATGCCTGCACACAGGTCACACACACACACACACACACACAAATTAATTCATTAATTTATTAACAAAAACAATTATTTTCCTGGAGTTAGAGATTATTCAATTTGTACAATTCATAAAGTGGTAAGTGCAGAAAACAAAAATCCTGGCCCTAGACTGTCTGATATTTGAGCTAGTATATTTACTTACCAGGTTCTGATATTAGTATGATAAGTTTATTCTTATTCTGTACTTATTTAAGAAGAGTATGTAGTCCTTTTTTCTAGTCTTTCTAATATTGTACAGTGATCTGGAGTTACCCATAGCTGTGTTAAAGCACACAAGAAAACAAGCCATCTGTGGCTGCCAACTGCTACTTGAAGTAGTTCAGAGCTCGGGACTATAAAGGCAGAGATCACAGCAGTGTATTTCATCTATACCTCTACATACCTCCCTATCACAGACTTCACTAGTAAGGGTAATTCATGTGTGCCCAAATGCCCACACACAGCCACCCCCACATACAGAAGGCACACACATACTCATCCCTTTCCCACCTCATTACAGTAGCATTATCAGTAGAGTGGGATGTTCTCCAGTCAATCTGACGTTCTCATGCCAACAGCACATGCCCCATACACATGTCTCAGATAGTGAACGTGAATATACATCCATGAGACCAAGCCTTCTTCGTGGAGTTTCTTACACGACATCCCTTAATCTCACCACACACACAAGCAACTGTCTGTGTTTAGACTTTTCATTGCCTTTGTTTCCCCATGCATTTCTCTCCCCTAGCCCCCTGTTACAGTGTCAGATGGCCCTACAGTTTCCTGGGTTTGAGTGGCAGCTCACCACTGCCTATCTGAATATTTTGGAAACTGCCATTTAATGTCTGTAGTTCTTTTTAAATAGGTACATGTCAATTATTATTGACTGGCATCATGATAACAATAATATTTAACATGAATGGGCAAGAATGAGAACCATACAGCCTAACATGTGTGAAAAGTCTTGGAAAAAGTGCATCCACTTAGTATGCTCATGTAATTACTTCAGCCTGTACAGAAACAGGTACACTTGAGTATATGCAAACCAAAGAGGGGTCTGATAAGTCTTCCTTAGCAAGTGAGGGGGTAGTGACTGAACTATGTGGTGTGAATAGAGGGAAGACTTGAACTCATTCGAATCCTCCAAAACCACAAAAAAGACCAACTAAGCAACATAGATACTGTCACACTTTTCTTACTGAATGCTGACATTAAGAGTGACAATGCATCTCTGTCATAAAAGGGAAGCTGGCTCATTACTGGTTAACTAGCAAAATTATAGGTTGAAAATGGAAGCAAGAATAGCTCAGACTTCAAGGATACAATCATAATAAGCTGGGGTTTTAATACCCAAGGCAATATTAGTTACTCAACCACAGGAACCAAAAATAATTGAGCATACTCATAGAGTCTGCTCCAACAAAATCAATCTGATGCTGTTTAAAGTTAAAACAGTCCCTCAAGAGCAAGACTCTCAACTGCTTTTGAGTGTCTAGACCCGCATACTGTGCTCAGAATTCAGAGTGCTGTCATTTTCTTTGCACATCAGCTGTCTCTTTGAAAACGATCCATAAATTGGAGATGTATTATTTTCACACCATTTCCTCTAGTTTTGACAGTTTTCTCTTGGATGATGTTTTTATAATTTATACAAATTAGAAGTAATTTTTTATTAATATTGAGAATTAAATTCATCTCACAGAAGTGTGCAATAAATAAATTTCTTTTAACGGGGCTGTTAGAAACAATAGTATCTGCTGATATTATTTTTATCTGGATGAAATATATGCCCTCATCTAAATGGGAGCAAAGAGGAAATTTTCAGTTTCAAATCACCTAAAACTGTGATTATCTGTAAATGGTGGTGTCCTGTTACACAGCCTTTAAGGGTGACTTAGAACCTAAAGTCCTTGTCTCCCCAGTATTTATCTTCACAATCTATGGTCCCATTCTGTTTGTTTCTCTCCTCCTACTTTCACTCAATGAAAGATAGGATTTTCCATTTTGGGACTCTCTAATACTTATATCTACCTTTTAGATGATAAAACCCACAGGTATCCCACACTTGTTTTGGAAACCACACCAGAAGTAACAGCAACAACATACGAGCCCTCAGTAACAAAATGCAGACTTTTCACGCCTAATATTAAATTGCCAGAATGAGATGGGCAGTGGTGGCACATGCTTTTGATCCCAGCACTCGGGAGGCAGAGGCAGGCAGATCTCTGTGAGTTCGAGGTCAACCTGGTCTACAAAAGCTAGTTTCAGGACAGGCTCCAAAGCTACAGAGAAACTCTGTCTAAAAAAACAAAACAAAAATTGTCAGAACTTAGGGAGCCAAGCACCTACCTCTGTATATCTGTCTCTATCCTGATGATGAAAGAAAGCTATGGGGAACCTAGCAAGATAGGTACTTTGCTTTCGTCTTTTTGAAATCTCTGTCGTTTTAAAATCTTGGGACTTAATATGATTTTTACCTTCGCTTTGTGGTGCATATGGTGTTGAAGAGTCTTATGTTTGATTAGAATGCATACATAGCAAATGATTTATGTCTACAAAGTATTACATAGGATAAATGTACAAAAATAGTTAAATAACATTATTTTTCTGTATAACGTGAATGAGATAGTAAAGAATGGCTATAATTTTTGCTATGTCCTAAATGATCAACTGTTATTTTCAGGGTGAATACTCTTAACTTTCTTTTCAACCTGACTGATTCCTAAAAAAATGCTTGAATTTGATAACTAAATAAAGTCATTGCTTTGTGTTTGGCCATTTAAGATGGATGTCTTTATAGAAAAAATTAAAAATAAATTTCATCATCTACAAATTTAAATGTTTCAGGAACTCATACAAGAGAATAAATTAGTACCTTATGGCACATTGGCAATTGCTTTGTTTTACTTCCACATCTTATAGTTGAGGGAGTGAGGTTGAGAGTGATGTAGCACAGATGGTATCCGTGGTAAAAGAATTCTCACTAGAACTTGGGTTCTCTGAATATAATACAAGCCTTTCATATAAGTAAAAGCCCTGTTTTCAGTTTATTCTGTGCCATCTGAACTCTGTGTAAGAATGAAATTTGTTGTCCTGAGTTGATTAAGAAAATACTGGTGGGAGATAAATTATGCACAGTTCTTTTTAGCCGTTGTGAGTTTGTACACATTCAAATGTGTTATCAAAGATTTCAGTGCCGTGATGACAACTGTATCCGTGGCTTTTAAGTGAAATTAACAAAGGGAAATGGCTGTGACTACATTGTCCTCACTCACTTTCTCAGGCCTGACACTTCAGTGACATGCTTAGCAAGAAGCCTGGCTGAGCCTCCCCTGCAATAACTAGCATCAAAAGGAAGTAAGCATGGAGGTTGCAAACTGTCTGACCTTGGTCCAAGCCTCACTAGGATAGGGGACAATGGCTTTAAAACTTTTTTCCCAGAGTCAGAAATATATTTTATGTTGTGTTCCAGTATGACTTTCTACTGCCACACTCCCCTCCCCCTCAAAACAAAACAAAACAAAAGCATTCAAGTATAAATTCTATTATGATTGACAATGAAGCACATTTTAAAGTTCCATTTATTTTCTTTTCTGCCCAATTTTGCCGTCATCTCCTTTTCCTTTTCTTTCTTCTCCTCCTCCCACACCTGCGACCTTTGGAAACGCTGGTCATCTCTTCTTTAATTAGTGAATAAAACCTGCAGCTTGAATAACTTTGAGCCATTGAGTTATTAGCTGTGCTCAACAGAAATCTCGGGTACTATTCTTGGCAGTCAGCTTCATTTTCTGAAGATATTCAGAATCCACCCTGGTGGTGCTGAAGAGAAAGCCTTGTGAAGAGAAGCATTCATCTCTCAAACTTCTTCCACTCTCGTACAACTCTGCCAGCTACTGGCCCAGAGATGCTGGACCTCTTCAGTTGCTGCTTCATGCCTTTCTCTCTCACTACTGGTAGAGGTGAGCAATAGTTATGGGCCTTTGCCATTTTGCTCTTTCTGGCATCTGTAAGCCCTGTACTAACATCCTGTTTCTATGCACATGCCATTTACACTATCACACACCGTTTCCCAGAATTTGCTATCGAAGATGACTACAATTTCTACCTGGGATACCAGGTGGCCCTGAAAGTCAGAAGTACCCATCTTTATGGATTTCCTCCAAGACATCAGTTATCACTCAATGGGTTTTTTGTTACTGCATCTCCAATCGTTTTCTGTCCTGTCTTTGTAAATCAGAAAGTATTGCCTCTTCGCAATATCATTAAAAACTGCTTTACAGAAAAACTTAGACTCTTTATCTTAAATTTGTGAATGTCAGTTGTGGGTCACACAATAAACTCAAGTAAATTGTGATTCTGAAATCATGACTAGTTTCCATGTTGATATATTAACACTTTGTGGGACAAAAGGTGTAGGTAGGTATAAGAGATTGAAAGAGAAAAGTGTTTTCAGGTTTAAAAACTTTTTTATTATGGCCTATTGGTTTGGGTTTTCTTGAATTTTCTTTTAAGAATCTCAGTACCCTGCTAATATTTTCACAGTTCTGATACACACTCATTTGTTCTTATTGTTGTATCCTACAAGCACAGCCTGCCTGCCACTACAATGTTCTGCTAGTGACTTTCAAGAATATCCCCACTCTTCTTCCCGTTATACCTAAGATGTGCTCCTTGTGTGCTATATTTTGGACACATAATGGATCATAATGGATATGGTAGGATGCATAACGTTCAGGGAGATGACTCCTTGTAAAGTCGAGACTCATTAATGTGAAACAACATTGTCCAGAACAGAAGAAACGTGGGTGGACTGGGAAGAGGTCCTTTTTAAATCTTTAAAACAATTTTATTTCACATACCAATCCAAATTTCCTCTCCTTCCTGTCCTCCCACTCCTCCCACCTTCTTCCCACCCCACCCCACATCTACTTAGAGAGGGTGAGGCTTCCCATGGGGAGTCAACAAAGTCTGTCACATCACTTGAGGCAGGACCAGGGCCCTCCCCACTGTATCTAGACTGGATAATGGGCTCTAAAGAGCCAGTTCAGGCACTAGGGATAAATACTGGTTCCATTGCTAGTGGTTCCTCAAACTGCCCCGTGCCACACAACTGTTTGCTTAACTGTTATTTTTTTTAGCAGAATTTTGCTTAGCAGAATTATTCGTAGTAGCCAGAATCTGGAAACAACCTAGGTGCCCTTCGTCTGAAGAATGGATAAAGAAAATGTGGTACATTAAACAATGGAGTACTACTCAGTGGTTAAAAAAAATGACATCTTGAAATTTGCAGGCAAATGGATGGAACTGGAAAAAACCATTCTGAGTGAGAAAACCCAGATCCAGAAAGACAAACACAGTATGGACTCACTCATAAATGGATATTAGACATAAAACAAAGGATAACCAACTTATAGTCCTCAACCTCAGAGAAGACTGGAAAGAAGGAAGGGGCTCTTTTCCAAAGCTGTTGAAACTATAATATCCTATTAAGTATGAATGTCCTCCTCAATACCATAGTAACTGATTATGTATCCTACATGGGCAGGAGTTGAATCTCAGAGTCATAAATACAATAGACACATACACAAAACATTAAACTTCTTTTTCATAAAATTGATGGGATTCTTTTTTTAAAAGATTTATTTTTATTTATTATGCATACAACATTATGCCTCCATGTATGCCCACATGCCAGAAGAGGGCGCCAGATCTCATTACAGATGGTTGTGAGCCACCATGTGGTTGCTGGGAACTGAACTCACGACCTCTGGAAGAGCAGCCAGTGCTCTTAACTATTGAGCCATCTCTCCAGCCCTTGATGTGATTCTTTAAAGAATTATTATTAATTTAATAGTCCTCACCTTCAGAATAATTTTAGTGTTACAGGACAATGGAGCAGAAAGTAAGGTGACAGACAGTTGACCTTTAGCCTCTCTCTTTACAAGACAGTGCGTTTCTCATTCCTCCCTGTCCCCTGCCAACTGGTGCTAACTTTGTGTTTTCTGGAATTGCACTCAGGTGGAATTAGAGAGTACACTGTCCATTTTTTTTAAAACCTAGCAACGTGCATTTCAGTTTCTCCCATGGGTTTTTATGGTGTTTTTGTAAGATAAATTGTTCTCCAAAATAAGTAAACAGTCCTAATTTCGTTTACTGCAAGCATAATTTACAACTTCTGGTTTCCTCCTTAAATGAGAACATGTAATGGCTTTATAAACATGATCATTCTTCAATAAAATGAAGAAATTAAAATGATTATAATCTACTGAAAAACCATAAAATGAGACTCTGCACTGGCAAAAGTGAAGGAAAACAATATAGGCTATTTGGTTACAAGTTTAGATTTTCAGGCACAGGTCTATGCATTTATTTTCTCAAGAGTTATATATGTTCGGACAGTTGATAGATGACTTAAATAAAGCATATTCAAAAACTAAATAGTATTTATTTCTTCAAAACTTGTTTTGCTTTTTATACTCCTTACAAAATTCATTAGTGCCCATATCCAACAATTATTAAATCTAGAAACACTCTAGGGGTTCTCCTCTAATGAAGATTGCTCCGTCAATTGCTGGTCAACATTTGTTGCTTTCCTGTCATCTAGCTGCTGCCTCGAATCCCAGGAATTCAGTATCAATCTCCATAAAATATATCAATGTTTTATACTTCTGCAAGATGTCTTTTACACCATCTCCAAAGTGAGTTTTCTAAAGTTAGAATATGATTAACCTATTCTCCATCATCTGTCTATTTCTAAAGCATAAAAGCTAACTTTAACATGTCATATGGTTATATTATTTCCCCCACTTAGTCCCTCAAATTATACAGAATAAGAGGCAGAACTGGAGTTTAAGGTCAAGCAGTCTTGTGACTGAAAGTGTAGTTCTGTAGCTGAGTGCTTGCATTAAATGCACAGGGTTCTGGGATCAGTCCACAGCCTTTCAAAAATTAAACAAAATAAAATAAAACCAATTAATCTTGCTTGAGTCTGTATAGCTTATTATTATATTGTGCCACTTCACACACACACACACACACACACACACACACACACACACGAAACCAGCTAAAGATATTTTCAATGATACACCTAAAAATTCAGACGTAATTAAACTCTTCAGGTAAATCAATCAAATTTTTAATTATTTCCTTTTTAAGTGTCTTAGACAGTGTGTTCCCAGTCAACCAGCACTTATTAGACACATATGTTGTACTTGGTTTTTTGTATATGTAGCAATGAAAGCAATGTAGTGCTCTTGAGGAATTCATTGAAATGTTGAGGTTGACAGAGGTTCCCAGGTTCATGTAGTATAGAAGTGGGCCAAAATAGCTTGATGAGTTTTCATCAAGCTTTCTAAGGATGGACACTTAAACTGAATCTCCTAGTTATCTAGCTCACTTCAATTATATAAAACTAAACCTATTATCCTTTCTGTTATACATGAATGACACAAATCTGGATATTAACCACAGTGAAAAAAATTGTTACTTATTAATGTAAAAAGCAATGAAGCCATTTTAGCCATTCTTGACAGAGTGCATTGCAGGTGCATCAGTGGACAGTCAGAATGACCTGTAGGAATGAGACTGTCCTATAAACAACCAGGAAAGGTCTGACGGTGCCGAATACCACAGTGATAAACAAAGGGGTGAGATCAGCCTTTAATTTCCCAAATATTTTAGCAGGAGTTAAAGTTTAACTCTCTTCCTGTTGGTAAATGTTTTGTTGTTCACCAAGAAAGTCTGATTCTAATTTATGATTTGCAAAATACCAAGGAAACTTTAGTGGGAGGAGGCAGCTTACAAGGAATTACAAGTATGGGAAGAAAAGACAAATATGGGGTGTGGAATTGGTGGGGCCCTCAGCATTGGCTAATGAAATCAATGACAAGGAAAGGACCCAAGACCTCACCACTGGGAAGCACAGGAGCAGAACGTGGACTTAGATACAGCACAGAAATCAATTTGAAAGAAGACATATTTTGAAAGATGTAGATTTTAAAAAGCATATTCACAAATTATTTTTCCAAACTAGCCACTATGAAATTTCTTTCCTGTGGCATTAGAATGTAGACATTTGTTGTGAAACTTTCTTCAGAAGTAACCCACGTGTTTATTTCTTCTTGGTCCTAATTTGTGACTGTAAACAATGTCATGCATATTGATTAGTGTATCACATTTAAAATACTTGGCTTTTTGTTGTTTCCATAAACTCAGTGCCCATACTCAGTGAAGTTATCAGAAAACAAAATACAGAATTGTTTTCAAAAACAATTTCAAAGTGTTCCCAAGTCGTTCTGAGTCAAGGAAGTACTATAATTCTTTCAATACCGGTTTAACCTGGAACCCCTCATTTGGCTTTATAAAATCTTAAACTTAAAAAGAAGATCTCTATTATTATCTTGTAAACTGATTTCCATTACAAAACTTGAGAAGAATTTTTATAAGATGGTTCCCACCTCTGAGAGAACCACCATATTCCAGTGTAGGCTAGAAGTATGTTCTCCACCCCAAGCCCACTCTCCCGCAAGAGGCAGGAAGAGGTCACACTCAGTATGACTCCCAGGAGTCTGATCTGCTGACACAGGATACTTGATATGTAACTTGTTAGTTAAAATGCTTGCACCAAGACAAGAAAACACGTCTGTAAGGAGGTTTTTGGGTTTTTTTGTTTGTTTTGTAATATAAACATATTAACATTTCAGAGAAAAATCTGAACTTCTTAACTCTGTAAAAAGGTTTTTGGAATTGCTTAACTAATAAAAAGTTTCCAAAATACACTGGAAATCCTCATAGACTTCCTGCTTGGCTATTTGCTCCACGGGTATCTTCTCCAACATATTTTAGAAGGAAATAGCAAAATAGAAGCCAAAAAATATCTTCTTGACATGACATTTCCAAGGGGGTCCCTAGCCTCAGCAGCAGCAGGGCATTGTAGCTGAATTATAGTGCCTATTGGTTGTTAAGAGTCAATAGATGGGGCGCCATGTGCAGGCCTTAGCATACAGGTCACCCACTCATTGATTACAAATTGCATTGAAGTGTACACTGTGATTTTTTTCTTCTTAGAAACTATAAGCTTTTAACACAAAAGTGCAACTATATTTGATGGCCTAGAGCTTAAAATATGAAGAACAAAAAATAATAGAACAGTGGTTCATAGGAGACATCAAAAAAGAATCGTGTGGCTCAAGCACACCAATAATTCTCTTTGAAAAAACAAAGTTCACTTTTGGGAAATCCAAACACTGGATGCAGAGGATGCTTTGATGGTGGGAAGAGGAATTTCTGGTGATTCAAGTACTGTTTAAAATACCTTAAGAAAGTGCATGGCCAAAGCTATGAACAGATGATTGATTCTGAATCCATGCTATCAGGTTTAGCAAAGTGCCAATATAATCATCACAGTGGGCTTGAATGCAGGGATCTGAAGGAGAGATAGTCTGCAGCTAGGATACATGAAAGGGGAAGGAACAAAACCACGGACAGCTGCTTGTGACTCAGGCACACACAAATCAAATAGAATGAATGCAAACCATAGTAATTGTTTATCCATGCATAAAGCAGCCTGGCATTAAATGTGGTTTCACTAGAAAAATCCTGTATATTTTTAGCAGCGTCCTCCATCGAGTGTTAGTGTCATCAGATATCTGAGAAGTTGATGGTGTCTAGCTTCTAGAAGCTGCACACGATTATCATTGGTTGGACCCAGCCACATTCCCAGGGCTTTTCTTTATATCTGGCTGAATCTCTCTGTATCCTATCAGCTTCTGGGTGTCCTGGGAAACTAAGTAAAAATGTGAGGGAGGAGGGAAGAAAGGTGGTATAATAAGAGACCTTGTAGATGACAGACAAGCTTAATATTTGGTGTCTGTCGTTCTATGGAAGCTCAGTCTTAGGGTCAGAATTACTTTTTTTCCATTAAAATATAAAATGTTTTTGCCTTCTTGGGTTAAGTGAGGGAGACCTCTTTGTTTCCCATTTTTGTAAAAGTGGAAAATGCTGTTTTGAACATATTGGAGCTTTAATTTGATTTAGAAATTTAAATAACTTTATAGAATTTTGCCTGTAAACTATGAAAATTATTAAAGTTCATGTCTTCCATTCGTGGAAGATAATTCTAAAAAGGATGCATGCTCTAAATCACCATAAAAATTAGAACAAACAAAATCAAAACACTCCCAAAGGCTAAGTGAAAGAAAAGCAACAGTATTTCAAATACATAATAATTACTCATAGTTACTGCAAGATGATCAGTAAATAGGGATATGCTGGTGGTTTGTAGGAAACTAATCCTTAAATTCAAAGAAGTATAGGGTTCTTGCTGTTACTGTTGTGTGTGGTGGGGAAGGGCAGTGAGTACTGACGGTTCTTTGGAGTCTGGGTTATCCGCCACGTTTTTATTCTGAACCGGAAGTGAAGGTGTGTGCCGGGAGTCTTGTTATGTGTCTGATGAGCTAGAGAAGAGAGCTCTTTGCTTCCTGGTCTGATTGTTGCAAACCAGACACAGGAACAGAGAGCATGTTTGGAATGTGCACATGCTTAACACCTGGGGTTTTCCGAAAGTACGGTCATACTTCATCCGTCACCAGAGTGAAAAGCCAAATGCTGATCTGAAGGAGGACTTCTGAGGCAATGCTTCTGGAGCTCACAATATACCCTCCTTGTCATCTCTCCGACATAAGCCTTTAATCCCCTCATCCTAAAATTGTTTATTTTAAAATGTGAGAAAGTTTAAGGATGTCATAGGCGAGCTGTGAGCTTTTCCTTTAAAGATGCTCATCCTTCAAACCCATCTTCAGCAAGAAACTGGCATTTCATGTGCTGAGCAGATGGCGTCAGGCAGCGCTGGCCTGCCCTCGGGTGCAGCTGGGCGGATCTGGCACACAGGTGTTCTGATTTGGACCTTCTTGCGATTCTGACACCACTCTCTCCTCCATAGGGAAGTATGGCTTGACGATGCTATTTTCCCGGAACAACTGTTTTACCTCTCTAACCAAGTCAGATCGGACAGAGATGGGTGATAATGCA
The DNA here is from genome assembly GCA_028555095.1 of Dicrostonyx torquatus. Taxonomy (NCBI): domain Eukaryota; kingdom Metazoa; phylum Chordata; class Mammalia; order Rodentia; family Cricetidae; genus Dicrostonyx; species Dicrostonyx torquatus. The sequence goes on from JAQHUG010000074.1 coordinate 2,121,216, forward strand.
GCTCTCTGACTTAGATGGAGTTTGGCTAGAGGATGTAGATGGTTTGGTCTAAGACCTGGGCCAAGTGTTTGGTTTTAATTTCCTCATTTATATTCTGTATTGTCCATCGTGGTTTATCCCTTCACCTCTCAGAATTTGAGGTACATCTCAACAGGGTGGGGCTGTTGCTTTGAGAGAAACAACACTGCAGTGCTCAAAACAGCAAACAAGCAAACAGGCAAAGCTAAAAATTGCACTGGAATGGGTGGCTTTTGTAATCATGGTGATGGTTGAGCAATCCCATGCCCAGTTTAGGAAGTCTCCAAGGGTTTCAAATAAGACTCATTATTTTTTTTTCTTCCAGCGAGGAAAACAGGACAGGTTTGTTAAACATTTCCGAGCACTTGACAAACGCTACTGTGAAAGTAAAAGGTTTCATAAATAGAACAAGAAAGAGACCCACTGTCTGCTATGTCTGCATAATCTTTTACATAATCACTTCAGTCTCACCAAAAGTATTTCCCGGTGCAGAGCCCAGATGTTTTGAACTTTGGCTTTCCTATTTTTATTTTTTTTAGAAAGCAGTATTTAAGAACTTTCCCATTCCTTCCCATTTTTGAAAGAGCTGTTAATAATGAGTATAGCCAAGTAGGAGAAAACAGTTTGGAGATGCACAAGTGGAGTGGTACGGACCGCAACTCAGACGTTCAGATTGTGCTTATGTCCTTATGCTTCTCTCTCTGGCACAAAAATACAATTATTACTTAAACCTCCCTATTTTCACTCAATTATGTCACGCAGAATCAAGTGCTTCCACTTTCACGAATAGGGGCAGATAATCAGCTGCACAGGGAACAACAAGTTTATCTTCTCTAAGTGCTTTTCTTCCCCCCCCATTATTCTGTAAGGGTCATTTACTATTGAAGGGCAATCCTGTTTATGAAAAAGTGTGGGTGTTTGAATAGAATTATGAGCTTGGTGTTCATTCTGAACCACATTACAGAGCATGGTTCGTTTGAAAAGCTGAGCGTTAAGGGAAATGGATGACTAACAAAGCAACATTGGCTTGCTCAGAATGAACCAGGACAAACTCATCAAATGTATCACTTATTGACATTTAATGATTTATATTTAAATACCTGTATATTCCAATGACTCTCACATTTGTGTCTCTAGGCATAGCCCCTCTCTCTTGCACTCAAGTAACCACATCAGAGCTATAGGAATCGATAATCCCTTCTGAGTACATCCAAAAATCTGTCTTTCTCCTTTTCAATTCTATGCCTTGATTTCTCTGTCTCAACTGATGGAAGATCTACTTTGGTAATTGTTCTACAATGATTGTAGATTCATCTGTACCCATCATCTATATTGAAGCCAATTAGGAAAGTTCCTTAGCTAAGAGTTAATTAAGTCTCTTATCTGTATTTTCAAAATTTATTCTTAGATTCAAAAGAACCATTATATATTAAGGTATGATATCACTGTAGGCCACAGGGAGTTATCCTAGAGACCTCAGTTAGGCTGAATGACATGCACACAGGACAAAGTGGGTCTTTCTAAGAAAATAACCTCATTTAAATATGAAAAACATCTTTGTTTACAGTACTGCATCTGTTCTATCTGTTTACATTTATAACATTTAAAAATGGATATTCTAGAAACCAATTAAATCAACAACTTCACCACTGCAAAGCAGAAAAATTACTGAAATATCATTTGTTAACCATACCCTATAAAAAGAAAGGAATGTGAAGAGCCTATTCTGTGGTCATGAGGAACGGGAGTGAGAAACATGGCCTTACCAACAAACCAACATCAAAACTCATAACAGCTATGTTCTAGATGTTTCCTCAAAATAGTCTTTAGTTTTCTGTGTATGTTCAGTTTCTCTGTATCCTGGATATGCATCCAGCTAATATTAGCAGCTAAACAATGGTGAGTGTGTTTTGGTAGGTTAACATCATGAAGTGTTTATGATAATATATGACTCAGACCTTACGTAAAGATTTTCAAATATCTCTGTTCTAATTTGACTCAATTAATGGACAAGCTTTGTTTAGGGTTAAGGAGAATTATATCACTTAAGAAGCATCAGGGCATCTTTATCACATTCCTTGTTGTTGATAACAATTTGTGTCGTAAGTATTGAGTCTTCTTTTAATTTTACTCATATTATCAATGTCTATTTGCCCACTATAATAGTTTACAGACATTTGAAGAATATAGTATCTCATCTAAATGAATAAAACTGCTTTCTTGTGTCTCAAAATCTCAAGTCAATTAAAACTACTTTCTTTTGTCTAAAAAAATCTCAATCAATCACCCATCCCACTTCAAGAAACCATAATTTGTGTGCATAGATGAATAAGAGCCCAGCTCATTAGCTAACACTGTGCCATTAACACTGACCTATGAAACAAACTAGAAGGCTTAGATCTAAACTGACACATAGATCACTGAGGGAATAAGGCACAATTTAAAAATGATGATGAAAACATTGGGTGGGCATGAAAGAAAAATTATACTGGAACACAATCTCATAATTTTACTGCATATAAAAATTGAATATAGCTTCTTTAAATATAAGAATGTACCATAGAGAAAGCAGAAAATTGGCTCAAACTTGGATTTGCATTTAGCGCAAATAGCCAAGCAAACTTCTGTATGACTAGAAATTAGTGTTCAGAAAATACAATACATCTCTGCAAATCCCTAGGTATTTCTCCTAGGCAATATTAGGGAGATAAATAAACTTTTACAGCTGGGTAAGGCCCATTAATAAGCATTTATCAGACCAAAAGAAGTAGGTAATAAGTATTAGAATAGAGCCTTAATCTTACTAGTTTAACATAAGAAATGAAAATTGACGTATAAGGTCCTTCAATTTATAACATTGGACTTTCAAAAATTAAGACTTGCAATATGAAGTAAGTAGGTATACGTGTAAAACTTTAATGAATGGTCCATGAGGATGAAATCTTTTTGGCCAGTTGGTTATATCTTGTAACCCTAGACACTGAAGCGTTTACATACATACATGACGATATAGGTAGAGTTCTTGTAAGCATAGCCTGGGGAAACACTGGAGCATGTTCAGAAGCTGTGCCTAAGGCTGACTGGGGAAGCATCACTTGTAACATCAAGAAAGGAAACAACCTAAAAGTTGTGTACAATGAGAGAGTGTCTACACAGGTATAACCACACTATGATGTGTTAGGGAGGACAGAATATGTATGAGTGAATCACAGGTAGAGAGGAATATAATGAGAATCATAAACACAGCAGTTGCAGCATTATATATAGCATATTAATTGCCCAAGTTGCTTAAAAAATAGTGTTAATTTTAGGGAGAGAGAAGGGAGTTGGAAAGAGGAAGGTATTTCTAAATAGAAACAAAGTACAGGAACGTCCCAGTTCTTGGGTCATATTTGATAACTCAAAACATTTAAGGATACTCTTATGATAAAAAATCAGCACAAAGAAAGCATCTGAGGCTCACTAGCCAATATGGGCACCTTTCACTCAGCTGTGATATGTGTGGATGATAGTAAGAGAAAAACATCTTTGAGCACATAAAAATGCTGAAGTGCAGATCTTCAGAGGAGATGGCTTCTAGTGTGTGATGAGGGATGGGGAAGGACTCAGTTCTCCTTAAGGGGCTGGCCACTGGGATTTTGTACATGAGCCAATGAGTATATGGGCAACACAAATTGGGCTTGATATACTTGAAAAAATATAGAGGGATCATCATAAAAGTATTTTTAGAGGCCATATGTTGAAAGCATCATGATAAGCAGTGTTAGGGAAAGTTGGGTGAAAGAACTTGGATCTTAGAGAATATGCTTAAAGTTTTCATGAGTCTCCTCCCAGTCTAGTGATGAATCCCTTTCCCACTCTCACACACTCCACCCTCTGGAACATTCCCCTGACATATAAATCTTGTATCTCTCTGATTCTTCACCATCTCAGTCAAAATTATGTCCTGAGTATTTTCCATCTACCCTGGAAACAGCCCTTTCTTTCCAGAAAATCATTCATGACTCCCAGAAGCAGCCCCTTCTGTAAGGCATGTCGCTACCCTTATGCTGTTGCTTCCCAGGAAACTATAAAACTATGAAATAACTTATAATGAATGAGGGCAGTGAAGAGTTCTGAGCTTCTAATGCTGACACCGACATAAGCATGATGAAGTCTATTAAATATGCTTACAAATAATATGCTCCTGAGTAGTTGTGCTGCCAGTGTTACTAAACATGTTTCTTTCTTTTTTTATGCTGCAGCAAAAAAGTTAAAATATTGCTAGATGAGCTTTAGAGTTTCAATACCATTACATTATAGCATATGAGGTATTTTAGGGGGAATACTTGGGCAGTAGGCAGAACTGGAATTTAACTTCATGTACATCAAATGTTACCTGCAAAGGGGAAGGAAATACATTAAAAACGTCTTGACTGGAGTGAGTAGAGAGAAAGGAATAAAGCAAATCTACCACCTCAAAGAAAATAACTCACAGAATTGGTTTCTTGATTTGGGCTTTCAGGCTCTACAAAATTATATGAACCAATAATTTGTGAATGATCACAAGATGCCAACAAAAAAACTATACATAATTGTGGGGAATAAGTTTTACTTACTTACATGTATTCCCTTGATATCTGTTTAGAAATTTTGACACAATGATTGTCCAAGAACCAGTAACACAAAGAAGACACAAATGTCCCTTAAATAAACTCGAACATAATACAGGGTTCTTCTAAAATCATAACAGTGAAAGGTTTTGTAACGACAGCGATACAGGCTAGGCATTTGGGAGGCAGGAGCAGGTGAATTTCTGTGGGTTCGAGGCCAGCATGACATTACAAGTTCCTGGTTAGTCAGGACCACACTTGTGAGATGCTGTCTAATAAAAAGGGAAGACAAGGAAAGAAAGAGAAAAAAGAAGAAAAAAACACTGATATAAATACTTGGTAGGTTACTTTGCTCTAAAAAGTAGCAATAAAAATTGTCTATTGTTCCATGGCTTTCACATTTAGCTGCATTGTTAAAGGTTAACTGTACGTTGAAAAGGAACTTTGGGGGCATTTAATTTTTTTTAGACAGGGATTTACTCATGAATGGTTGTAAATTAGATAAAAAGTTAATCCATTGTGTACATATATGTAAGTATTACTGTGTCCCAAGGCAATATATAGATTCAATGCAATCCCCATTAAAATCCCAACAAAATTCTTCATAGACCTTGAGAGAATAATAACTAATTTTATATGGAAGAACAGAAAGTCCAGGATAGCCAAAACAATCCTATACAACAAAGGAACTTCCGG
>JAQHUG010000074.1:2128523-2153840 GCA_028555095.1 Dicrostonyx torquatus
TTTGGGAACTTATTCTATATGGATGCACATCTTCTTAGGCCGAGATGGAAGGGGGAGGGCCTTGGGCTTCCCATAGTGCAGCGTATCCTGCCCCATCTTAAAGAAGCAGGGGGAGGGCAGTGGGGTAGTAGGGGAGCGGGAGGGCTGGGAACAAGGGGAGTAAATGTAAATTTTTCTTTTAACAATAAAAAAAGAAAGCTGTTTACTGGTAGATAAATCAACTAATTTAAATGAGAGTATTAACAGCACACACACACACACACACACACACACAAACACACGTCAATGATTTGAGTTTGTAAGGTGATAGCTAATGTCACAGATGGTAAAATGGTTTGGGACTCCCAAGGAAAAAAAATCCCTTCGAACTTCAAATTTGAGGAGTAGAAAAGAGTCATTATGGGGTAAAATGTTATTACTCTATACTTCTAGGAGAATTCTCACACATTGCAGAGATCTAGAAAACAGAGAACAAATAGTCATTTAAAGGAACACTTCAGCTTGGCCAAGAAGCTGAAGCTTACTTTGTGTTCAACAGAATGCCTGTATCTACTTTGATCTGAACTCCAGAATGTTCTTTCCAATACTGTGTCAAAGCGAGGGCTCAGATGCTTTATTTTAGTTAAAAAAAAATCACTGTCCCTTTGCCCTCACCCAGCTGCAAGTTCCCTTGTTGAAGTGCAGCTTCATGAATCTATCCTGAACTAAATTTCCAGTTTCCTGCACTTTCCAGCTGCAAGCTCCTACCCAGCTTTGTTCAATAATTAATACATATGCTTAAAATAAGAGCACATCTCCTCCTCGCTCCTACCAGCTGCACAGTTCTAGCATTTTTATGGATTTTTAAGAAGTTTTTTTTGTTTGCAATAATATTTCAAAAGTATGAACCGGTCCAGAGTCTCCCATCCCTCTTTCCAAGCCCACATTGCTGTGCCAATTCTCAGTGGTTCTGACAGCTGCCAGTGGCAATTATCTCAGGCCCTTCCTCAGTTGCAGCATTACTTTTGAATCCCACTGGTTTTTATTAATTTTAAATATTTCAGACCTTAAAAAAATCACAAAATAAGCTCTCATCAAGGAAGGGTGTGTTGAAACTTCTTGTGAAATAATGGGAACTAATTTTTTTTTCTGTGCTTGAATATAACAGCAGAATTTATCTTTTAAATATAACAGCAGAGTTTATCTTTTGAATTATTGCTTAGTTATTTGTAGTTTCTTCATTTTAGACATGTGCTTGTAAACATTTTAGGTGTCAGAAGGATATATTCGGCGTCACCTACAATAACACATAATCTTTATGATTTTTTTATTAATTTATTAGATTTAGTCTTTTTGTTTGACAAATCCTGAAAAGAATTTTAAATTATCAAGTATTTCTGACATTGAAAAAGAATTGCTATTTCTGTTAGAAAATCCAATATTGTTTATTTATTGCTATTGTTTATTTAGGTAGATTCCTAAATAATAAAATCACATCTTTCTTTTATTACTACCCAAATAGTTTTATTTGACATGACTTCTTTTTAGATGTTTAAAGAGTGAGAACTAGGCACCACATGTAGTCCTAAATGAAAAAGTGGGGAATTCAATGGAGGTGTTCTCCTCAGCCTTTGGGAAGTTAGAATGCTGAATGCTCCTGGTTTCCCAACACTTCAATTGAGTCCATGACTTTGGAGTTCTTGTGTCTTGAATTTGAGGAGCTTAAAGAGAAAGACTGATGGCAGAGACTGATGGCATAGCAGGACTGGGTCCCCACACTGGTAATGCATGAAGTCAGTCAAGTTGGTGCACCCGTAAGATGGCCAGCTGCTTCCACTTGATTTTGGTCATGTCTTCATCCTCATATCCTCTTGTATAACTTCCAGGTAAGGGGTGCTCATTTGGAAGAGATAACAAGAACCCAGGGACCAGAACTCTCGTCTTGTATGCTCTGCCTCGAGTAGGGATGTTCTTAGAACTGTTGCTTTGTGGTCCCTGATCTAAGTGACCAATTATCATCAATATGAAGTCAAGATTAAGTTCCATTTGAGTGTGTGTGTGTGTGTGCGTGCATGTGTATGTGTATGTGTGTGTGTACATGTGTGTGTCAAAGCATGAGCATGTGTGTTCAATATTTCTTGAGAGTGGAAAAAGATTCAAGATGCCTTGGCCCTTTCCATGATCCACCATATTGTGACTCTGATACTATAATCAAAACTGCATATTGATTATTTCTCCTTTCTTTAAGATAATGCTTTGAAACCCTAGAGTGAGTTACAGCTCCATAATTTACAAGGCTACTTACTTTTGCTAAGAAAAATGGTGGTTTTGTTTTTCCATTTTCATATTTTTACTGATAATTGACAATCTTCCTTATCCTACAGTGTGCCAACCCACATCATGTTCTCTGGAAAGCCTTTCTTAACTTTTTATATCTGGATGTTCTTCTATATGCTCCAACAGTACCTTGTATCTATTCCGAACATGCTCTGAACATGTTCAGTGTTACTGAAAAGCAATACTATAATCACATTGAAAGATCCTATCTACTTCACCATAGAAGACTCAGTGTTGTTGATATACACCCACTGTGTACCCACAATGGCAGGTCTATAGGAAATGCTGGGTATTTGAATAAATGAGTGAATGGATATTGAATTACAAATCCCAAATTCTTTTTGGGGGGGAACCAGAAAGTAAAACTTTTGAAACCTAAATGGCTTGCTCGTGAACGATTGATTGTCATCACCTATTTCATTGTGCCCTTGTTTTCCAGAGGCTGAAGCATCAGTAGGTGCATAACTTGTATAGTGCTGGAGTTGACTCAAGCAATGCTCTGTGAGAAAAAAGGAAGGGGGATGGGCAAATAAGTGATACAGGGTCAAATTTTGGGAGCTTTCTCATTTGGATAATTGATTGTGACCCAGAGACTCAGCAGACCTGCACATGAGTGAGCAGTTTGAATCACTCATTGTTCTTTCCCTTCAGTCCTAGTAACACCAGTGTTAGAACACAAACATCCATCACGTAGCACGAGTTCACTCAGTGCATACCACCAGCTCCTAGATTTAGCTATACATGTCATCTTTGAGTAACCTTAGGTTGTGCCTAAGGCCAGCTTAGTCTAACCTCTGTCCCAGATCCAGATCTCAGAGTCAACCACATGAGATCAGACGTGCTTCAGGGTGATGGCAGGACTGCTGATTTGAAATGACGGGTGTCCTTGGGTGAGAAAAATCATCTCGACCTGTGAGCATATCTGCAGCATTTGATTCCTTCTCAAACCGTTTATTATTTTTAGCACAATAACATACAAATTATTTGTAGCCCACTTCTTTACTGCCATCTTTTAAAAGCTATAATAACAAAGGATTGTTTCAGGACTGAGCAACAAAACCAAAAAGAAACCACAGATTTTATGGCCCCCAACTCTCATGGCTCAGAAGGCAATAGACATTCCATGCAGGAGCCCCAGCTTAAGCAAAACTTTAAAAGTCAACACAATCTATCAGCTATTTTTAAAAATAAATTCATGATCAGTTATTGGAGAAAAGTATTAAGAAAAGCAAAGTTGCTATAGGAATCACTCCTTCAGGATACAGGAATGTACATCTGTACCATCTATTAACCCTGAAAATGAAATTCTATTTTAAAGGGTATCTCCTCTGTACATCTGAAACATTGAAGCCGAAAAGGTTGCTCTATCTATCCACGTTTGACATAGCCATTATAGTAGTATTCTCTAGTTTACTTGACTACCCCACTTTTTAAATGGGTGCATTTCTCAGTAATGCTTTTAAAACTTTCATTTAAGTAGAGACGATTCTATACTGTCTAAGCAGAATTTGAGAGCAGCATTTTGACTCTCACTTAACAGTATTTCCTCAACTTTCGTTTGAGTTGTCTTGTACCCACACAGTACACAAAGTCACAGATTATCGGCTGCCTTTTCCTTTGTCCTTCACTTGAGCATGATTACATGATGCAGTTGGACAAGGGGATAGAACAAAACTTTAGAAAGAAAACATAGCTGCACTTAATTCAGCTACAATGAGACTCATATAGAATCCTAACTTGACAAATAAATGCAATTAACATGATCTTGAAATCACTGAAGATTTCAACCAACTCCTAGAAATTTGACCCAGACAAACAAACTTTCATGAATACTAAAAGATTGCTTGTTGAAGGGACCCCAGTACTACCACCCTTTCCCCCTCTAGTCATGTGCTATTAAGTACACAGAGAGGCTCTGAGGCCAGTAAGGGCTTCTTCCCCGGAACTTAGTGAAGAATTAAAAAAAAAAAAACTGTGTTTTAACTTTCTTTGAGATGTTGAATATCTTCCTTCTGAATCATGTTGCCCCCATTACAAAAATCATAGATGAAAACACAATTACCGTTAACAATACAAGGAAGACTATTTGTTCTTGTAAAAGTTATTCTAGCATAATTCTTGTTCAAACTATAATATTCTGGATCTTTCTAACCTTTACTTTTTAACTCGCTAGCTACACTTGAGTCTTTGGTCTTTTGCCAGCACTTTTACTTTTGATGTTTTATTAGATACTGCTCCTGACTGTTGAAGCCATAGATGACATCAATTTTAAATTCTTAATGTCATTGCAATTCTAGCTTTTACATATACATTGTTTTAAAATAAGGCATTAGCCTTGTCTTAAGAATTTCTCTGCTAGACTGTGGCCAGAGCTGGGGACCCATTGCTCTAAGGAAAAAGTGTTGTTTGATGAGGAGTTGAATAAGATCATCCCAGCTGGGTGGCTCACTCTGTGAAGAAAAATCCTTCATAGAGCCCTTCAGCTAGCTGGATGATCATGGTCCAGTTTCTTGCTTTATCCAAAGCAAAAAGGCTGCTCAAAGTGCTGGACTCCAGAAAACTCTTCCTTCTCCTTCAAAGCCAGCAATAGCAGATCAGGGATGCTCCAAACTCCATTTCTGCAACACTATATCTTAGTAAGATCTCCTTTTGGCTCTAGCTTGGAAAGATTCTCCAGTTTTTAAGCCTCTTGTGACTAGATTGGACCCATTCACATACTCCACTAAAGTCATGACACTGATCAGCAGAATCCACTGTGCCATGTAAAATAACACATTTGAAATATTCAGAAGTCAGGTTACAAACATCTTTAGACAACATTGTAGTTGTTATTTTGTTTGATTCATTTTCTATAATTTCAAAGAATAGTAAATTATAGAACTAGATAAATACAAATGTTTATTATTAGAATTTTTTAGTGATTTCTTCTACAGTGAGTTAGTGAAGGCAGTAAACTGGTCATGCCCTGTAGTCAGATTGATGGATATCTTAAATGTTACCATAGAACCTTCGTCCTGCAACCTGTGGAAAGAGAGGCAGAGACCCACAGCGGAGCAATGGACTGAGCTCCCAAAGTACAACTGAAGAGTGGAAAGAGTCAGAATATAAGCAAAGAAGTTAAGACCATCATCGGGACACTCTTTGAAACAGTTGCCCTGAGCTAATGGGAGCCCACCAACTCCAGATAGACAGGGAAGGAACAAGCATAGGACCAGTCTAGTCCCTCTGAATGTGTGTTGTAAATGGAGGAGAGGTGTAGGGTTGTATGTTCCCAGCACCCGGCTCCCAGCCCCCAGCTGCTGGCCCGCTCACCCGCTGGTTGCTTACATATGCCCGAAATAACCACATGAGAACAGTATTCATTTAAACTCTGCCTGGCCCATTATCTCTAGCCTTTTCTTGGCTAGCTCTCACATCTAAACTAACCCATTATAAAAGTCTGTATGTCACCACGAGGTGGGTGACTTACCGGACGGTTCTACAGTACATCCATCTGTGGCGGGGGCCTCATGGCCACTGGCCCACTTCCTTTGTTCTCAGAACTTCCATTCTGTCTACTCCGCCCACCTAAGGGCTGACCTATCTTACAAGCCAGGCAGAGTCTTTATTTAACCAATCAAAGCTCAGAAATACAGATGAACCCTCCTACTCCAAATGTGGGTGACAGTTGTATGGCTGGGGAAGACTGAGAGGCATCAGGGTTTATCCCTAGTGGTTGTACTGCCTTTTTGGGAACCCATTCTCTTTGAATGGATACCTCACTCAGTCCAGATAGAGTATGGAGGATCTTGGACTGTCCCCAAAGCAATGTGCTTTATTCTCTCTGAGGAGTGAGTGGGTGGGGTTTGGGGTGGGGGTGGGGTAGGTGGAGGGAATTGGAGGAGGGGAGGGAGTAGAAAACTGAGATTGGGATGTAAAATAAAAAAATGATAGTTTGCTTTATTTTTTAAAAATTATATACATACACATATGTATGTGTGTATACACACACATATATACACACACACACATACACACACATTTCCTGTGGAGGGGGAAAAAGAAAATGTGAAGGCAGAAACTGATAAGCCAATGGCCACTAAAGATTGTTAACCACCAGCGACTACAGTAAAGTCACAGGATAGATCCTCCCTTAGGTCCATCAGAGGGAACCAACATTGCCACAACTTTTTAATTAACAAGGTTCTACTGAATATGAGCTAAGAAGACTCCCCTTTTCTGCCTACCCACAGTCCTGCAATAATTTCCACAAATTAGGTATCATCACTCCCTCTAGAATGTGATTATCTGGTGTTCTTTGATATTCTATTCGTGTTATCTAATTTAATGTCCAATGAGAGCAGCAAAGGGTGAGCATCGTCTCAGTCTTACAGAACAGGAGGTAAAGGTGAAATCAAATGATCCAAAACTTAAGTGGTAACTGAACTAAAACATGTCTATGTACTTCAGAACCTGTGTTGTTAATAAGTAATAGTGGTTATTTTGATGGAAAGTACTGTCAAAGCTCTGGGACAGGAGGTAGACTAGTATGATAAGACTGGTTTTAAATGTGGTATGCTATTCGTAATTTGCTTTTGACTCACCATTTCTTCAGAGACCAGTCGTTTACTCTTCTCGCTCTTTTTCTTTTCCTTTTTGGCATGAGAACTCATGTAAAGCAGAAGCATGTGAAGCCCTCCAGCAGATAAACATTTTCCATTCACATCTTTCAGAGAAGAAAAAAGCCAAATTAAGGGGGAAAAAAGAACGAGATGGCAGACACTGTAAAGCCATTCCTTCCTTCGTAAAAATAAATGTTCAGTTAAGAGGTCTTTCATTTGGAAATTAGATCCAGCTTCTGCTTATGGGAAAAAGCAAGTAAGTGGATGAGACAATCAGTAGGTCTGCTAACTGTGGAGCCATGGGACAGAGCTGAAGAGTTCAGTACCACTAAAATGAGGGCTTAGCGGGGTTGAGCAATTTGTTCACGTATCTCTACACTGTGAAATCTGGTACTGTGAAGGAAGAATCTTGCAACTAGTTCAGAGAGATCTAATTCAGGACAGATTCCCCCAGCCCTACTCCCTAACACATGGTTTTGAAATCGAAGATTTCTTTTCTTTGAAGGAAGATGGAAAAGTCATTATGTACCAAGTGCAAAAAATTAAGATCAGACTAAGATTTTTCACGGAATGCAGCATCTCACATCCTGCTTGACTTTGGTTGAGTGACTGCCTCTCTTGTCAATAGAGACAGTGAGTTTGCCAGAGCTGAAGTTTACAGTAGTCAGATGGATGGAGAAATTGGAATGATAGCGATCTCATTTGAAGGGAAATTATGTATTTTTGCCTTAATTCTGGAATAAGTGTTTGTTTGTTTTTTTAACTAATTATCTCAGAAAGGGTCTTTGAGGCATTATTGCATGCACTTTCTCACAGAGAACGATTGAACGTTCATTTTCTTCTGAAATAGGACAGACTATCACATGATGTAATGGGTGGTAAGCGATGATCTAGCCTTCTGGTACTTTAAAACCTGCCACTAGGACATAACAGGCAGGGAACACAAATGCCATGCTTGTCCTGGGCCCTAGGCAGGATTGGCGCTAAGAGCTAATAGATGCTATCCCATTTTACCCAACAGCCAACACTTTGCTGAGGTAAGCCCTGCCGTCATTTGCCTGTGAAGCCTGCATCCCTAGAGGTACCTCTGCTGGGATGCTTGGACTCCAGCTCCTGGTGATGTTTCAGCAGGTTTTGGAACCTTCCTAGCTGGCTACTGGGGCAGTCAGTCCTCTGACAGGTACACTCAGCAGAGGCTCTGGTCTAGCGCTCTCTGCTTCTTATTCTGGCTGCTCACGTGAGAAGCAAGAGTTCTACACCTCAACCACTACAAAGCCACTCTGCCTGGAGTGATGACCTGTATTTTCTGAAACCATGATGAGTTGCACCCTCTGAAACTCTGAGCCCAATAAGCCTTTTCTCACTCAAGGTGTTTCTGTTAAAATTTTTTTTCACAATGATGAGAAGGAAAATAACATGAACTAAAATTTTGCTGCTTCCAGAACTATTTTTGTTCAGCCATGAAATGAGGAATACCTTTTATATCATATCGGAGCTAAATTGTTAATAAATTCTATATTAGAGGGGCAGGAGAGATAGTTCAGAATTTTTTTTTTAAACTCATGAAGCAGAGCTACATTTAGTTCCTAGTATTTATTCACATGGTGAAATACAACCATCCATAACTACAGATTCAGGGGATCTGACTCCCATTTCTGACCTCCACAGGCACTGGGGACATATGTGGCACACATATATACATGCAGGCTAAACACTCATATATAGACGGTAAATAAAAGAATCTGAAAAAATGTAAGAAAGGAAATTCTTGTAGAAAAGTGAAAGCTTAGGATTATCCAAGCCCCTGTGAACTTCATGAGATTTAACTCATTAGGGTACGTATTCTCCAATCAGTATGGCTCAGAGAGGCCTGGCATCAAAGTAACATTATAACCTTGCTCTTTCTGCAAGTTGTGGGACAGGATCTTTGCTTGATTCTGCCCACCTTCTCATGGCTGTAAGTAATTATTAGCATTTGATGTTCTTTTCCTGTTCTGTGGGTTTCTGATGCAGAGAAGTCTTAGTGCCTTCCTAAGTGAGGCTTAACATGAAAGAGGAGAGAGAGAGAGAGAGAGAGAGAGAGAGAGAGAGAGAGAGAGAGAGAGATATTTTCAGCTAGTCACATCAAATTTTTCCAGCAAGTATCAACTCTATGGCATTGCAACCAATTACTATGAGGATGGTTCACGTAACTATGGAGTTGAGAATATTTATCTCATTTCAGGGGTTTAAAGGGAGTGAGATCTAAACTTCCCAGCTGTGTGGCCATGGACAAGAATTATTCACATTTCAGCCCCATGTGTTAAATAGAGATATAAACCTTGTGTGAAATTTTATGAGATGATGCATATGGTCTGATGTCATCATCCCTGGCACACAATGGACCATAGAAATCTGTCCCCTTTGTGTTTTGGTTTAGATGGTTACGCTACAGTGCAAAGAGGTCACTGTTTTGGAATCTTAAGACAAATATAAGACAGGAAAAGTAGGAAAATTAAAAAGATTAGCGTGTAACAGACCAAAAAGGTACTAAGTAGTTACCAAGTGTTTCTAACAAGTTGAAATATGCAGGTTAAGTTGTCCTTTTGCCCCCAAAGTGGAAGGCTCCAGGATCAGTAATGGTGGTTAAGGAGTTTTAGGGTCTAATGGACAACAAACTTTGAGAGTATACATTTGTTTAGGTTATAAACTCACAATTAATTTGCAGAAATACTATAAACAACATTCTTTACTATAATTTATATAAATACTATACTATTGATGAATTAAACAAAAATACTATAAGTTAATCTCCAGTCACTAATATCATGTCAAAACTAGTACCTGTGGTTTTAAAATCCATAATACCAGCAGAGAAGAATACACTAATAAGGACCTGTATTTCTTTAAAGTAATAATGCATTGTGTGTACAGCTAGTCTTAAAGCCAGTAAAGAGGATGAAATGGCTCCTGGTAAGGCTGCATTGTTTGTGGTGTTGGGGGCTGCTGCTGTTCCTGCTTTATCACAGTCACACAGTCTCCTCCAGGTACATTCTCTTTTCATCTCTTTATGTATGTCTCCTCACACTGCGTGTTCCCTTATCACATTTATTTATTCCTGTAGTTCTAACATCTCAAAAACAGTCTCCTTCCATTCACAACACAGAAGGGCTGAAATCTTAAATATTCTAGCTGGTATTAAAAAAATCACAATTAAATGTGTTTGTAGAATATAACAGCTCAGAAATAATGAGAAAAGACAGAAAGTGGACTTAGATAATTTTAATTAGCTCTGTTTCATTGCACAGCTTTATCACTTCCAATTAAAGAAAGAATATCAAATCATAAACTTTAGTTAAAATGACAGGTGCACATATGCACATTTATATTATTTCAAATAAAATTTCCTTTATGAGGTATGGGTTATCCAAGTCCATTCTGAGGACTCTATAGCCTATGATGATGCAGCACGTGCTGGAAGACCTTTCTGCTTCAGCTGACATCCTCATAGGAGTCCTAGGAGGGAGGCACAGAGAGGAGATAAAGTGAGTGTCGGTGAACACAAAAACTAAGCAGCGGATAATGTTAGGGTATTGATCCAGTTTTTACACTTGCCTTGAAGCCAATTCTTTTCATGTACTTTCCAAAAGAAACTCAGAGCACCTGACTCCAAGAAGATACCTATCACATGGCAGTGGCTGAGTCAGTGATGTCACGTTTTAAATGTTTTATGTAGTTTTGTATTTATTTATTTTTGAGGTTGCTGTTTTGACTCGTGTTTTTTGATAGAGAATTTGCTATGAAACACAGGCCAGCCTCCAGCTCATAGTCTTTCCTGCTTCTGCTTCTGAGGACCTGATGATACAGAGTGGCTTTGTGGGTCCCAAGTCTCAGTACCTAAATGTTCTCTTGAGAGATTTCTCAGAAGATTCAGAAACCCATTTTTATCAGCTATAAAGTCATGTTCTTCCAACATGATCAGCTTGTGAGGTAAGATTAATTTTTTTGCCTCAAATATGAACTTTTAGTATGGTCTCCTGTATTTGCACAAATAAACAGGCATCTTTTTTTTTTTAAAAAAAATAAAGGTGTCTTTTTCCGTCTATGCAACTACATCTGTTTGCCATGCTCAAAGGCTACGACAACACATTGACTGGACTATGTACCTTGGGGATGAGCAATTACTATGAAAAAGACATGTGGATGTATTACTTTTATTAACAGGGTCTCATTACATTAGCACTGGCTGACCCAGAACTCTCAGTATAGACCAGACTGTCTTCCAAAGTAGAGATCCACTTGCCTCTGCATCCAAACACTGGGATAAAAGGCATGCATTACCATGTCTGGTCTGATAAACATTTTTGTTTATATCTTTTAATAATGTTTTGCAGTTTTAATACATGAGTACTGTATATACCTGCTTTCCAGCACTTCTGTTGTCCCTCACTTCTCCCCTGTCTCCACCCCACCCCACGCTGCTGAATCCAGTTAGTGCTGTTTATCTGTATGTACTTAGGGCTGACCACTTGAGATTGAGTATCCTATGACCTTTGAAGGGGGCTTGTCCCTGGATATGACTGATTCTCTGTGTCACCCGTCATCAGTTGCCTGTAGCTTTTCACCTAGGGTTAGAGCCTTACAAGACTTCGCTATTGGCCTATCAATTGGTATTATCAATGTGCAGGTTACCTACTCCTTTTTTCCCCTCTGGAAGAATTTAAAACAAAATTGCTTATTTGGAAACAAAATGTGGAAATATCGTCTTTTAAGACTATTGTCCTAAACAAATTTTAAGGTAAGATGCAAGGTCATTTTCATACATCTGTGCCTTTACGGTTTGTTCTTATTTGTCTCCCTCTCCATCGCCCTCACTCAGCTTCCCTATTGCTATCTTGCTCAGTTTCTTTCTTAACCCAAAAAGTTCTTTATTTTCTATTTTTCTTTCTCCATCCCTCTCTCTCTTTTTCTCACTCTCTTTCTTCTTTTCGTTGCTCTCATACCACAAATCCCACCACCCTATCTTTTTCATTCCTTTCTCCCTCCTGAAAAGTTTCTTTCTTCCCTCTAATGGTCTTTCCACTTTCATTATGGGCACATGTTCGTGCATCATGGAGCACATCCGTACACTCACACATATTAAACCAAGTCACATGACGGCAGTTCCTACTCCACCATGCTTCTCAGAACATACCGAGACATGTCATCTTTTGAAATTGAAACCAAATTGATTTGCAAATACTATACCTTTGAAAGGGGATTAGAAGAATATTATTCTTTTTATTTTGTGGGGGGAAAAAGACAAAGCGACTTGTCACCAGATGAGAGAAAGCTCTTTGCTTGGGTATCTTCTGTCCTCTGTGCCAGTTGCTCAGCATTCTTCTGCTTGCCTACTCAAGTGTTCACCAAGTTCATGTGCCCAGCGAGCTCCGGATCCTCCTGTTCTTGAGCAGTTCTGACAGCTTTAAGACCATAACTCTAGGAACAGGAGTCGGCTGCTAAGCACGTGCATGTGTTCTTCATTATATCCTCCAGAAGAAAACAATAGCTGGGAAAGATTACACTCGAACGGAATCCACTTTCATTAAATAGGTACAGTTAGGCAGCTGTAATTTGGTAGATTAAAAGAGAAAAGGAAGAAGCTATTTAAAACGAGAAAGGCAAGTGTAAGGCTATTAAAACAGTTTAGAGTGACTGATTTCAAATTCATTTGTAATTGTAGACCTAAATATTTATTTCAGTAAAGCTGGAGTCTTGGAGATTATTGAGAATGAAAATTTGATGTAGGTTGCCACAAACTTTATCATGGATGCTGTTGCTTGTAGTCTGTCTATGTTCCTGTCCAAGTTAATTTATTTTTCAGATGAAATAATAAACAAGTTTCCAGTTGATTGGTTAAAACAAGAGTTGAACTCCAAGGAAATATCTAAATACAGCTCTTGGGTGCCCACATAGCTGTTTGGCTCCAGACTGTCTTGTTGACACTTGTAGGTAATCTTCTATACCTACGGAGATATTTAATCTCTTTGCATATCTGCTTGGTCTTTATTCCATAGTCATGGTTCATAAAGAATTCTAAGAGTCATTCCACAAGTTGTACAAACAATTGAATCTCTTAACCAGGAAAGAATGCCTGGCAGTAAAGTCTCCTTAGGAAGTAACTACTCACCCAGCACTTACTGAATAAGCATTTACAGGAAATCTGCTATCTGTTGGGTCCTGTGCTGGGTTATAGAAGGGGTTCCACTTTGCTTTATGAGGGTAATTGGAATAGTTATTTTTTACAGAGAAGAACTACAGTCAGTGGTGGGTATTATGGGAATCCAATTTTAACTTTGTATAAGTAAAAATTTGTAAATATCCCAGATTTTATTTAAAAAATAGACTATTTTTACTCATAGGAAGTTCTGGGAGTGTATGAAAATGGTGGGGAAAATATTCTAGATTAATCTCATTTCAATGATTGTTTTCAATAATTATTTTTGAGCCAAATGAAAATGAGATTTCCTCATCATCCTTGTCCTCTGGTGGTGGGCTACGGCAGGTATATGGCAGAGTTTTCAGAGTCTGAAAACAAACTCACTGGTTGCACTCCTGTCACAACTTCCTGTTGAGGGATAATGCCAAATTCATGCAGCTGCTTATTCTCTCTTACTCTTTAGGCAAGAAAACAGGTCAGCAAAGAGCTATGGAAAGCTGTCTCTGTGGCTTGACCCTGCAATTTCGTACATGAGGTTAATCACCACATCTTATCCTTTCTTTGAAGTCTAGGGCCCGAAGTGGATGTGACTCCCAAGGTCTGTCAAATTGAAATCTATGTGATGTCATAGAATTTACCTTCAAATTACAGGATCAAAGGGGTTTCATATAGCAACCTTTCCTTACAGCACACTGATCTCACAGCCTGATGTCTGTCTATTGGGAGTGCTGGGCTACACTAGATGTATTCCAGGCACCTTCCTGGAATCAGAGTGGAATCCTGGTCAGAACAATTGGAATAGGAATTCTCCCAGTTTGTTCCATTTTCCCTTTGAGCTGATTCTTGCATGGGTTAAATCTTATCTATTTTAAACTGAATTGCACATATTACATGCATGGGACAGTTCATGGGTATCAAGATGCAAAGTTGACAAACAGACATCACTAACATACACTGCTTTTCATGACAAATGAAACCCTTTTGAAACAGATTTAAATAAAGTAACCATTGGGCTGAAGAGATGGATAAGGTTAAAAGTGTGTACTGCTCTTGCAGAGGACCCAAGTTTGATGTCCAGCACCAATGTCAAGCATCTAACAATACCCTGTACTGAGAGCTTCAGGAGACGTGGATGCCCCAGCCTCTGTACCTGCAGCCATGTGCACATTAACTCCCCCAAACACATACTTGAAAATAATTTTTAAAAATAGTCTAAAATTCTTTAGATAATTTTCACCCCCTTGAGTTATCTCTATAACACATAACTAAAAAATTAAGATAAAAATTAAACAGTGGAAGTAAAATTCTCTTGGATCCTTCATATGGAAAGTTCTGTAAATCCTGGCCTTGGTGGCCTCATTATTACACGAAACTGGTTTGTTTTCTCTGTTATATTATGAAAAACTGTGCAAATTCATTTTGGTGAATTTATTTTCTGAATTTTGTTCTCGTGAAGCAATAGAATACCCATTGAAACTTTAATCTGAAAAATAAAGCCCAAAGAGTAAGGGGTAACACATAAAACATTGGTGGTATTTCTAAATACAAGATTTTAATTCAATTTGTTATTCTTATATAATGCAGCCCTAATAGGGAAATGAACTTCTGTGCTCAAATCCATACTATTCTTATATGGTTAATAGGACAAAGAACAAACTGATGAATGTATTACCCACTTTAAATTCAGGCTCAGTTCTCAAGACTTGCCCTAGAAAGTGGCATTAGAAGTATTGCTATTATTTTTTCCTTGTGAGGGCAAGGTTTTGTCTGCATGCCAAACTGGCCTTCAACTAGTCATTCTCCTGCCTCAGGCCCCTAAGTGATTAAGTCACAGATGTGTACTTAATGATTCTAATACAATATTTAATAATACTAATTACCAGAAAAATTACTGTGAAATTGGATTGTAGAAAGCTAATATCTTAGACAATAGTTTTAATATATGTGCATACACACATTATGGTTACATTGCTGTCTAGAAGCTACAAAGTTATACTTTTATAATGTTGCCATACAGTAGAATGACAGTTGATTTCAGCAGAAAATTAAGTGACGATCTAAGTCGCAGCATATTTTAGAAGGTGCTGTGGCAGCGCATGGGAGCATATCTGTCATGGCTAAGAGTGTCTGTTCTTCTCTAGTATCCAAGTATCTAGTATCTCTAGTATTTAGTAGCTACCAGGGATGTCAGGATTCCAGAGAGAGCAGGAGGAACCGGCAGCCAGCTGTGAAAGAGCTCATCTTAAGTTCCTTAGCAAGGGCCTCTTGTTCTTCTCCAGTCAATGTCCTGTGACCTATGTAAAGTCATGGGACTGAATCCCAACACAGAAATGAAAACCACTTACTACTTTCTCATGTCTATCTTCTTCAAAAGAAAATCTTATTGTAACCACTCTTGAAGTCTTTAATGTATCTTTATCGTAAACTTAAACTGTGAATTACTGTGAGTAGTGCGGTGCACATGTGCAATTATTTTGATAGACTTTCCTGGAAGAGAGAGAAATGGTTCTAAGACTAAGAGGTAAGAACACTTTGAGCAAATATAGCAAGTGAACAGGGGCGTACCTTCGGAAATAAATAGCAATGCATTGGCATTTGTGCGTGCTTGAGGGTATGGGTTTTGTCTTCTGAATGTTGATAGCAGCTGAGGGGGAGAGAAAAGGAGGGAGAAGAAGAGTGATAGAGAGAGGGGGAAACGGGGGAGGGAGAGAGGGAGGGAGGGAGT
Organism: Dicrostonyx torquatus; assembly: GCA_028555095.1. Classification (NCBI taxonomy): domain Eukaryota; kingdom Metazoa; phylum Chordata; class Mammalia; order Rodentia; family Cricetidae; genus Dicrostonyx; species Dicrostonyx torquatus. The sequence goes on from JAQHUG010000074.1 coordinate 2,144,344, forward strand.
AGAAAGGAGGAAAAGAGAGAGAGAGAGATAGAGGAGAGGGAGAGAGAGACCTTCTTTGATGAGATGAAGATGGAGAAAAGGTGTATAATGAACATCATCATGGAGAACCTGTCTGTTGGCAGTTTCCAGAAACCACAAATGCATTTTGAGTCCTTCAAGCCAAGTTACTTCAACCACTTGGTAAGGTTATAATGCGTGACATTATTATGCTGCAGGCGTTTCTTCCTCCAAGTTGATATCATTGTGTTGGTTTTGGCTGGGGAAGTTCCTTTGTTGGTCAGCCACAGCATTCCCATTAACTTGCACAAATTCCCCGTCTCACCACCCCTGTGAGTTTTCTCCCTGCCCAAGCAAGTAAAGACAGTGTTAGAAGGGTTGTGTGAACTAAAGGGTTGTTGTGAACCATCAAAAACTGAGATTATTTTTCCACAGCTTCTGATCCCCGGATTGTAAATAAGTTCAGCACTATTAATAACATTTACATTCAAAGCAATGAACTTGGGGAAACTTTTAGTTTTAACTAGGAATCAAAGTTTTATGCATTATATTAGAAATATTTAGAAAGGTTTATAGAAAATAGAGGAATATGAGTTCCTTTAGAGATTGCCTTGTGATAATTGTGAAATTTCTGCTTCTGTTTTGGATTCCCAGAAGAGTGGCCCCAGAAAATCTGGGTGACCTCCTCCTTAAGTTCATAGTGTCAAAGAGGATACCATCCAGCTCATCATTCAAGTGGCCAACATAATTACTAAGTATTAGTAATTAAAATATTAGTTGTGAACTTGATTGGTTTTCTGGGATATCGTGGAAATATCTTCATAGAGAAAGTCAATTGGTATTTCATAGTTTGAATAAATGAGAGGTAGTTAGAAGCGTTCCACATTTCACCATGTGCCAAGTGTAAAGACAAATACTTAATCTGTAGCATCTTCTTAACTCCTGATAACAATTCAGAGAGCTAATAAAGTTAATCAAATTTCACAGAGTTATAGGCTTTCTCAAAGACATATGGCTACTCATGGAACCCCAAAACTTAAGCAGGACAGTAGAGATTATACTTTGAATCCTTTTACCATTGGATAGCTGCACTGGGCCTACTTTCTGACACAAATGACTCTAGAAAAATCTATTCTTGCTCTGTGCAATATACACATACTCTTAAGGAAGACCCCTATTGAATTCATACATATGTCTGGTTTTATTCCTAGAGGATACAGGGGCACATGATATGTGCCAATTAGATAACTATCTGATGACAATGATAGGAACAAGCTTAAAGAGCTTTATTTGTTGTGAAATATTAGTTTAAGATGGTTTACATTTGTTTATACTGTCGAATATTTGTTTAATGATATAAAGATGTATTGCATTCTTTTATGCTGCATCTGTTTTACTCTGTAAAACTGTGTTACTTTGCAAAAAAACACCTGCTTGGTCTAATAAAGAGCTGAACAGCCAGTAGCCAGACAGAGAGAATAAATAGGAGGAGAAATCTGGGCTCCAAAGAAGAACAGAAAGGGGTAGGCATGAGAAAAGGAAAAGGAGAGGAGGATGCCAGGGGCAGCCATCCAGCCATCCAGCCAGAAATGGAGTAAGAAGGAAAGTAAAATATTTAGAAAAAAATAAGTTAGCTGAAAGTGTTAGTGCTTGCTTTTAATTTCAGCACTTGGGAGGCAGAGGCAGGCAGATCTCTGGGAGTTCAATGCAAATCTAGTCTACAAAGTGAGTAAACCCTGTTCTTGAAACACCCCAAAACACAAATAAATAAATAAACAATTAAATAAATAAATGAAAATAAAGGTAAAAGACCAGAGGCAAATCATAGTTAAAGATAAACAGGATAATTTCAGTTAGAAAAGCTAGCTAGAAACAAGCCACGCTAAGTCCAGGCATTCATAAGTAAGAATAAGACTAAGTCTCCATGTATTTATTTGAAAGCTGGGTGGCAGGCCCCCAAAGAATAATAAATAAATAAACAACAACAACGAAAAGCCCAAAACACGAACAGAACTATAATCATTGTTCTAGACACTGGAGTGCTTCCCATATGATCACTCACATATGTTCATGTTCCGATGTTCTGGGTGCTGGGTGCAGTGAGGAACTTTCTTTAGATATGTCAGTGCTGCCTACCATACTGCCTTTTGACTGTGTTAACAAAGGTTCTGCAAAGCTCTATAGTAAGTAAGCCTATCTTTACTTTGGGCAGTATATCTGAAGCTTGCTTTCATACACATCTGCTATTTCACTTAGGAATGTCAACATCTCCAGAACACACAGTGAGATTGGTTAAGACTTTCAATAATAGCTTGAACCCACAAGTGAAATTTCAATGGTCAGGAGAAGTTGGGGAGGGCAAAGGTCATGAGGGAGCAATATGTTAGAACACACAAACTCAGAGCCTTAACATCCAAGTATAATTCCCACGGCATCTATTAATGGGTTATTTTAGGAGTTCAGATGAGAAGACCCTCATGTGTAGCCTCTCACGACAGGATAAATCTATGCAAGCAGAAAGGATATATGTTACCTTACTCAAGTGGTACTCTTTCCTACCCTGCTGCTTCCATTACAACCTAAGCAAATGACTTTCAAAGACCTAACAATCTTCTAGTTAACGGGATCAATTTTAGAGCCTCATGATTGGATGGAAGCCAAAAGGAGTGATGTGGAAAAGCCTTGGAAACAAATGGAATAAGGATGTGACAGGAGAAGGAGTTGCCTTGGACTTTCCCTGATGATTGAAGTGTGCACCTGGAGCTCAATAAGGCCGTTTGCTTGTGAAAGCTTCAGAGAGCTGGGGTTTGAATCTCAATAACCCAGAAGTTTAAAAAATTGCTGTAGGAATTGTTACCACCAGTAGCCTCTAAGTTACCAGCCCACTTGGGCGTGGCCTCTTATACTATTTATGCCGATGTAAAGCAAGTGCCAGGCCTCTTTTCCAGCTGCAGGATTTGGTTGCGGTTCCCTGTTCCAGCAGAGGATTGTGATCTGTGAGTCTACCCCTAAATAAATAACCCTCTATTATTCTCAATCCTGAGCTAGTGTGAAAATTCTTTTAAGGGTCCTTCTTCAGAAAATCACAGGCACAGAAAAGTGTCGTTTTGACACGTATATATGCATCTGTGTGTGTGCATGCATGTATGTGTGCGCCCATAAATGTGTGGGTTGGGGAGTGTCAGAGGTCATAAAATGAAATAAAGCCTTACAGTAAATTGAGCCTGAAGTCTTCATGTAGTTTCAATTTGGCTTCATTACCTGGCTATTGCTTACTTGAGATTTCAGAAATAAAAGTTAAATTCAAATTATAGAGTTTTCTGAAGGCCAGGCTGAGTTTGAACTAGTTTTGCTAATGGAAGGGAGTCCTTGAAGGCTCTTTAGAAGTAGGAAAACACTGTGTGGGATGCTCGAAAGGACAGAGGACCCAGAGGGCTTCATGGTATGGATGAGCACACAGTACAGCCTGTGAAAATCTAGGGTTTTGAAGTAGTGGAGTGGAACACAAAAGAAGGATTGGAAAGACTACTGAATGGAGAGGAAGAGAGATTTTGAACTCAGGTGTTCAAACACCTAGAATCAGAAATAGGGATGATTGACAAGTGGGATTTTATATGTGTAGTTCTTTAGTTTGGTCAGCTTGTCAAATATGGGCACTTCATATAAGTAAACTAGCTTCAAAGGACATATGAATTTCAGTATTTTCTAGAATTCTTTTCACTAAAGTTCTGTAACGGAGTAGCTTTATTCTTTTCCATACATTCTATACTGACAGAACAAATGTTTTCTCTGATGTCTGCTCTAGTTGACATCTTGCCATCATAGTTGATGTTACTAACTTCAGTTTCCAAATGTCAGTCATTTTTTTTCATGTGTGCAGAAGGCAAAAAGAAGGACAGAACCCAAGTGTCTATCTCTTCCCTGTTATGACCTTTTCTGCATTAATCAGTCCTCACGGAGGCCTCAGGGTATTGGTTTCTGGCAGGAGACTGAAGGTAGTCTGCACATCTTCCTGGAGTCCGCTTCTACCATGCTGTTGGCTACCAGTCAGCCACGGTGGATGGATTCACACCACGAGACCCTCTATAGATGGGCCTTGGTCGTGGGGTCTTGTTCCTTTGTTTCCTCTGTTTGAATAACTAGGATAGATTTCTGATCCACAGGTGTGTAGCAAAGGCACTTAGCACTGTGGCTGTGCTCTTCAAGATTCTGTAAGCACAGTTTCAAGAAAAAAACAACAGTGGTTTTGCTTGTCTGGCTTTCCTTTTTTTTTCTTTTTTATGCCCTGCTCACCTCAGGCTGCTGTACCATCTGGGTCCTATGTGTAACCTTGGATTTTCTGATGTGCGAACTATGAGGTACATATGGCTATTAGCTGTCACCATAGTGTCATTTAGGAGCTAGGGTTTGTCTCTGATTTAGCAAAGATTAATTAACTTAAATTTAAATAAAAAAATCCAACATGTTTTCTCTTACAAAAAGTACACTGTATTTTTCCATTAAATACAACTTCATTGTTCTGGCAGATCTACCTTGTGTTCAAGATTTACTATTTGAACAGAGGTGGACTAGAAACGCAAAACACACACACACCAGACTTCTTAAAGTTAATGTGAAAAAAATGAAAACCATCTTACTAGATAATTTTTGTATTCAATTACTCTTCAAATTATGTTTAGGCTATACTGGATTAAGCTAGATTTATTATTAAAATCAAAATAACTTTTAAAAAATAAACAAATTGAAATTACTGTGTGATTTCTGCTATGTAATAGTCTAGCTTTAGGCTTTGTCTAAACCATGTAAGTAGCTCTTAATGATTACTAAGCTTCGCTCTGATCCACAGCTAGGACCTGATGTCTTTATTGTTCTGAGGCCCTAATGATAACACACACACACACACACACACACACACACATATACACACACAACAACAACCAAAAGAACCTCCTCAAGCAATTCAATCTACTTTAACAAGGCCATTTTATTTCTTGTGAGTTAAATTATCACTCTGTTCTTAAAGAAAAGAGGGTTTATTTTACAGGAAACTTATTCAATGGGTACTATTAGCTCAGCAATACTTGGCTTCTGGTGATATTTCCAAAACAATAGGTCAGAATTTTAGAATGTGATCTAATGGAATATTCTCAACTATTTCTCGACCAGGCAGAACATATTACTATAGTGAAGTGGTTATCAGACACCAGATATATTCTGAATACCCTAATCACCTTCCTATACTTCCGAGGGAGGGAAGTGATTTGATGCACTTTCATTTTTTAAACCAAGCAACTGAGGCACAGAGAAATTCCTTGACTGAAGCCCCACAGCTGGTAAACAGAGACACCCAGATCAAAACCAGGCTTGCTCCTTTCCATTGTCCACGATCGTCCTGGCACACTACACAATAAATATCCCCATTCTGAGACATCTTAAACAAAATTTATGGGGAGACTTGTGGAATTTATTGGATTTTGTTTCTAAAACTTTCTTGAAGAGTAGGTGGTCCTCACCAGGTCCTCTCGCTCCTACACCGGTGATTCAGACTACATTCCATTTCTTCCTTGACTCCAGGCATAACCACTTGGAAACAGACCCAGAAACTCCAGAGCTCACCACACTTTCACTAGAAGCTGCTTCTGGGGTGGCTTTGTCAGGTCAGATCCTGGAAGTGGGGGCAGAGGCTGACTGGGAATGCATCCAACAGATCCAGCGTGCTGCCTGTAACCGACCTAGTCCCAAACCTAACTGCAATCTTATCCAATCCCATCTTCTACCTTTAATATCACTAGAGAGTATTGTTTTCTTTGTAAGTCACTGGTCAAGAATGATGCAAACAGTATCCAAGTCACAAGTGGGATGGAGGCCCTAGACCTGTGGGTTAAGGACTTCACAGTGTGCTTTCTAGTCTTACTTTCAATCTAGACATGATTTTACCTTTCTGAATTTGGCTCTGACTTACCACCAGTGTGACTATTCATGGGAATTTAAAAATGATGTTTGCACACATGTTAATGTTCTTTGCACTAGACTTTGTGTATCCCTTGCTAAATGAGTTGGCAATAAAATACTTTTAAATGCAGGTAAGCTCTGCAATTGAACCCACGTTAATTCTGGAACTATGCACAGCTGTGTGACATTAAACACTGAAAGAATAGTGACAAGAGCCTCCAGGGTCATGGCAAAATTTGTCATGGTTTAGCATTCTTAATTTATTGCAAGGAATCCTTTGTGTACATAATAAATACTGATGGTCTCATTGAATATAACAAAGCAAGAAGGGATTTTTATTGTGTGTACTTTATGTTTCCATCCAGTCTAATATTTCCTCTGTAGCTACCTAGATGTGCTCACTCTGAAGCTCTTCTAAAACAGACAACACCACATTGAGTTTAAAGTCAAGGCTTCAACTCAGACTGATCTGAGTTGAGCTGGGTGAATGTGGTCTACTTTCTTACTGCTCACCTCCTACAAGAAGGGGGAACTTCATATTGGTTAGGTTTTGAGGTATAGGTAAGAGAGATCAACTCTTAAGTGATCAGTATTCTGTTCAAGGAGAATTGGTTGTAAAGATATGAGGTAGCTACAGGATAAAATCCAAGAAGAGAATCGAACTTGTCTTTGAAAGGAAAGGACATGAATTCATGGAGCTTTAGGATTACAAAGACCAAAAACATATTGGCATTATTGGGGTGCAATTACAACTCCTTCCTGTCTATTCAACACACAAACTCTCCAGTGTCCTAGTGCCTAATTGGGAGTCATATGTGTCTCTCCTTGGTCAGGGCAGGAAAATATAGGATGCTCTATTGATAATATTAGATTTAAGTCAAGGCTGGAAGCCAAGATAATATCAGGTGATAGAATCAAGGAAAAGGATTCTGGATAAGCAAAACAAGCAGAAATTTTTGCCAGACTCCTTACTTGGAGTTATTAAGATGTTCAAAAAGGATAATTGACTTAGACACATGCAGTGACAAGACCAAGTTGCTAACAAAGATAATTTTAAAATATATTAGAAAACTCTCATCATCACATCTATTCTTCTTTAACACTGACCATATTTTCAAACAGCTCATTCTATACACATGTTTGTAAGTCTACATGAAAAAATACTTTGAATGTACATGAAAAAACCAATACAGTTTTCAGAGAGTGATCTTGGATACAACTTCAAAATTTCTTAACAAGACACTTTAACAATTTGATTGCTAAAGGAAGGTATCCGGAAAACAAAATGAGCAATAATTGTGTTCCACACAGTTAGCATGCAATTATTTAATTCAAGAATCTGCCTTTGCTATTTCAAACCTAAGCCAACAATAATCTCACACCATCTATTTTAGTTATGGTAAATCATAGGCATATGTGGTCATGATTATGTCTAATTGTGGGATAAAGGATTTAATTTTAGAGCAGAAATGAAATACACTCTTCATTTTATGCACAATTGTCTGGGAATAATAACAGAAGAGCTAGCAGCTATGTGATAAGAAATCCTCTTACTGAAAGAATAATAAGGAACCTTTAAATCAAGGATTCTGATTCTTAATGATGGTTTTAGAAGCCTGGGTTCTCCGTATTTAGAATGCACCAGCTGCTTCCAATTAGGAAGACTGTAGACGCTTCTGACACGAGTCAATTGACGACTATGACAATGATGTGTGTCTGTGAGTAATTATTTGAGTTGTGTGTACATAGAAAATTTTGAATATTTTCCTAACCCATTAGCTAATAAAGGAATACATTCTTTGATAAACTTACGCCACAGGAAGATTTCCAATCTACAGTGAAGAGCATCCTCTTTTAAATTGAAATAAATGACACAAAAGTAATGTGATTTCCCTCTTTCCTCTCTTGTATGTAAACACTTTCTCTGCTCACTGCCTTACACGTTCAAAACTATCTTCACCAGGTCAACTTTTATCTTTATATAGATAGCTTGCTTTCAGCACCTTCATGCTGACATGGTACTTAGTATAATATGCCCTCTGGATTTTTTTTTTGCCTATGTGTTTATACAACAACTAAACTGGCATTTCACTGGCCAAGTTGTGGATTTTCATGATGGTCACGTTAAGTGATGAATGAATACCAGAGAAACTGAAATAAATAAAATGTTTCTGATCCTCTCTTTGTACAATACAGTTAGGATCAGCAGCCTTGTTCATCAGAATTTAATTCTGTTCTGTTTTCTTGCAATCCTGCAAATTAGAGATTAGAGCCATGGGTGACATTGCAGTTACCAGCACTATTGATGAAGCAATTCTTCTGCCATCAAATTCTATGCTTTTTTCTTTGTCTCTTCCTTCCCCCTTTATTTCTCACTTCCCTTTTTTGCTGTTCTCGCCTCTCTCCTCCATTTCCCAACGTAAATTAATTAATTCATTAATAAAAATAAATACACAACCTGAGAATAAATATTGAGAAAAGAGATTGTATGCTAGTCTAATGAAAGAGGAATAAAATAGATTAAAAAAATGAAATGACCCTAGACTAAAAAATTATTTCACAAGGTTTTATTGTTGCACACATGGAAATATTGCTTAGTTGGGAAAATTCATTGCATCTGCTATAACAGAATTACAATAGAACATTGTAGTGATATGGTTGAATTCAATAATATTCTTATATTGATTTATCCAATAATTATTTAATACAGTAGCATGTATGGAATTGTACTAGGAGCTGTACAAATTACCATCCTAAATATTACAGTTTCTTATCTTTAGGAACTTAGAATTTATCTAAGGATATTATGTATAAATATGTATTTATTATATAAACATCATATTAAAATGATGAATCATAAATGAACATAAAATAAGAATTGCTCCTTACTGAGGACGGAAAATCTTTTCTCTCTGTAGTGATCATGGAGAGCCCCATTAAGCATCATCTGAAAGATGGACTTCACAATAAACCTAAAACAGGAGGGAGGGTTTCAAGCAGGCAGAGGTTATGGAGGAGTGAAAATGCAGGAAGACCGTGGAGGAGAGAAAGGACAGTGATGGGGAAGAGAGACTCAGCATGGTGAGTGCAGGAAGAAAGAAAGTAATAACAGCCATGAGAGTTAAAAGGAGAGACTGAAATACTCAAGAACAAATATATGGGAAGACATTTGGGAAGCCTTATTTCTTCTTGACCCTGCCAAAGGAAATAAGTAAGGAAACAGCCTATAAATAGGAGAGGAGGATGTTTTCATTTGTGTTGGTATATGTGTACCTGTGTGGATATATATATATATTCTTTTTTATTGAAAATAGAAATTTTCATACAATATGTTTTGATCATGGTTTCCTCTCTAGCAAATCTGCAGATTCCTCCCAGATCTCCCTATCTCCCCACCCACTCAACTCCATGGCTTCTTTCTCTTTATTTTTTTTTCTTTTTTTTAAAATTTATTTATTTATTTTTGTTAAAAGCAAAATTTACATTTACTCCCCTTGTTCCCGGCCCTCCCGCTCCCCCACTACCCCACCGCCCTCCCCCTGCTTCCT
>JAQHUG010000074.1:2159765-2252873 GCA_028555095.1 Dicrostonyx torquatus
TTCTCCTCCGGTGGGGGTGGCTAGATCAGAAGCCCTCTCCAAGGGCCTGCCGTATGGGCCCTATTCCTCTTCCGGTCGCTTCTTTCTCTTTAAAAACAGACAAACAAACAAACCAGAATAGAACAAAACAAACAAACAGAGAAAACTATTTTTTTCTTTGTGAGTTGATGTCAGTTGGAGATGCCCTCTTCATTAGGATAAAAATCTTGTCTTTTCCACATGTGTAGCTTCCTTTCTAAAATCTTAGACTGGAGCACAGATAAAATGTGATGTTTTTGTAAGAAAAGAACATTTCAAACATTGACTAGAAATACTTATTTACTAATGTGTCAGCATGAAACCATTAAGATTCTATCGTTAATTCATTTTCTCCTTAAATTTAGACGATCCATAGGTGTCCATAGGGCACACTTTTGCTTTTCATATTTTTTCTCAAATAGCCTGGCTCCTGATAATTAAATAAAGACAATCAATATTTCAGATAATTTTAAAGAGCTTTTACAGATATGGCTGAGTTCATACTGGAGTTATGACCTGATAAGCCTACTGTTAGCTGAGATTATCAGAGAAGACAATGGATAGAGAACCTCTACCTTCCTAAGACACAGAGCTTGGCTGCACAGTTTCCCAGAGCACCTGCTATCTCCTAGGGGATCACATGACTCCTGATGGCCAGTACTAGGTGAGTTTATCCCACTAGAGAGCCAGGAAACCATCACTCTTCCAAGTATGCTACCTTCCAAAGGTACCACGGTACCACGGATGCTTTGTACCATTTTAAGACTGAAGGATAGCAAGTAAGGTTAACATAAACCAGAGACTATCACAAATACTGAATATATGAAATTAAGAAGTTCTTTTTACTTAGTTGGGCTGCAGTGCCAATGTTGGTGTACTCCTATCTTTGGAATCCTTGCTCATGTCACCTGCCTTTTTACAGTGGCGACATTAATTTTTGCTTCACAAGTCCACTGGAAGGATAAAAGGAAGGTGTGCATTTCAGATGAACCACCAATTGTACATTTTATGTTTAAATGAAAACCCAAACTCAATATGCCTCAGAATGTCTTGAGATTCAAACAGCATTGGTAGTAAAACAAAACAAATTAAGAGACTTGTCCAATTCTGCAGAATTATCCTTCTTTAAATGAAAGTCCTTCTAGAGCTCTTGTAACATCCTTAAAAGAAGCTTTCTATATTATAGATTGGTGGATCAATGATCATAATCTTTCCACCAAGATGGAATTTATATGCCTTGGGTTACAGATAAGTAATTTAAGACTTATGATAGGAAACTTTTACACATGACCATTATTATGGATTGTTTTTGATTGATCAATGGAACTGTTGACAAAAGTCTTATGTGGCTAAATGTCAAGGCTGCACAAACAAACACCTGGATACCATGATATATGAGAAAAGACAGAAGTTGGATTTATGCAGGAGTGCAGTGAGCCGGAGGAAGTCAGTAGTGAGGCTGACATCTGCGTGTGGATTGCACACTCAGACTCCACTCCCGAGCACGTGCAGGCCCTCACGATTTTGGCCTAAGTCAGCATTGCTGTCCAGCCATGATGTGGGCTCCTTTCAGGATGCGCCGTGAGTGTGTAATTTACCATGCAGTGGCCTATTTATGGTACACCGGAGGATACCTTGCTGTTTTTCCCCCCACAGCTATTAAATCTTAGCAGCAGTTAGAATCCGGGATGGCGAATGACTCTGTGTAAGCTGACAGGGTGCTTCCTACACTCTTCCTGTCTGAAAAAAGTGAGCTCAACTAGACTGCCTAGAACGTGGGGAATGGAAAGAATGTATATTTCCATTCAGATGAATTCACCTTCAAATTCTGGCTCCTTATTGAACCTTTGTAAATGTATGTTTTAGTTTTTACTCAGCAGACTTAGCAATATGTACCTCGCATAGTCACTTTGAGTTCTAAATGGAACAATGGATGCAAATCTGTAAATATAGTGCCCACCTCTCATCCACGGTTACAGTCTGTTACCCTCCAGTTCTACATCTCTTCTCAATCCTGTTCATGCACAGAGATATGGAGATGTCAACAACAGCAAAATAAGAGTTTCATAAACTCTAAAGTATGAAAACTTGATGTTAATTTACAGCTCACAACTTCTCATGTATAAGGAAGTACAGAAAAAAATCGCTGTCGTGAGAGCTTTGCATGTGTACTTGATTTTAGTTTACACTAACAGGAATGTTAGCTGGCGAATAGTATTAGAGGCATTTTTAGAGATATGATATAGTAGGAGGGCCGGTAAGTATGAACCTGCACTTGCTTTATAATGACTGATTGACCAGAATGCTTGCCCTGTGAGAGGTAAGCACTGTCTTAGAGTCCTTATACTTTAATGGTGACTTGCTTGGCCCTTAGCAGGCAGTCTGGGCACATCAGCATTCTTGCTCTTTTGTTTTTGTTGAGGTTTTTCTTGCTAAGCCTAGAAAGACTATGACATTCTGCAGATGCTGCTTTCTCTCATCAAAGCACTCACCAATACTTGGTAGCAACGATTTGTTTAGGTAAGAAAGCAAAGCAAGAGGTTTCCTTTGTAATTCATGAATAACTTCGGAAATTGTGTTTCTGTGAGTTGGTCTGTTTGTTTGTGTAAAGCTGTGGGTGGGGAGGAAAAAGGAGGGAAGGGGAAGAGAGAGAAACCGCTTCTCAGCTTCAGACGTGAGAAGCTGGTTGCGAGTTGCCCTTGAAACAATCCGATTTCACTTCAGAAAGCTTCACTATGAAAGGTGTTTTAGGAAGACGGGGTTATCACCTGTGCTTCTACTTACCTGGACTAATTAACTAACCAGTGTTAGAGAGAAATGGGTGCGCAGGAACTCCATGCTAAGAGTGGAAAGCAGGCAGGGTCAGGTCACTCCATCTGGACGACTTGCAGTGGTGGAAAATAAAATAACAAGGATGCCAACTGGGCCACCCACTGCAAAACGTGGGTGACCAAATGAGCCAACGGAACCTCTAATGAGTATTTACTACAAGGGCTCTGCATGCAAACCACTTCCAGACTGATGTGATGCCAAGCTGACAGAACCTAGTGTGTCTATGCCTTTTGCTGATCGGCAGCCAAGGCATCTAGGAACACAGGAGGGGGGTCTCTTATTAAGTATATCAAGATTATTACTTTCAGACAACAGGAATTCAAAGAATGGATCAAACAATGCTATAAAAATGAGATGGAAGACAGTAGAAATAATTAGTAATCACAACCGTCATGCGATGTTGACTCTCCATGTCTACAGGGAGAGGAATTAGTGTATTTAAGGTGTTAGTTTTCAGATTTGTGGAGTTCACGTGCTCTGGCCTATGTTAGAGGTGGTGGTGTATGCTTCTTTGATTTGTGATCTTGGGGGATATCCTTCTGCTCTATTCCATCAGCGTGCCATTTACTCTACTGTCCTTTATCCTTCCTGTACCAGCAGAGGGAAGATGGAAGATTCTTAGTAATTTATCTTGAAATTCATTGAATGAATTTAGGTGGCTGACATGACTTTGATAATACATGAATCATGAAGGATATAACAATTTTTAAAGGAGAAGTGTTACAAAGTTATCGAGTTGAGAAGGAATTGCTACCTGTCATTACGAAAGCTAGTGTCATAGTTTGTCTTGACCAGTGGATGCTGTAGATCTCACTCTCTTTGTGCTTTCCCCGGCAAGAACATCAAACAAGAAAACAGTTCTGTGCTGTGACAAAAATCAGTCCTGGGAGCATTTGTAAGATGGCCGCCGACTAAATATTTACATCAGTACAGCAAAACAAAGCCAAACAAATTTTAATTTGTTATATTTGAAACATTTAAAACATAACACCACTAGTTATTTGATTCTCATTTCTGTTTCCAGATAATTGCATTGACATTTTGAAAATTTCACTCCTGGTCCTTTTCAAAGAGGCATTCCCTTGCATTTATTAGTAGCAAGACTTCATAAGGAACACCGGCAAATGCGAGTGGTGGCTACTGGTTTCCCTCCCCTTAGAATCAAGGGAGTTTAGAACTGCATTGCCTGGAAGATTTCTCCAGTAACTGCTGGAATTTTTCCAATTCCACAGGTTGAGTCAAATATATCTTTGTATCCACTAAGAGGAGGTCACAAGCTAGGCCAACATAACAGTAGAAAGACTGTGAGTACCACTTGGGCCTATAATTTGAGAGGCTCTGTATGAGCAAAGGGGAAGCTTGGGGAGGTCTACTGATGCCTGTGCATGGGGAAAGACAGCAGTCACAAGATCATCACAATGATGACAGTGCTAATTACAGCTGTGGTTGGGCATCTGCTCTATGCCAAACAGGAGGTCCCTGACACATCATCCTATCAGATGAGAACAATAATGGTAAAATAGATAGCTATTATTTCTAGACAGATTGTACTTGATACACACCCATCACACACACACACACACATATGCACACACACTCACACACATGCACTTCATAAAGCTTATAAATAAGTATTTCTTTTATGTTTAGACAATCCCTTATAATACTAGAAAATATTTTCAGTTCTTTACACTAATTGATTCAGTCTTCTAAATAGGCTTGTGAAGTAGATGGCCAGTGTCTCTTTTTTTACATATAAGTGGAGAACTGAAGTCCAATAAATGATAGAGATAATGCATCTTCTAAATGGTAGTGTTGGGAGTTAAAACCAGCCTCTCTGGTTTGAGTGCACTGCAGTTTGACTCAAGATCAATACGCCTAATTAAAGCAACAATGACAAAACTAAATATCACAGTGCAGGCCTGGAGTGTTAGCACTCAGAAGACTGAGGCAGGAGGATGGAGCTTTGGAGGTCAACCTGAGCAGGGTAGGAAAATCCTATCTTAAGAAGCCTGTAGTTGGGTTTCATTAAGGTCTATTCAACTCACACCAGTTGCGGAGACTAACAGAAAGACTCCGGCTCCTCTCCTCCTCACCCACTGTGGTTTTTTCAGGTCTTCAATTGCTTTGAACTGAGAGAGAAACTGCATCTGAGAGGAGAAGGAGACTGTGACCTCCTGGACATCCTGGGACATTTCTGTGCCCTTGAGGGTTCCATGCTTTCCCCTTGGCTGTTCTTTTTCTCTCTCATACCAATCAATTGCACGATGATTTCTTTTCTTCCTACAGTTGAAATCCAGAAGCAATATTACATCTGAAACAATCACTCAATGTGAATACAAAGATTTCAAAGTTTATGTGGTCAGAAAATAAAAGAAGTAACAGGGTGAACGTCTACAAAAAGGGGAAAACATACCGACCTCTTTTTTTAGTACTGAGTTTCTGGCCTGATCTTTATTTAAACATGACCCTGGGCTCAAATAACTTGCTGATTTTCAGAATAAAACATTTCATGCAATTCTGGAGTTGAGATGGGACTGAATTTCGGGGTAGAGGGTCAGGAAGGATAGCAAGTGACAGAGCAAGCATGAGAGAGAAGGTTGGGCACCCTGGGTGAGTTGCTTTAGACCGTGGGGGACCCAGAAACACAGTTACAGATCAACAGAATTGGTGGTCCCTGAGAGAAGCTACGTGAGATGGGGAAACCATGAGAGTCCCTAGCTAAAGCCTGAAATTTGAGCAAAAGCAGAATATACAGGAATCCCGGATTTGATTTGGAGCAGAGATCATAAAAATGCTTAGTTGAGGCACCTGCCTCTTAAATTAAAAACAAAGGAGGAAACATAAATCAGCTGTATCCTCCAGGAACCACACACTCAATTCCAGAAAGGAATTGGGACTTCTTTAGGTTGAGCTTGAAGATGTCACCGCGAATAGTTTTGTTTGAATGTGGGCATCTCTCAGAGTCGAGCAAAAATGCTTCTGGGAAACCCACGCAGGGAATGTGGAGGGGAGGAGGAGGGCTAAATGTCTGGAGCACTGTCCTTTGACCTGCTCTGGTTGGGGAAGTCAGCAATAGTGACCCCTCCTTCTGACATGAAATGTCTGCGGCTCTTCAATTCTTAGCAAGTCCTAGCAGCTCAGAAGTTTTGTGAAATTTACACAGACAACCGTCAGGAAAATGAAGACTTGGTTACTTCCAGGCCGGGCATCTTATGTGTCAATAGAATCTCTACTATCCATTAGATCCACTCCACAGCAACTTGGCTGGAAGTTAAGCGATATTTGTGATACTTTGAAGAGTACATGAGGCAGCGTCTCATCATTTTGACTTTTTAAAAAATATCTTTAATCACGAACCTCAGTGAAAAGAGACAAGACCCTGCCGCTCCTCTCTGTGTGTGATATGCATGTTCTGCGAGCTTCCAGTCTAGTGCAGAGACTGCTTGGAGAGAAGGAACTGTGCCCCCTCAAGGAAGTTCCTTAATTAACTTGTGTTTATTATTCCCAAGTATAAAAGAATAATAACGACTTACACAAATCTTCCTGGGGAATTCAGCAAAATGTCTGTTCTTCCAGCCCCAGACTAGACTGTATTCGATTTAGACCTTTTCAGATCTTAGGTCCCTTTATCTTATACTCAAAGGGAAGGTCTTTTGTCCCTACCCCAACTCCTTTCTCTTCTATCATCTTTCTTTGTTCCTTTATTTCCCCTCTGACAGATATTTATCAATCATTGTGTCAGGCATCATGTGCTAGGTACCAGGGTGAGCAAAACTTCCTGTGAAGAACACAGGCCCCAGACCTAGGATCATCCTCTTTATAAACCTTTATTGATGACCGAGCAAGCCTCCACACAGTGTCTGCACCTTCATCTCCTGTCCCAAATTACTTTGTCGTTTTGGGGGATAAGACATGAGGAAATCATACATGCCATTTCCACTTCCTTAAGCTTTTCCTCAGCATGGCTGTCAAAGGCTAGGCAGCCTTCAGATCTTGGCTCAAATTACACTCACGGTTTGTTTTCTCTGACTCTGCCTGCAGTAGATCCCTCTGCTCTGCACAGGCTCAGCACTGTGTCAGATTTACTCAGAACATTATATCTAAGCATGTCACGTGTATCTTATGATTGACCATTTAGGCTTCAAAATGGTGATTGCCCCCGGGCGGTGGTGGCGCATGCCTTTAATCCCAGCATTCGGAAGGCAGAGGCAGGCGGATCTCTGTGAGTTCAAGACCAGCCTGGTCTACAAGAGCTATGTCCAGGACAGGCTCCAAAACTACAGAGAAACTTTGTCTCAAAAAACAAAACAAAACAAAACAAAATGGTGATTGCCATAGGGCTAAATGTGCTTGTCCCCCTACTGTGTAGCCCATTTCTAACTCAACTCCTGGCCAATGGTCATCTCTCAGTGTTTGCTAGTTGACTAATGAATAAACGCGGAACTGGATGGATGAATGGAACCACTGAGGGCCTTTATTGCCCCCAGCTCATTTTCTGATTGGTAATTATGAATAATTCTATAAAGCTGTTATTTACTTTCAATTAAAAGCTTCAAATAAAAAAAATGATGCTTCTGTAGTACTTAGATTCTAACAATGAAGATAGTTTTTGAAGGTAGTTCCTCATGACCGTCCTTCTACTTGTATGCTGTTATAAACCAGAGACCTAGGCTGCAAATGTGGGTAGGCGTGAGCTGCCTTCGGAGACTGATGATTTCCAGGCCTCTCCTTATGATGCATGTTGTTTAAAGAAAGGAAGAACCCAGAGGCTTACAATCTGCCCTTTCAAACACGACTATTTGCAAACAGTGGGCAAGGCATCTGTGTCCTTCCTAACAGATGAGAGTTAAATAAAAAACACAAGTACATTCTTGGGAAAATTCGAATTGTTAAAAATGTAGGCTGGATGGAGAGTTTAGATGGATGAGAAAGCGCTTAGGCGATCGAGCGAGCTGGTGCACAGCAGCAGCAGTGGCGTCCGTTTCGGGAGTTCACAGCTGATGCTACATAGGTTTCCACCTATTGACTTATTCTTACATAAATTTCCCAGTGTGGAAAGTCTAAGGACAGATCCCTGGATTGCTTGATTTTTTCGAAATGCCAGGGTCTGAATCTGAAGTGACACACATGTGCTTACCCTTTAATTAAGGAATATTAACTCGCCAGAAGCAGCTTTTTGCTAGAAGCACTGTAATGGCTACTGCTGAGTCTCTTTCTAATAATTCCCATTATCTACTGGGTGTAAAATAACTGTGCTAAGAAGCAGTGCAGAAATCCAAACCGCAGTCCATTTGAAATTATGAACTTAAGAAACCTTTACAAGTTCTCAGATTAATTTTAAATCTTACATTACTAAATACACTTGGATTTCACTGGACTTCAAAAACAACCAGAGCATTTTTCCCCCCACAGAATAACTTTGTCCAGAAGAAAGCTGAAGAATTCCATGAAAGATTAAAAATAAATGACATGGGTTCTTTATGCAATCTTCCTTCTGGTGGGGTGCCTAAATTTTGGCTGCCTTTTCATTGAGAAGTCTTGTGTAAAGCTTGGCTCCTTTTTCTCTTTCCTTTAAAGAAAGTGGACTTTTAAATAAAATATCTTCTGATTATGGCTTCCCCTCCCCCTACTCCTTCCAGTGCCTTTCCATCTCCTCATCCATCCAGATCCACACTCTGTCTGTCACTCATTAGAAAACAAAGGCCTCTACATAACCACAATGTATATAACAAGATAAATAAAAAAGAAACAAATCAGAATATGACCAAACAAAGAAAAAAAAAGGGTCAAAGAGGAAGTACATGGAATTCAGATAGATGCATAGTTACGCATGCTCACTCACACAGAAATCCCATAAAACCCAAAAAGAAGAGCCAGGGTATAATGCAAAATTCCTATAAGGTTAAAGAAAAAGAAGGGCCCTGACTTAACACTGCGAACCAAAGACCCTCCAAATGTGCCATTGAGTTCATTTTCTGCTGGACATTTGGCCTACCCTTAAGAGTAGTTTCTTTCCACACTGAGACTCCCTCATAGAAAATTATTTTATTTTTCATTTTCAAGTGGCCTTCAATTGGAGATAGCGTTTGAAATTATTTATAAAGCTAAAACATTTTAAAATTTATTGTCAGATGGTTATTGGACTCTTTCGGATTTCTAATAGCATTTTTCTGTTTTATAAATTTTAATAAGATTAAAAATTAACGTGGTGTTGAGACACAGTTATTACAATTAAATATTCAACTCTAAAGACCTTTACAAAGTACACAGTCCACTAAATGTACCAACTTTTCAACAGAGTTAAGAGCATTTATCCTGAAAGATTTAATGAGTGCAAAATTACTATTTTAGAACACACAGAAAATTAGTGAGTCTTGAATTTCTAGAGAAAAGGAAAGCCCAAGATGTCAAGAGCATTCCTTTATCATGTCTCACCAAAGTTATTATCTAATATTGATATATAAATATTTAATTTATGAATATATTAAACATCAAAGAAAATGAAGGATTATTTTAAGAACTGAATTTCCTTATGTGTTAACTTAAAAAAAGTATTTAAAGAGACACAACCCCCTAAACATGTATACTCCCAGTGAATAGTGACATATGTAGTGACCATGAAATCATACTAGCCAGAATGGGCCTGTCACAGGAGGATGAAGAAACCCAATGAAAAAAGAACAAAAGCAGGAGAGACTGCCCACTTCATTGTTTGTTTACAATTTAATTACTAACTGTTGTTAGAGAGTAAATTAGCAGGAAAAGGGAATTTAATTAATTATAATTATTTCCTCTAATTACAAACTGTGATTACCGCAAAGGCAAGTTTACTCACTGTGTGACACTATGGCTGTGATGGGAAACGTCCTGGAAATGCCAGCCACTGTCTCAGAGTTAGCTGGATTCTGATTTAGGGTGACATGCATCATTGTTGATAATGATTTTATGATGTCCAGCTACACATCCATGAATTTCTTTCTTCACAGTTTGGTTGATAGGTGATTAAGTTTGTGCCCTCAAATTAGCCTGTGAGAAAGTCAACCACCCAGAAAGCAAGTTCAGATATAGTATCTAAAACATGTCTGCAGTTAGTGTAGACCCGGGTAACGGAGCACTCACCCGTCCATATCCTTTCTCTGTAGCAAAAAGGCTACAGGTTTCCTCAGGGAAAGCCCTGAAGAGTTAAGTCACAAATGAGAGAAGGGAACTTCTGCCATTCCTCACTTTTTTCAATATCATTTAAGTTCGCAAACCTTTATTGTTAGAGACTTGCTCCTATGTTGAACATTTGCTCTGTTCATTATCAAGCCTAGTCCATACTAAAAGCAGAAACAAAACTTTCAAAATTCCTATTAAAGTCTGATCATTCTGATTCAGACGTAGTTACTCGTGGGATTTTTAAAATACCGAGAGTCTAAGGCCTGCTTCGTCTCTATAGCCTCTTAGGAAATGCAAAATAAATAAATATATGTAAAGAGCTAGGTTTATTTCTCAGATAAATGAACAGATTTCCATGAAGCAGAAAGGTGTAACTTCCTTGCATTGAATGCAGCAGCCAACTGTGTTGACGGAATGGAGACCAGCTTTCTAAAGTCCCTTAGTAGGAAGAATGGGGCCAATCAGAACATAAACTTCCACAAGGTAACCAGACTCTCATAAAAACATAGCATAATAAACAGAATTTTTGTGATGTGGAGACTTGAGATATTTCATTCCTAATCCACTAGGAAAACCATTTTATATGTCTAAAATATTTTCTCGTACAGGCGAATAAAATCTCTGGCATTTTTTTTTCATTTCAGAATCAAATACAGCAACTGATTTTATAGTTTAGTTCAGTTTTTCCAAGTACTTTCTTCTTGGTAAGATCTAAGTATTAAGAGTGCTTGTGTTCGGTGCTCGGGTTTAATGTTGTTTTGGCTCTTAGGTTCTTTTTTTTTTATTGTGTGGTGTGAGTGACAGGTGTGCTTACCCAATATGTACATGTTAAGGTCAGAGGTGTTTACTGGGTGCTGTCTTCTCTTACTGTCTACCTTATAGTTTTGAAACACGGTCTCTCAGTAAGCCCATAGCTTTCTGTTGGTAGCTAGACTGGCTGACCATTGAGCTCCCGGGGTCAATGGTCTCTGCTTCCCCAGTACTGTGGTTACTGATACATATTTCCAAGCTTTGGTTTTTATGTGAGTCCTGGGGTTTCAAACTCAGGTCCTCGTGCTTGCAGAAATAGCATCTTTAACAGCTGAGCCACCTTTGTGGATCATATTAGGTTCTGAATGGCTTTGTTTCTAAGTTTTATTTAAGGGATCAAAGCAAATACTAAGAAAGTGGACTCTATTAGGAATTAGGGCAATTGGTTGACTGGATGTCAAATATTAGAAGCAGTTGTTTCTAAGTAAATAATTTTTCCTCCATTGTGAAGATCCTACTAACTATATTATTTGAAAATTTTGCTAGGCATGTATCTGTACATTTAGAGTTCATGGTGCTTGCCATATACTCAGTGTGGTGGGGTTATTATATGGTATCTATGAATAGAGCTTAATTATTGCATTATAATCTGCTTTTTGAATACAGGTTCAAATTTCACAGATATAGGCGATGTGTAGTGCAAGAACTTCTTACAGAGTTCAAGTTTGCATCTACTTTTGATTGCTATTTCTGGAAAAGGATGTGGTTAAGTTTGTATTTGAGCTTTGAACAGTTAACAGTTTGCTAATAAACAAAACCGTGCACTCCAGGGTTCTCTAATACAGCCCTTCTCTTACCTGCACACCTAGTGTACCTTTTAAAGCTCATTATGACATAGATAATCCCTTCTATTCTGGTCATAGGATGCTGCAAAAAAATGTTTGTAAGGCAGACAATTCTGAATAAATGATCCATTCTTTGATTTTATCTCATGTTTTCAGCTAAATTTCCTGAACTCCTTTGACATGTCAATAGCAACATTGATCACATTTTCTGACTTCTGGCCAAATTTTCTTTCAGGCTCAGGATTCCTGTATAAATTCAGTAATTATGTACTGAGGCACCCACGTGCAGCAAAATTGAGTTGGGCAATTACAGAGGCAAACACCTTAGCTACTGAGCAGACATTTTCAATTGTTTCAGCACATGATGTCAAATGCTGCAGCATTGGGTAGACAGTCAGATGGGAACATGGACAGGAGTCCTGTTTCTGGGGCTGAAGGATGGAGAGAGCCATAGAAGAAAGGACTCCAGAGAAGCACAATTGTATTCATTTTCTTGTTGTTACGACAACAAGCATTCTTTTGACTCATAATTTGAGGATATATTCTATCATAACAGGGAAATCATGGTAGCAGGATCCCAAGGCAGCCAATCACTCTGCACACCCAGTCGGGAGGATGAGTCTGGACTTCAGGTAGCCCTCTCCTTCTCAGTCATTCTAGGACTCTCGGGTCCATGTAATGATGACGTCCATACTCATTTAATGAGTCTTCCCACATCAATTAATCAAATCTAGAAAAATCCCCACAGGCGTGTCCAGGCATTTGTTTCCTGGGTGATTCTTGATCTGCTCAAGCTGTCAACCATACCGTGACAGTGGCTTAAGTCTTCACTGGCCTGTGTCGTGGCTTAAATGCAGGGTTCCGTCTTAATCAGCATTCTAGGAAAACATCTCACTTCTGAGAAATGTTTTTGTTTTCTTTCTATATTTCTAATTATGGAAAACAAAACCATTAGTAAAACTAGGTTTCGTTACAATTTTGCCAAAGGCTCCTATGGGATGTCATATATTTGGGGGCATTGTTGGGAAAAAGTAATACTTTTGTTATTCTTGTGTGCTACTTGGTGTAAAAAGACTAATTGTGGAGAATTCATGGGTGGTATGTTGATCTCTGCTGGGTATGAGTACATTAGATGGGAGGGAGCATTTATCCAAAGGACACACGGCTGTGAATATACCAGGGGCAGTCCTATGACTTAGCCCCAGGGCAAGGGCATGCTTTAGCCTAGCAAATGGACCCAACAAACAAGCCTGCTTAAAAAAAACTTTACTATGAGATACTTTAGAAGGACAGGTTGAGAATTTAGGTAAGGAAATAAGTGACATCAAAAACTATTTATCCTTCAATTCTTTGGTCGGGGGGGGGGACACAGTATAACACTAGAAGAGAAAATAAGTCCATCACATTTCCAGTAAGTTGTTATTTTTAAAATAATTAGTATTAAAATCTAGTACACTATGTCTTGTTCTTATTACTTGATTTATGAATAAAACAAATTTCCATTGAGAAGACTTGTTAAGTTGCCTCAATTAACAGTTTCCCAGGGTTCTTCAGTAGAAACAGAGCAGTGTTCTTAATTATGGATGTGTGAGCCCATGGTCCTCAGTGAGTGAGGCATCCTTTCACATTGTCCAGAAATGCCTCCATTCTACTGACATGGTCTCCTGCTTAACACTGGTAGCAGTTCTGTGCTTACCACGACCAGCCAAAGGACCCATTTTTCTGACACACAATAATGACCAGTTTTCAAATCTGATTTAGACTGCTTTTTGAAATAATAAAGTGATGCTTAAAGAATGGTTCTTAAATATTAACAATCAGCTCTCTTTGTCTCTTGTTTTCTATGACAGAATAAACAGAGAGACTAAAAGTATAATGGAAGACAAGTGACGATACTATCAGACCAGGCAAAATAAATCAAAAAACAAAACTGTACCACAAAACCTGGAACTTCAAACCCACTGTCCTGGAACCCTAAGATATCAGCTTGCCTGTTAACTGTCTTGCTCATGACACTTTTGATGATGTATCAGTGACAACAATCATATCTGGAAGAAGAGGCAACTTTTCTGTATTGAAGCTAATTTGAGTACAGTAAAGCTTATCAATCGATTGGAATTTAATCTAGCTCAATTGATGACTAGATGGTACACTACGTAGAACAACAATTATTGAACTCATTTTATGTTCGTGGAAATATGATGTTTATCAATAATTTGCAAGAGACAAGAGTTATTATTAAACCAAGGCCTGGGTTTCCCTCATCACATTGCACAACAAGACTTTTATGCCATAATGTGTGCATGTGCACACGTGTGTGTGTTTCCTGGCATAAACCTGTAATTCTCACTACTGTGGAGGCTGAGACAGGAGGATCACAGGTTCAAGGCTAGCATGGGTCACAGAGCTCCTGGCTAACCTAGAAAACTCAGGGGCACTTATTTAGAAAATAAAAAAAAATGTTAAAAATGAGGGCTGGAGTTAAATGGTTAACCATTTGAGGCTTGAGGCTAACGTTTTCAATCCTTACTGTAAAAACCACCACACGGGCACACTGGATGTCATGAGCACAGCGATGATTAACACTATAAGGTACATGAAGAGAGGCTCCCGCCCTGTATTTGTGACTTCAGAGTGACAGAACGCTGTTAAGGTATTCTCTTTCCCCGGGGGACAACAGGAGCCTGACAACTTGCCCCATGGATGCTGAAAATGGACAGGTAGGAAGTTACAAAGCTTCTCCTTCACATCTGCATAGCGAGGCAATTATGGGTGACCTTGGAATTATGCAGATATCATTGGTCCTTCAAGTGGTAATGATTAAAACATTCTCTCCCCTTCATACTATCAAGCTCTTAATACTTGGTTCCTCCACGGAGTGGAAAATGAAAGATGGTGGAAGAAGCTGTAGCCATTTCACTTTATACCAATGAAACATTTTTATCTGTTTCACTTCCAAAGAGAAAGATGAGATCTAGATCCCTTTTAGAGCAGCAAACATAGTGATGAAGAGGGCCCAGTGCTCTGTGCTGGTTGCCCTGGAAACAGCATCTCAAATCTTACAGGAACATCTGGTATTCTTAAGCTTAACAGCTGGTTATCCACAGAAAATGCAAAAAAGGAGTTGAAACACAAATGGGAATACCACAAAATAAAAGTGGTTACCTAGGAGGGATCCTAAAAAAAAATAGCTAAGCTGAAACAGGAAATTAGATGAAATTTGCAAAAGTGTATCAGGGATTGTAAAAACAGATAAAAGAGAAGGTGGATTTTAGACTATAAAATGAAGATTCTGTGCTTATGGTTTGAGTTATTTTTTTGTAAGCAAATTGACTACCACATGCTATGAAAGGTAAAGACCAAATTTTGGAGAATTTACGCTATTAAAAATTTTGACATCTCTTCAGCTCTTTCTGAGCCGTGTATATGGACAATTCTTTTATAGTGCATGAGAAAGTGTTTGGATATAAGAAAATACTCAGCTTCTGCTCTGGAAGTGATTGAGCAATAACCTTTAATTTATATGCATGAAATGATGCATACTGATAATGTATTTTAAGGCTTTGAGGCCAGTATTTTTTTAAATTTTTGTAAGGTTATTTTACTTTGTTGAGTCACTGAGCATATTAACATTGAAATAGCACTCATTGGAAATCATAATTTGAACACAAATAAAGAATATTTCCCTTGAAATATAATAATAATTATATTTAAATTAATTTAATAATTTAATTAATAATTTTAGAATATTAAGAGTCAACTGTTTATTACATCATAAACAAAGATCCATAGTGAGCATTATTGACCTTCACCTCTGTTGACTTAGCAAGTTCATGATGCTGCCCTTCTGTGAGTTAGACAGAAGTACTGCTGTACCCATTATAACAGCAGAAGACATTAAAATGGCAGAATGAAAGTTTTCCCTTAGAGAAGAGAATCAAAGCCACAATAAGATTGTGCTCTACATTAAAAAAAAGAAACCTGAGAGTTTAACTTCACAGAAAGTTAATGTAGGACTTACTCTGAATGGATTTACATGGAAAAATTGGAATTGAAAGGATTTGTTCATGTATGTTGTGCAGAGAAGAACAAGCAGCAATTCGACTTGGAAATAGATATACAGCCCCTCCAAGTCGTCATTTCCTTCCTGAAGCCAACACTGGATGACCACATGTCAAGGACTGAGTATCAGAGGAAGTCAAATAAGGACGAAGCTCACATCTACAGTGAAGACGTTGCGGCCTGTTTAGTTAATGTTACAGCAAACACACAGTCTTATCCAGATGAGTTTCTTTTAATGGCACCCTTAAAAAAAGCAATTTGACTATGTTATTTTTACTTAATAAAAATGCTTTCTAAAATGGTAGGCACATCAACTATATTTGTTAGAGCCATAATTTAATAAATTCTTAATGCTAAAATATCTTTTTAAATATTCACATTGCAACTTCTACCAAGCTAATAGCCTCTACAATTTTGGAATACTTATTCAAAACAAAATGGTTGGAGCTTACTATGTCCAGCTTTCTCCCTAAGAATATTCTGAATTTGGTTTCTCTGCCTCACTGGCTCCTTTCATCTCCCTTAGCCACTAGCTTTGTAGCTCTCTTTTAAACCTTGGGAAAACTCCCTAATTTTAAATTCTTAGAGACAGTTTAGAAAGTCATGAGGGAGAGGTGGTTTTGATCCCAATCAGTGAATGTGGATGTGGGCATATGCCAAGTGAGGTCCAAGAAGAGATACCTCAGGTGCTTGAAGGTGAATGGGAAATGTTCAGAGTTTTGAGGGACAATTCTTAATCCTTCTTTAGAACGTCACTGGCACAAGATATTTGGAGGCCTTGTTAGAATTCCCGAGTGACATGCTTTATAGTATAATAAGAAACCCAGGCTAGAACAGATGAGGATTCTCTATGCTGAGAACGTGAGAGGAAGTGGAGGAGTCCATTGAGACAGGAGGGAAACACAGATGTGGTGTATGGAAGCTCAGAGGAAATGGCCGTCTATAAAGGACATCCTAGAGAGAGGACAGAAAATTATACCAATTTAGGGAACCTCTTACACTTAGCCATTAGATGGATAAAAATGAGAAGGGCTGTTGCCCATATTGGCATTAACTTATAATATTTCTGTAATTCAAAAGAATTATAAGGAATGTTCAAATTAATAATAAATAAATAGCAAGTAATGAAAGATGAATAATAAATAATTCTTGGGAATGTGGTAGATGCCACCCCAAATTTGCAAGAGATTGCTTGTTACAGCAAAAACAGAACAAAAAACCCAAAACCTAACATTTTGAAAGCTGACCTTGATTCTATAGATGAGAAAGAAGTCAACAACCCCAATATGTTAAACAGAGTGCAAAAGGTTCACATATTAGCTGATAACAATCATATCTTGAACCCCAAATTCTGTCTTTCAATTGCATAGTGACTTTGATCATAAACTATTCTCTCTCTTGTTTGAATCCACAAACCATGTGTACAAAAATTCCTACTGGCTTGCAAGCCATTATTTTTATACTCATAAGCACTACAAAGGTTTCTCCTCTCTGATCATTGTGATTTGATTTGATATATGTGAAGACAATAAATAGAAGTCGCAGCATTGTGACCAGGGCTATCATCTTTTTGCCCAATAGGTTTTTTTTTCTCTTAAGGTTGGAATTGCCACCCACATGCAAAGCAGAAATGTAGAAATGTGTGTATAATTCAAGTCACCTGGTTCCAGGGGCACTGCAGGTGTTTGTAGCACACATACCCTTTACTGGAAAATGGTTTCCTGGTGTTGCTTTGGTCCCAATGTCACTGCCTAAAGAAGGAAATCTCAGACATCAAAGGAAGAAAGATTAAAGGATCCAAGCACTTTAGAAACAAGACATCCTCAGCCCACTGTTGACTCCTGCAACGCTCCACCTCACCCAACCTCAAGTTTCCTCACCAGGAGGGCACGGGCAGATCTGCTGGGCAGATGTTGGAATGTTCATCTACACACATGCACACACGTGGTCTTGAGTTGATGCTGAAGCATTGGCATCAACTTCTACAGAAACCTGAGAGAGGAAGGGGTGGCTCAGACAGTGTAATCAGTGCCTTGAAGGAAACCTGTTAGTGCTGGTAGACTATGATGCCAGCTTGAAACTTGACTGAGGGTGAACCAGTGAAAAAATCCTGCCCATAATACAAAACACAGAGTTTACTCTGCAGCCATGTACTTGGTAGTACTTTAAGTAGTACCAAAAAAAAATCTTAGCTTTAATTGTAACGTAAGTGAGTTCATTTACTGGATGTTTAGTGACCAGTGTTTGCCAGGCACTATGTCTTATTATCATGGGAAAGGGCCTCTCGTTGGTGCTGCCCTACAAACATACATTATAACTATTTCTCCCAGACATTTGAACGAGAAAAGCTCAATGACTTAAGAGAATGGTCTGCCTTCATCAGGAAATGAAAATTCCTTCTAAATGGTAACTTTTAAGCTGATAAAGAACATTTACTTGCAGATTCTTGACTGTATGGTGATTTAGCCATAAAACAAAAGCAGACACAAACAAAAATCCTACAACACAGGGAGTATAAGAACTTCCAGTATGCTTACTCTGTTTGACAACAGAAACTTCTGGTTAAATTTAGCAAAATCTATGATTAGGGAACTAGGGTTGAGACAGCTCACAGCAGATCACCGGTTCTTGAGTGCAGTACGGAGATATACATGGATACTGTACTTTAGCTTCCTGGCCACCCAGACCTGAAGAATCACACAGAAACTTTATTAATTACAACACTGTTTGGCCAATGGCTTAGGCGTATTCCTAGCTAGCTTTTACATCTTAAATTAATCCGTTCATTAATCTATGTATCACCAATGGGCTGTGACCTACTTGTAAGGTTCCAGCATCTTTGTCCTTCAGCAGCTAGATGGCATCTGCTTCACTCTGCCTCCCTTCTCCCTGCTTTCAGTTTAGTTCTCCCGCCAAGCTCTAGTCTGCCCTGCCACAAGCCAAAGCAGCTTCTTTATACAAAGGAGAAATACCACATCATAGCCACAGCCACATCAGCCCAACAGTTTGGGAATCTGTTGGCAAAGTAAGTGTCCACTGCAGACTTACTGACTTGGAGACTTTGAAGATGAAGTCTTCAGTCTGTGTCTGATACATCCTTATCTGGTAAAGGCGAATACTTGAGGACCTCTAGTCTGCTAATGAATTTAGAGTTTGAAAAGCTGGTTTATCGTTCTGGTTTTTATCTGAAGTAACCACAAGTCATTAATAGACTCTGAGGTAGGCCTCCTCACCTATACAGCACACATTTCTGGCATCTCATCATACTACGTGGTGGGCTTAGAACACTGAAACATGCTGGAATTAGACATGGCGGCTGAACAACTCTGAATACATTGCCCCTTGGAACACTCATCTTAAAGTTGATCTTGTATTACATGACTTTTATATCAATACTGTTTCAAAAGCCCAACTCAACTCCCTTTCCTAATTTCATGAGAGAATGTGTGCCACCCAGAGGTGCTATGCAGATGTGATCCAGGGGATGACTCTTCAGAGAACTCAGATACTTAGCTGCTTTTATTTATTTATGTATGTGCTGCCAACAATGCAACGTGGGAAATTATATACTTTTTATAATTAAATTATCACATGGTGAGGCTGGAGGGAGGAGAATATTGGCTATAGGAACTGTATTTGATGTTCACATGTTGTCATGTAATCCTTGTCATATCACATGTTATTTAAAGCATCATAGTTATTCCAAGACCCAAGGAGCAATAGAAAAGAGAGAAGACACTCCATACACTTAGAAAATGATCACTCAGCATAGTCATATCGATTCTTCTTTTCCTATTCCAAGGTAGCAGGCTTCCCATGTACTGATCGTTTCTCAGTAGTAACTGGGTCATGACTCTTTACCAGTGTGGTGTCCTAACTCTTCCCTGTGCTCTATTGGCCTCTCTGGGGCACTAATTCTCCCTTAGTCGTTAGCTCTGTTGACATTAGGCCATTAGGAAAGTCATCAATGGATCCCAGTGGCTAGGGATGTGGGTGTTTTGGTCTTTATGGATTGAGGAATACAAGGCAGTCTATCAACTCTCTCTCTCTCTCTCTCTCTCTCTCTCTCTCTCTCTCTCCACAGGGGACTGGACCCAGGGATTTGTTTTTGTCAGGCTGATACTCTTTCTAAACCTTACTGTTAGTTCTGAGACACGGTCTCACAAAGTTGCCCACGCTGACCTGAAACTTAGTATGTAACCCATATAGACCTTGAATATGCAATCCTCCTGCCTCAGCATTTTGAGTAACTAAGATTACAGGTCTGTGGCTCTGGTCAGAGTTGAGAATATCAGTTTCTAAGTCTAGTTAATGCATTGCTATTTATGCAAGTACAGTGTGAATTTGTCTGATTCTGGAGTCTCTGAAGTTTCTTATAAGATCAAAAGTCTTTCTAGCAGTTTCTTGAAGGTTACCTTCCCTTTACTCCAATTAGAAGAAGAAGCCAAGGGACAATTCTGATTCCTTATTCCCAAGATTCTACCCGAGCTCTGTATGAAGAAATCAAATTATGGGAGGTATGTTTGGGACTGATGGTGATTAGATTAATTTTAGCTTTTGGTCTATATTGGCAAACTTCTTTTGTTTTGTTTTGTTTTTTATGGCTATTTCTAGCAAACACAAAAGCAGAGGAAATAGTATGTTTAAACCTGCACATTCTGGTTCTAAAATTTTGATCATTTTTAGCTCATTATTATCATGTTATTCCATCCACAAGCACTTCAGTGACATCTATGAAGAACCAAATTTTAAAAATAACCAAAACACCACCACAAAACCAAGAGTTAGCAATATAATTTCTTCATGTTCTTCCATGTATAGGAAAGGGAATTAATAAATTTTCACATGTTTGGAAACAAAGAAAACTCATTACAATTCACTTTGCAATTTGTAATAAAGATTAGAGAATATTCTTTATTATTTTATAAAATAACAGACACAGTGACATGTGCAGGAAAGTTGTGAAACCATTTTGTGAAAGGCACATCTGTATAATATCTGCAGTCTCCAGGACTTGCTGTTGTCAAGGTCTCG
Organism: Dicrostonyx torquatus; assembly: GCA_028555095.1. Taxonomy (NCBI): domain Eukaryota; kingdom Metazoa; phylum Chordata; class Mammalia; order Rodentia; family Cricetidae; genus Dicrostonyx; species Dicrostonyx torquatus. The sequence continues at coordinate 2,180,468 of JAQHUG010000074.1, forward strand.
TGGATATGTGAACAGTCCACAGTGAGACTTTGGGACTGGGGCATCTTGTAGCAGGAGGAGACATTTTGGCCTGTGAGATGGTGGATTTCAGGATCTGTGGCTGGACTGAGGTTACATGGAGTTGCGGAACTCTAGTAAGAAATGGGAAAAGCTCATTGCTACCACACCCAGGTTATGTACCCAAATTCCCAGACAATTTCTCTATTCTTCTCAGTTAAACTTGTCTTCAATGAAAACCATACCCCTCCGTCACTCCAAACATGTTTTTTGCCTTAGAATGGGTATGAGTTAAGGATCCAGCACTGAGCCAGCCAGATGTTGCGATGTGGGTGTGTTGCTACCCTGTCTGTGTATATGCAAGAATGTTTTATTAACATCCAACCATGAAGGGATCCCATTGTAGACATGACAAAATCACACACATGGATGCTAAAGTTCTTGGGGTTCTCCAAACATGTAATGATAGTGACAGATAATTAATTTGTTAGTATTAACTTCAAAGACAAAAAGTTCTATGTACAGTTACTGTTAAATATTAATTGTTGTTTTATAATCAGTAACAGGCTGATTATACTCTGAACGGATCATTCTGTGGAACTGTGTTTTGAAATCCTCTCATTTTGCACTGAAATAATTTCCAGAAAACAAGGCTAGACATTTTAGAATAGAATTTGTTCATATTTATTAATATTTCTGTATAAGAAAGACATTCTACTGTTTCTTGGAAGCATAATTTGCGAGTTGTAAAATTACCTGATATGTCAGTAACGAAAAGACAGCTCCAGTTCTTATTGGCATGGTGGTCTGGTGTCAGGGGCGCGTTCTTGGTATTTCCATCCTTCCTATTTCTAAGCCCAGGCAGCATTTGATCAGTGTGTGCAGTGCTGTGCTCCAGGAGGGCAGATGAAAACCAGTTCACGAGCTGATTGTTATGCTTTTGATCTATTCTCAGACAGGAGCCTGGCTAGTGTTGGGTTTTTATAAAAAAAAAATACTTTATCTAATCTTAGTGTGGAAGTAACTTGACTTGTTTGTATGAATGAAGTTCTGGTGATCGCATTTAAACCCAGGAAATGTTATGATCAGATGAAATCCAGCCGGTCTGACACCTGCTGTGCCCAGGTGTGAATGTTTTTCCTCTTCCTACAGTGTTAGAGAAGCCAAAACTCTGGTCTAGTCTATGCAACTAGAATGTACATGAACCTTAAAAGTGTTCAACTTTTTCAAACCAGAGTTACATTCTGTGTGGAATTAATATGTGTAGAACACATTCAAGCTAGAAGGCAGAGGTTTTATTTCTTAGCCCTTTGCCCAGCAAATAGTCTCATAGTATCTTTTTGAAAGTACCAAATATGAACTCAGATAAAGCTGTAAACAATCTTTTGCAAACATCTGCATGTTGTTAAATTTAGACACAGGACCTAACACTTACATGGTGTTTTCTAAAATTCCAATTATTTATTGGCATGATTATGGAAGTTGAGGGCATATGGACAAGAATTATAGACAATAGCTAAAAAGCATTTTGTTCAAGACTTATAAACACTATATATGTGTGTGTAATATTATACATGTTTATATGTACTAGGAAACTATCACATTTGATATATAATCAAAAGACAATATCTAGAGACAAAATAAATGTAGCAATAGAAAGAAGTATTTAGGAGCAGGAGGGAACCAGCACCCTCATCCAAGAAATATCCACTGTGAGTATTCCAACCTAGCAAAAATCTTAATCATTTCCAGAAGACAATTAGGAAGAAATCAAAGACAGTTACTGCACCGAATAACTCTCAGAGCATCATTACTTCTACAGTAGAGACAATCTGTGGCTACTTAGAAATATCTTTTCACTGTTGCTAACTTGTAGGTGAAAACTCCGAGGAATATAAGGCAAGGGGCTGACGATAGCACTCAGGAAAGCAGAGCCAGCGATTCAGTGAGACACTTGTAGCAAAATTCCTAGACAGAAAATATCTCATCATCCAACATCCTTTCTTCTTAAATATATACAGATTCCTAGGCTGTAAATGGCTATATAAGATTTGACCAGCTTTAAAAACGAGTATGAAAATTCATACAAAGTTGGCCTTAATATTTGAGCTTTTACTTTTTATCATTCCTTGTTGATTATGATATTTTGTCAATTTAATTCTATAGGATTTTAACCTCAGTTACAGTGAAATCCCATTAACTCAAGAGAAGACATGTTGAGAGGTGCTAATACAGCCCGAATATTATGTAACCACAGGGGAAATGGAGATTTAAAAATGTTGTTCTTGGCTGGGCGGTGGTGGTGCACGCCTTTAATCCCAGCACTCAGGAGGCAGAGGCAGGCGGATCTTTGTGAGTTCAACACCAGCCTGGACTACAAGAGCTAGTTCCAGCACAGGCTCCAAAGCCACAGAGAAACCCTGTCTCAAAAACCAAAAAAAAAAATGTTCTTACTCAAAGACTATAAGCACCCCATGTCTGGGATATAAACATCAAATCATCTCAACTGGTGGTGGCTACTCAACCTGGAGAGTTGCCCAAAACTGAAGTAAGTTGATGTAATATTTGAATGATGAGATAAAGATATCCTAATGATGATTTGGGATGGAGAAAGGGTGATCTTGGCAGAGGGAAAATGTTTCTAAACAAATAGCCATGGAGTTGAGGTTGACTAGAGTATATGCATCTACCCCATGTAGCTGGAGTGCATGGCACAAAACCTAGAGAGGTAGATGGAAAATAGGTTCTCTACCAAAGAACAAATGTATGCTGGTAATCTTACCCATAATATAGATTTCTTCTTTGGTTAAAATGATCAAACAACACTGGACAGACTTTGTATAGCATTTTAAATATTGTTCTGAACACATTTTGAATGTATGGCATGAAGTACAGACTTTGTTTGTTTCTTGATACAGGGTTTCTCTGCAGGTTTGGAGCCTGACCTGGAACTAGCTCTTGTAGACCAGGCTTGTTTCATGCATTGCCTCTGATTCCTGAGAGCCGGGATTAAAGGCGTGTGCCACCACTGACCAGCTCAGATTTTTTTTAGGCAAAAGATTTTTAAAATGACCGTAGCATTGTTGTCTAAAAATAGCATTAGCCGTTTTCATGACCCTCCTATGGTGAGGAAAGCCCTCTGTTTTAATAGAGGCAATGCAGACCCATCTCGATCCCCGTAGAAACTCTTGTTCTCTTGGCTGCACTCTCCTTTTTTTTTCTCACTGCCTTCCTCTATACTCACATTTTAAAACCCCATATTTTTTTTGCAAAGGCTATAGGAATGTTAGGTCAGATATGGAGGTATTAAAAGGAGTTCAATGCCAGCACATCTGGGGCTCCTTAGTAATGTCCAGGGGCCCACAAATGGAAGCAGCAGAAATACAGAGGAGCATACTCTTTGCACAGGCAGAAAGAGCCAATTGAATGAAAAGAATATGACTTAAACCCCAAACATTATTTATTTATTTTTGTTGTTTATCTGGTAACAAATATTCTGACCTCCTCCCTCCCCCTGCTCTGAGAGTGCTTGGATCACCACACAAAAGCAGATGCCCTGGAATGTGGGTGGTGTGGGGGGACCAATGTCTTCAGCATGTTCTCTTTGGGATTACTAACACATTAGAAATGTCATCACAAGATGTACCACATTTCTGAGGCTGAGACTCGAACACTAGGGTCACCAAAACTCAAAGCATCCATCATCTGGCTTATACTTTCCTTCCTTTCCAATGCTTTTGAAAGAAAATTTTCATAGAAATTGATGCTAACCCAATGAGGCTCTATACCATATTGTTCTGGAGACACACATCTCTTTGCCCCATATATGCTGACCTTCCTCCATTTTTTTCTACACAGTAAGAATTTAAATTGGCTCATAGGGGTATGAGGTTGAGAACTAAGTCCATATGTATATTGAGATACTGATTTTTTTGGAAAAGTGTTTTAGTTTAATAAATAACATGTGGTAGTATTATTGCTATTATCAGAAACTAAACGTAAAACTATTCTTCAATCTAAGGCTTTTCCATTCAGTCATCTTTTAAATGTCTGAAAAAAATAAAAGACCTTGGCCACTATCACATTTCATCTGTCAGAAAGTCAAGCACTCCTCCGCTGGGAGACGTTTGCCCTAGGATAAAGTTGAAACTCTGAAATTGCTTCAAACATTCGCAGTTGTCTTGGATTGTGGAATTCAGAAATGATTTGATTGACAATGTAAGTGTACTTGGTGTGACTTGGTGCACAGATCGCTCTGTGAGAGCTGTTCTGCCTGTCAACAGGACAACCCAAACATCAGAGAACAAACCCAGTACCAAGACACAGAGCCTTCCTTAGCAAAGTACACAGGACAGACTGAAGATACCAGGATGTACTCTGTAGACATCATAAATTCAGGCATCAGGCTGAAATTGCAAAGAATAAGGCTGGTAAAATTCTTATCAGATGAGATAGCCTCACGTCTTTCTTTTACTAAGAGGCAAATGACTTTATTCTAGTCCTTCCTCCTGTGGCTGATAGAACACGTTATCTACACACTCATACTCCTTGGCTAGAGATACCATAGCTCTTGTTTAATTGCTTTGCTTAGACTTGCCTGTGATAATCGTGACTCACAACCTTGCCCTATGTTAGTAATAAAAGGTTTCTTAGTCAGGGCCATCCTGATGCTAGCTTCAAAGTACAGGTCTTGCTGTAATCCCCTGTATAAACACTGGGTCAGCCTCTCCTCAAGTCAGCCATTGCCTCTCCACACCGGCACACCTGGAGGGACAAACACTGAATAGCTTCTAATGTACAGCCTCTAATCTCTAAAAGGAGCAGTATAGAATTTTCCATATTTCCTCACAGTATTCTTAACAAATGTGGGAAAAAGTTCTTGTGTTGCAAAAATGAGCATTAATGAGATATGTTCCTGGGTTTTCATTTTCGTCACCTTGACCAGAAATGAGTAGTCTTTCAAATTTTATCTGCTTGTATCAGCTGTTTCCTCAAAATTAGAATAAAATGTAGCCAGTGGCTACTTGGCTTCGTCTGACCCAATTCCTGGAGGAAATGAAAGAGAACTCAATAAGATTAGAGAGAAATTGCAATTTGACTGCTCTATATCAAGTGAAATCAGCCAAGATAATAACAAACATTAGCTGAGTCAAGTAATTGTTAGATCAATGCATTGTGTGTATATGGATGTGTGTGATAATATGGTTTTGAATGTTTAATTGACAGTCTTATTGTTCCAAGAGAGTGAAATTTATGAACTCATTCAGAACACTTTTCGTAGGGAGTCTTTACTTGAAGCTCTTGTAGGAAGCTTTGGATTAAGGAAAACTGTTCTTTCCTAAAACAAAAACATAAGGCATAATTTAACAAGTAAAAAACTCTGTTTTGAATTTTGAAATACTAGTTCTTTAAAAGTTGTATTAATTTTTTGGGGGGGGGCTGCGTGTATCGAGTGCAAATTATAAAATACTTTTAAAGGCTTATGTGTAACCTAAATGTTCTAGAAGATCTATTCTCAACATTAACCTAGTCTACTTTCCCATGGGTAAACTCTATTACATATTTCTTTGGTACATTTCCTGAGATACTTTGATATGATTACTACACACATATGTTCACGTATATAATTACAAACACACTGCAATGTCATGTCATCGTTTCCTAATTCATGATAATGTAAGCAAACATTTGATCACCATTTCATATGACATTTCCAAGTACTTACATTTTGAACACAAAACTACTTACCAACCTTGGCCTGTTTTGTTATCATAAAAGTCTTTTTAAAGCAGTGTGTTAAAAGTTTATGTCTTCATATCTATCTAAACATCAACTTTTAAATAAAGTAAAACTTTCACTGAGAAATGAAAAATCCCATACTAAAGAACACAAACTAATGGACACTCACATGATCTGTCTTTCATATATCATATGGGATGAAAGCTCTTTGTTTTGTGTCTACCTTCAGGATACAGGATACAAAGAAAGCTACATAGTTATTCATTGCCAACATGACACAGGTGTATACCACATGAGGCTATGAAACAGTGCAGCAATAATGGATGTGCTGACAGCTCTGAGTCTTCAATGTGCTCTTCCCAAGGCACACTGTGGTGTGTCTCTGTGTTTCTCTTTCTTTACTTTTCATAGAACTCTAGGAATTATTGAGCTCTCCCCCAAGCACAGTGGATGAGGACTAGGAATAAAAATAAAGGAGTTTGCCAGTGGGCCACTTTCTTAGACACACCTGTTGTCATACCAACAATCCCCACTTGGACCCTTGATGTCTGGAAAAGGTATTGGGTCCATAACTTGTCTGGCTTTGCATCATCTGTGTGACACCTGCAAAAGATGTATCATTATTCCATGCAGCATCTCTGAAGCCCTGTCTCTCTATCTTCCCTTTTTGTGTGTTCATCAGAATAGAGTCCATTAAAAGACACTCCTGTACCCCATCCAATATGTGAATATAAATAGCATGTGCAGAAAAAAAGTCCATGAGTAGGTAGCTTTTAAAGACAATGTATGGAATGTTTATGGCTAAGTAAGCAGGTAAGCACTGTTGAAGTAGGAATATATGTCCATTTTATCAAGGGACCAATGAAACTTACCAGCTTATCCAGAGTCATAAAACAAATTAATCTGGAGGCATAATTTAATTAGTACAGTTATAAAATATGCCCTTACCATGATATATTCCTAAAGACATGAAATCAAGCAAATTTGTAAGACTATCATGACATTTTTCTATTCTTGCTATCAACCAAACATTTGAAGAGGACATTAAATTGGCAGTTTACTCCGCTGTTTAAGTTTGGATAATTACACTAAGTCAGTCACAGAGTTATAAAGGACAGAACACGCAGGCCTTGTCACCTATGCACATGCTGAGGTCCTGCTGGGGCCACAGATATGAGCAGTTTGCTCTATACATTCTGAATGAGGGGGAATGCTTAAACATAATGAGGGAAGAAAGGACCTACAAAATACAAAAATAACCAAGGGCCAGGTAAAGCACATCCTTTAGGTTTCCATAAGTTCTCTGACCAGACAGAAATGTTAGCTCTCCCATTCACTCCACGATGGGAAATAAATGCCCCAGATGAGAACATGGGATGTGTTCAAAGAGTTTCTTAGAATCTCTTTTTTTTCCTAAAAGAGCATCAGGCAACTAAAGAATTCTAAGACTAGAGAATAATCTTCCCTGGGGAAGAGTACATCAATTAGTTATCTAACACCAAGCGGTTATCCCTGAAGACATGAGTATCATATGAGCCGCATTATCCAGGTCAAGCAGGTTGTATTTAGGAATATATGTATATATGTAAATACAGGTAGCAATAATCAATGAAAAAAGAGGCAAGAAATTTGAAAGAAAACAAGGATGGTGATATGTGAGGTGTTTGGATGGAGGGAAGGGAAGGGGAAAAGCATATATTTTTCTATAATTTCAAATATAAAATTGCAGCAGTTTATTCGAGACACACAGTAGGGACACAGGTTACAATACCGAACAGTGCTCCTCTGAAGACACAGGCAAGCCAGGCAGGTTGGCGGTCCGCGCAGAGAGAGAGCTCCCTGCCTGGATTTCCAGTATTTATAGATCTCCTGAATAATGGGTAACCCTGCCCCCTTGGGGGTGGTAGCAGGGTGTGGTCACAGGCCAAGGGACCACACCCCTTCATCTCCCCCTTTTCTCTAATTAAGATCAATCTAGCTCTAAAATAACTATATACAATGGGAACAGACATTGGACATAAAATTACAGACAATAAAAATATCAATCCACTATCCTAATTACAGACAATAAAAATATCAATCCACTATCCTAATTACAGACAATAAAAATATCAATCCACTATCCTTCCCCCATCCCTTAAATATAGGGAAAGCATAATTAACCCCTACATAAAGTCCCAAAGTCAGAGGGCAAAATCTTTCGGGATAAGGGACGTAGATTTCCAAAGCTACTTCTTGCTGTCATAGGGACGACGTATAGTCTAGGGAATCCATATCAGCTGTCCAAGTAGAAATCTTCCTGATGAATGGCATCCAATTGGGTCCTGTAGCAGTGTCTGTGTCTTCCGCGTCCCGACGTATCAATCAAAGGAGGGTGTTGTCAATGTGTCCCATCTTCTATACCTAAAATTACAACATAGGGTAAGACAACTCAAAGGTATCAAAATGAAGCCAACATCCGGTAATATCATCCTCTCTCCTGAAAACATCCAAAATCGGCTGCAAAAAAAAAAATTATTACTCAAAGTGGAAAACTGGAAATATTAGGTACACATATCAATGAAGGTTATGGTAGATATAAAGAAAAAGGAATATGTTCATTAAATTCAGGTTATTTTTTGTCACATATCAACTGACTCTTGACATACGACAGAAACGTCCAGAAATTCTGGGTTGTACTCTTAATAACAGGCTTGGAATTAGAAGGGGACTGAGTCAGAGTCTCATTCCAAAACCAGCTTTATATAGTTATGAGTGTATAGTTTGGAGCATAAGAGACTTTTGTACAGTGTCCATATTAACATATGTGTGTACATATTCACATATATATATATATACACGCGTGTGTGTGTGTGAATTTATACTTACGACACCTATTGAGTTCCTATACTTATCCTTGATAGGCTGTAGACAATGTTCAGAGTCTTATTCCAAAATCAGCTTATGCATATATAGCCAAGGTTCCTTCGGATCTTCAGAAGATGAATATTGTTCTGAGGAGAAAGGAACAGAACCCTGCTCCCCTCCCACATTTTTATCTTACCACCTGTAAAATTATTATCATTGTGGATGATTCGTCGTGTCTCCCTTCGTAGTGGTTTCTTCTCCTGATCGAATCTTTATCAATTTTGATGGTATCCATAACTTTTCTGTTTCTGTGGAAACAAAAGCAAAACCCCTTCCCCAACGCAGCACCTCTCCTGGCATGAGACTCTTAATCTCAGGGTCGTGGGTTCGAGCCCCACGTTGGGCGCCAAACTGTTGTGATTAGGGGAGCGGCGTGTGTTCCCCAGCACCCAGCTCCCAAGCCCCCAGCCATTGGCCCGCACAGCTACTGGTGGCTGCCTGCACCCGAAATAACCACATGACAAACTGGATTCATTTAAACTCTGCCCGGCTTATTATCACTAGCATTTCCTTGGCTAGCTCTCATAATTAAACTAACCCATTATAAAAGTTTGTAAGTCACCACGTGATGACATACTGGAAAGGTCTCTAACCTGCACCCATCTCCGGCGGCGGCTCGTGGCTTCTGCTCCCACTTTCTTTTTTTCCTCCCAGAACTTCCGTTCTGTCTACTCCGCCCACCTAAGGGTTGGACTAACTATAAGCCAGGGGCAGCCCTTTATTTACCAATCAAAACACAAAAATACAGGTGGACCCTCCCACATAAAATTTTAGAAAAATGACCAAGTGGAGCACTCAAGCCAGAGATTACCTAGTCTCTATTCCATAGAATGAACTTATCTTCTTGGGTCCTGGTGGAACTTTCTGAATTTATTAGACAACTAATATATTTTTAAGCTAACAGGAAAAATCCATTATTCCTAGTTAATAACCCAGGCAACATTAACAGGTGTTCTCCTGTCTTTTAAGCTTTGTGTCAAAACTCAACTTTCTATCTTTTCTTTTTTTAAAAAAATATATGCAATGGAATGAACCACATGAGTTATTTTTTATTCTTCTTAGGAAATTAAATTTAATCCAGACTCAGTCATGTTGGTCCTGTGGCTGTTTTGCCATTGTTTGGTTAGTTTTTCTTTTCTTTTCAGGATTATAATTACATCATTCCTCCATTTTCTTTCAAACTTCCCCACATAACCTTCCTTGCTTTCTTTCAAATTCATGACCTCTTTTTTATTGATTGTTGTCACATGCATAGATGTGTACATATGCATGTGCATGTACATACACATACATATATGTTCTTAAATATGACCTGCTTGGTTTCTATAATGTTACTGCATTTATGCTTTCCAGCATGATCACTTGGTAAAAGGTCACTAGCTGGAGGAAGACTATTCTTTCCCACTCTGAGCACTCCTTAGTTGCCTGTAGCTCCTGTGTAAGGTTGAAGGCTTGTGGGTTTTCCCCCTTCCACTTTGACCTGTCTATCATTGCCATTGTTCATCTCATCCCTAGGTGAGACTTTATGGGATAGCTCCAAATGTTTAGCTGTAAGCATAGTCTTCCATGCTTATTAAGGAAACCCTCCTCATCCTAACAGACAGAGAGCATTATATAAAACCACAACCACCCAAACAGTGACCAAACAAAACACACACTTGCATATCCCAGTCCCGATAGATATATCTACAAAACAGCTCCTTCACACAAGGCTCATGGGACAATGTGTAAGAGGGGACAGAAAGAGTATAAGAGCCAGAAGAAAGGGGAGTTTGCTGTGAGATTGTGTCTGCTAGCAGTGTTGGAAGCACAAACTATTCTGATTAAATTTGCTTCCAGATCCTCAACATCTATGGTTCTTCCTTATTGAAATCACCTAAGGTTACAACTGAATTCACACATCTTTTAACACATTATTGATGAAAATATAGGCAAAATTCTTAAACACTTCAATGTTCTGCATTGTGTGTGTGTGTTATAGGATCTTAGATAGTCTAGACTGGCCTTAAACTCATTATGTAGCCAAGGTCGGTCTTGAACTTGGAATCCTTTTTCTTGTATCCTTACTGCTAGAATTACAGACATGTATCATCTGGTCTAAGTTTTGATTTGAGTGATTTTATTTTTAATACTTTGCCTTAAAAATCTTATGTTCTTTGTGTAATCATTGATTGATTTAAAAATATTTCCTCTGTTTTTCAATTATTTATGTATTATTTATTGTGTGTGTGAATGGGGGTTCATGTGCCATATCATACACATACCTGTGGAGGTCAGAGAACAGCTTTGGGGAGTCCTTCTCTCCTTCCTCTAGGGATGGCCCAGCACATCAGTCTTGGTGGCAAGTGCCTTACAGGCTGAGGCATCTTGCTGGCTCCTATCCTGAATTCTTAAGCGAAATCATGGAAAATCTGGAAGCAAAGTATTCAAAGTTGTGATGATGACTTCTGCATTTCAAAATTAACTGAGTATAAGCCCCAGTATTTAACTGAAGAGAAAATGTTCATGGAAAAATACACGGCAATTAATTTTATAATGAATATGCTGTTTTATATCTATCTTGTTGAGCCATATTGAAATGATGTGAACTTAATGTTGCAAACTATTTAACATAAAGCATTATATTAACAAAGCAGACACATGTTGACAACTTTTAGATGTTAAATATGTAAGAGAATATATATTTTTGTCAAAAACATACTTAGAGTAGCCAGAAAAACATTTGCAGATTACATATCTAGCTCTTAAAAGCACGTGGGAGATAACCAGTAGTTATCTGGACTGACTAGTCCACCAGGCTCAGTGATGGTTGGCTGCTGAGTGCATAGTCAAACTGTGGCTTTAAAGAACCCAAACATTCATATCCTGCACACCATGAGAATATGAACTCTCTCAAATTTAATATAGCTCATTCCTCCCAGGCTGACCCGTGAGTCCTCAAAGGCACGTGCCTGGAGGTCATAGTGGACAAAGAAGCTGGTGAGCACTTTGCCCATAGCCGAACTGGGGTGCAGTCCACACAGCACTCCCATGGTGCAATTTTTCCTGCATAGTTTTGAAACCCATGCCTTCACGGCAGTATACCTTATATATATGGAAAGACAAATATACCATATGGTGTCATAACCTGGGAAATGAACCTTTTCTCGAGGAGTTAGGAAAAGGCTATGGTTTCCCAAGTGTGATGGCCAGCCTTGCTCTGCCCATGCTCTGCTTCGACTGTGGAGCTCCAAGACATGTTCCAGTCCCTAGCCTTCACTGTCACGCCCTCTGTCCACTCAAATGTTTTTCATTCACACAGCTGGGTTGTCCCCCACCCTGCCCTCCACCCCCACAGGCTGTCTTCTGCCTGCCCAGCTGATGACGTTTTCCTGGCTCCAGCCAACTTCCGTGCTTGTTACAAACAGTGCTCAAGGGGACAATGGATTGCCTAGATTGAAACAACAAAAGTAGGTCGGTCTTGCAAGAATCGGGATGGGTGGCCAGCCATCCCACATGAACAACGAGTGATGTTTCTGTCTCTTTCTCTTCCACCCCAGCCCCCATCATCAAACAGAAAAATATTATTTTGAGAATGTGGGAGGCTTGGTTGTGGTCACAGGTCTACTCATCGGTCAGTGTTGCAGAGAAACCTGAAGCAATATTCCTCATGGTCCCAGAAAACTGATCTGGTGGTTACAGTTCAAAGGGATGGGGAGTTTTTGTGGTTGTTGTTATTGTTTTAAAAAACAAAACAAAACACTAATAAACTCAATCCTATATATAAAACCGAATGAATAAACCTTTTCTCCTAGAAGTTTTGACAGTAAAGAGAGGAAAAAAGATTCAATTATTTCAAGTAAGATGGAATGGGTACATTTCATTTTGCTTTGCTCCTTAGAACTCTATTTATCATTATATGCATTGTGGGCTTCTGCTTCTACAGTCAGTCAGAACTGCTGGCAAGAATGGGAAGCATTGTCCTAGCTTTGGTTGTGCTTCCCTACCCCTCCCGTTTTCGGTCTTTCCAACAGCTGCTGCAGGACAGGCTGCTGGCATTAGACAGATGTGGGCAAGTTTACTTCTGTAATCTCTGTATTCAGCACAGAGGTCATCAAGACACAGCCCTGTCTCTGTGGGTGTAAAACTCTCATCGCGACTCATTCTTGGTTCTGATACCTCGGCATGCGGCCCAATGCCTGCCAAGGCAAGTTCGGGACACTCAGACTCTCTACCACTGATCATACTATGTATTTCTAAAAGCTATGTGCTGTCTTTCCCTCATTTCAGTGCTAAAACTGTTTTAAAAATTTTCCAAACTAGCATAGCGGAAATGGACTCCAAACTCTCTGTACTAATGAGAAAGGTTGGTTTCTGATAGACCAATTCAATCTGTGTTCAGTGTGTTTACTCTTTTCTTTTAAGCTCCTGTCACAGTTATAATGATCACCAGTGTAACTATTTGTAGAAATGACTCTATTTTTAGACTAGAAAGGGGCAAGACTAATGTCTTAGTGTTTGGGCCTGATCCTGGACAGCTCTATATGGCTAACCATCTCCCTTTATTATGTGTCCCTAATTAATTTACATCCTAACCGTGCCTGAGTCTGGGTAATGAATGATTGTGAACGCTGACAAAGTGGGATTTCTAGTCAGTTCTGGAAGTTTTTAGTGGAGAGAGGATGCAGGTGTCATTCTGGGTCTCTCCCTTGACCATTGGTTTAGTAAACTCCTATTGGTCCTCATACCATGGTTATCTACACTTCACTTAAAGACCATATCAAGAAAGCCATAAAAAGCCACTGCTATTAATTTCTGTAGTAAGAAACATATCGGGCTTTTACTCTTAAATCTCGGAAACAGGTACCAAGTGAGCATGTTATTAATATTAAATTGAAACCCTGGCTAAGGCTTTCAAGCTTACTTTATGTTGGCCAGAAGGCTTCCCTCAAGTGGGAACCAAGTAAGAGCCTTTTGAGAACAAAGCCAATGGGAAATGAAGATCTTTCTGTGAAACTTTCTAAATGGAAGTTTGATTTATGTCTATTTTTTCATCAGAAATTCTTTCATTCACTCCTATGTCCATCAGTCCTTCAGGCCTCCTGTTTCTCTGTCTGCCTGCCTCTCTCTGTTCTTGTCCTGTGACACAATTTAATAACAGAACATTAAGCCCAGAAAAGCACCACTGAGATGACAAGTGGCTGAGCCTTCACGTTAGTGGTGAAATATCTTGTCTAGAACGCTTTACTGAAATGCAAGGCACCAAGGCTGATGAATGTGCATTGTTAATCTATTAAACCTCTACTTTATGTTTGTTTTATTGAAAATGAACAGGCTAAAGAAGCCTTATTCCTCAGTCAATCTGGGCTGGGGACACGAAGTTTTGAAAGAAAAGTTTGTCTCCTAATATCACATGCTTCTCTTCAAATTAGCTTCATTCAATTTATTATGTCCCCTTTCGGGAAAATACTTAAGGAATATATATATATATATATATATATATATATATATATATATATATATATATATGTGTGTGTGTGTGTGTGTGTGTGTGTGTGTGTGTGTGTGTGTGTGTGTGTTCATGTTCATATATTTTACTTCATAGAGAGTTTACAATGGCCAAACATTTTATGAGCTTTAGAGATGCCATATTTCTATGTAAAATTATTAAAATTACTTTAAAACTTCTAACTAGTCATTCTAGAATTTTTGTATGGGCATTCAGTTCCAAGCACACAATATTTAAAACGTTTCATGCTGAAGATATCCTAAATACTATCTTTGCCTGTGTCGTTGCTTCTACAAACTAATGTTTTTCTAAACATTTCTAAAATAAACTAAATTTAGCAATTAACTTTTTTATCTAATGTAGTCTTTCTTTATGGATGGGGCCCATCCATCTTACTTCTGTTCAGAATCACTTGAGAATTTGCTGAGTTGAAAACAGCACATGATGTTTTAGATGGCACATGTTTGTTTCTGTTGAGAGAACATGTCCTACTTTTGAGAAAGGAAAGACTTGTAAGACATCAAATGTTTCTTGCAAAACAATTTGATGAAATGAATGTAAATGAATCAGAAACATGTGAATTGTGTTTCAATTAAAATTAATGAGTTGAAATAGGAAGATGGTGAAGTGCTTGGGGGAAGGAGTGTGGCAAGGCGGGAAGTGACATTTCTTTTGTTTGCATCAGTCCTGGGTTCTTGAAAAACAACCTACTACCATGAATCCAGCTTCATTCAGATTCTTAAAGGTCAACTGATGAAGTGTAAAGTGGGCTACCCATAAGAATTCATCTTCTGTATGCATGGAACACGGCCACTGTGCAATCATGTGCAGTGAATGGTTCCCAAGGTTATTCTTTCAAGGGTAAATAAGGCGTTGTAATTATGATAAAATCTATTTTCCCCCAGACTCATACATAAACTTTATCTGTACTTCCCTTTTCTAATTGAAGATGATCAATTACCTGGCAAACATATAGTGGAAAGGAGAGAGAGGGCGGGACAAAGGGAGTGAGGGAGGGAAGGAGGAAAGGAGAGGAGAGAGAGAGAGAGAGAGAGAGAGAGAGAGAGAGAGAGAGAGAGAGAGAGAGAGAAGAGAGACAGAAGGAGAAAGGAAATAAGCAATGTGTGGGGTCAGAACATCAAGTGGGATTTCATAATGGAAACATCCAAACCAAAATAATTATTTTAGAGACACAAACATTTTATCCACAGTTTCATCCGTATATCATTTATGCAAACTTCAAAGCAAAAATGAAAGCTTTCAAAAATACGGTTTGCATTTGTTATTAAAAATGAATGCATTTCTCTAAAAACCAGAAAAATAAAATGAGGCTAGGCCTGGTTATGCTTGCTCATAACTCCACAATGTAAAGATAGAATCAGGAGAATTGCCACAAGTTCAAAGTTCAAGACCAAATGGTCTAGGGTGAGTTCCAACAAACACAAGCTAAACAGAGTTTGTTTCAGATAAAAGGACCTATCTCAAAGCTCTAAGCCTAAGCGTGCTGTACGACATCACAGTCTCTGAACATGTACATGTTAAATGTTCCAACAACTTCCGAAAGGCCAGCTGTGTATGACTGGAGTCCATATTTTACTTTTAGCTTTTGAGTTACTCACACACACAGCTCAAGAAGTTTTCAGGACTTACTGCTGGTGGAGACATGCATTATTAACCAGTCTTTTCTGAACAAATTGAAGGCATGGTTGCTATGGTTGCTGAGAGGATATGGTGTGATGAGAACCTTGCTGGGCTTCCTGAGAATTCTGAGTAACTGAAGCCCAGGGTCCTTCTGGTTTTGTGGATACTGCTGTTGCTTTGTGGGGGAAGTAGGAGGGAGGACAGGGCCCTTTGTTTTGTTTTGGGGGTTTGCTGTTGTTTTGTGCATTGTGTGCATATCAGCTCTTTCTCAAATCATCCTGGAAGAGTCTCTCCTTACCTTTCGCAGGCAGGGATTGCGAGCGTTTGTTCCCTGTTTGGGAATGACACACTTTAAAGTCGAACCCAATCGCTTGTCTGTTTTATTCTTCCTTCATCTTTCAATAGCAGGTGGGAATGGAGCGGTGAGGCTTCTAGAGTGTTCTGCAATTAGTGGCAATACTACAGTCACCTTTCTTTGAGCCTCCTGGGTCACTTACAGCAGGTACCTATCAGCATGAAGTATAAATCCTAAATCCAAAGGTGGCTATAAAAATGCATGGGAAATGTTAATTCCACGGTGTTTTTTCACTTTAACTTTTATCGCCAGTTTCATCTTTGGAACCATCAGAAGTCATCATCTAAGGGTCAGCCTGAAGAACCAATGTTCAGAAGACCACAAATTGATGTGTTTCATTCAGGCCCTGCAAACATGACTCAGTTTCCCTTAAGATTTGCTGCCTCAATGCCTTCTCAGTGTCCAAGGACCTCACCCAATGCTTTCTGTGTTGTCCTATCTGATGACAGGCCTACCCTTGCAGCAGTGATAAGGAATGTGAAGTTGGAAGATACTGTCACAGTCCCCACCAAGGATCGTCAGCCTGTATGGTGTGTCGGAGGAAAAAGAAACATTGCCATAGAGACGGCATGTGTTGCCCTGGTACCCGCTGCAATAATGGTAAGAGATCTCATCAAGTGTTAAACAGTCTTTTATTTCTCATAAGTTTTTGTGAAAAGGTGATTTTATTGCTTCTTTATCCACACTACTGAGTTATAAGATTTTTAGGATTGGGAGGGTTTGGGTCTTTGTGTAGTATGAGATACCAGAGTCACCTTCCAAACTTGGGCTTCCTGGGATCTGGCCACTTCCTACTGTGAAATTGAAGAGTTGTGTGCAAAACTGCTAAATATTCTGTTTGCTGAATATATGAGTACCAAGACAAGTAGTGTAGTTGTGAGTCCCTTGATCATGTTAACAGGAGTTTTATATTATAGTTATTGTATTAAAGATGTCCTAGAATGGATGACTGATCTACCAAGTACAAAGGACTCTAACCAGTAGCCTGGCTGCACTCAAGCCTAACGAATTGATAAGCAAACATTTATTCAGCATTAATAATGTACTGAAAGCAATCACAGATAACACATGATTAAGTAATTGCAGAAAGTGGTTAGAAGTATAAGTTTAGTCATAGAAAATGACACAGTCAAGCCCATATTGTCATACCTTCTCTGGCCTCTAGGCATAAACCTGCTATGAACACCATGAAGAGGACCTGAAGTGGGAGAATGACCTCAGAACCATTTGAGAAGTGTGTAGGCTTGACCCAGATTGGTTTGCTCATAAACAAAAAGGACACTGGTTTAATTCTTCACCATGTCATTATTCTAAGTACTTTGCATATATTTACAGTAATTGGATGAGTTTAATTCAGGTTTTATTCCTAATTTGTTGTTGTTTGCACAGTGTCATTTTATCTTAAAAAGGAAAAATTTAGATCTAGGAATCTTGGTTCCAGAGCCAAAGTGTACTATCCTGAATAAGTAAGTGAATGAATGAGTGATTGAATGAACTAATGGATAGGAAAATAGATACATAATAAGTAGCTTAAGAAATAGACACATAAATGTCTTAGTAACACAGATCAATACGAACATCACAGGTTAAAGAGTAAAAGTAATCTGTTTACATTTTCATTTCCAGGCATCTGCATCCCGGTCACTGAGAGCATTCTGACCCCTCATATTCCAGCTCTGGATGGCACTCGGCATAGAGATCGGAACCATGGTCACTATTCCAACCATGACCTGGGATGGCAGAATCTAGGAAGGCCACACACCAAGATGTCGCATATAAAAGGTACGACTACCTATATTTCTATGTTTGTTTACTCTTTATTTCTTTTGTTTTTTTCTGGTTATAGTTATTTTATTGTTAAAAGAAAAAGTTACATTTACTCCCCTTGTCCCGGGCCCCCCCCCGCTTCCCCCTCCTACCCCACCGCCCTCCCTCTACTTCCCTGATATGGGGCAGGATACCCTGCCCTGTGGAAAGCCCAAGGCCCTCCCCCCTCCATCTCGGCCTAAGAAGGTGTGCATCCATATAGAATAGGTTCCCAAAAGGCCAATATATGCAGAAGAGATAGGTCCCTGTGTCAATATCCTTGGCTTATCTGTCAGTCCCCATTGGCAGCCACATTCAGAGAGTCCAGTTTGGTCATATGCTCCTTCAGTCCTGGTCCAGCTGGATTTGATGAGCTCCCAATAGTTCGAGCGCACTGTCTCAGTTGGTGGGCCAGTCCCTCAAGGTCCTGACTTCCTTGCTCATCTTCTCCCTCCTTCTGCTCTTCCACTGGACCTTGGTAACTCAGTCCCTTCCTCTGATGTGAATGTGGGTCTCTGGCTCTATCTCCATCCATCATGCGAAATTTCTATGGTGATGATCCAGATATTCATCAATGTAACTATGGGGAAAAGTCATCTATAAAGAAGTAAAAAAAAATATTGTGTCTTAGGGTTTCTACTGCTGTGAAGAGACAGCATGATTATGGCAACTCTTATAAAAGGAAACATTTAATTGTGGTGGGTTGCTTACAGTCCAGAGGTTTACTCCATTGTCATCATGGTGGGAAGCAAGGCAGCATGCAAGCATGCAGGCAGACATGGTGCTGGAGAAGGAGCTGAGAGTTCTTACATCTTGATTCACAGGCAACAGGAAGTGGCTTGACACTGGGTGGCATCTTGAGCATATGTGAGACCTAAAAGTCCACCTCCACAGTGATGCACTTCCTCCAATAAGACCACACCTACTTCAGTAAGATCACACTCCATTTGCGGGCAATTTTCTTTACAACCACCACACATACGTAGTTAATTCCTTCTGGTTCTATGAATCCATTAATAAAATGTTCGTTAATGGGCAATTTAAAACAGAGTTTATTGATTTTTTAATTTTGAAAATGTTAGAGAGTTCATGGAATTATTGCAAAGTATATGTTATGAGAAAGGCAATAGTCTGATCTGTCATGTTATTTTCCTAAGCATGTCTCTCTTTTCTTGTAAAAACTGAGCAGAAATATTCTAAGAAAACCTATATGGTCCAAACCTATCATAGAATAAAGCGTTCTGGAAAATGCATGAGGAAACTTAGCTGCTGATGATGAAATTCATGCCCATTTTTTCTCAGCTTTGTAGATTCAGGAAGTTGATATCACTAAGCAGATAACCATTATCTATGTGATATAACCAATTTATCCATAACCAATCGATGAGAAACAGCTGGTTTACATGGGGTGATACATCGCTATGAAGTCCTCTTCTCCCTCCTGCTCACCAACAACAAACCTGAAGAGTGTGAAAACATTTTATTAATAGGAAAATTTTGAAAGCATAAAACACATTTATACTCAAAAGAGGCTTTCCCCATGTGATCTGTGAAGTGTTCCTCTTTCAAGATGTATGTAATTAAAAATACATAGTGTTCTAAAAAATTTATAATAGTGCATCTCCCCGTTCTTGGGAATTTTTGATGAACTGCAGTGCTTCCTTTTCTAACCATGTTGTTTCCATAGTTTGTCTCACCATAAAACCATTTACCCACGTTTTCATCTTCTAAAGAGTCAGTCTCCTGGAGAAGAACTAACTGTCCCATTGGTGCACCTTGAACTGCTAGCAGTTGTATGTATGATGCTAAAGATGTTGATAAATAAATTTTCTTATTATTTTGCTTTACCTACCAAGATCCTAAATTA
This sequence comes from Dicrostonyx torquatus, assembly GCA_028555095.1. Classification (NCBI taxonomy): domain Eukaryota; kingdom Metazoa; phylum Chordata; class Mammalia; order Rodentia; family Cricetidae; genus Dicrostonyx; species Dicrostonyx torquatus. Next base: position 2,200,268 of record JAQHUG010000074.1, read on the forward strand.
TTTTCCATACCTCTTATTATTCATTGTACTTTCAACAAATTTCAAAAAATTCCTATATAATTGCCATTATGTATGTCTTTCCTCATTCCAGAAGATCCCTGAGTCACAGCACTATTCAAAATCTACAGTTCCTTCAATTTGACTAGCTTTGAAATGTACTGAGTGCAAATAGAAAGAGATCTTGTGTTGTATGACTACTGAGTTACATCAAAATTTTACAGTTGAAGTTGTTATGCCTAGGATGCTAGAGAATCCTTTAGACCACAGGTAGCCACATGATGGACTTTGAGCCTAATCTGCATCACCAGATTTTCCAAATAATGATTCATAAAACCACAGACTTACCCGTTCATATAGGTTCTATGGCTGAGTTTGACAGGACAGCAAAACTGAGGAGCTGTTACAGATTTGCAGTCAGACAACTAACGCAGAAGTTTGACAACTCCTGCCTTATACTGAAACACAAATGAATGCAGCCAAGACGTGTGTGGGAGAGTGTTATCTGGTGACTGTTCCCTTCTGCACGTGCACACACTACCCAGATTTGTAATTTCACATGTTTGTAAGGAAGCTCTTGGTTGTTTCTGAGCCTGGTGGCTCTGACTGTCACCTCTCTGCTCTGCTCTGTCTCACAGCTTCCGGTAGGCTGTATTCCCTACCACTGCTTGACAGATGCTTTGGCTGGGTTTAAACCATTTGCTACTCTCACTGCCTCCACTGCTATTCTGGTGTAACTGTGTTTCCTTCAGTCTCTAGTTGCTTCCAGGTGGGGCCATTAGGTTCTAGTTAGTGAATCTAGCCTCTGGACACTGACATCACCTATCCTTGGGGTCTCTTGGCCTAAATGTGGTAGTGAAAATTCCTGCAGCTGATCCATCTCTTATAATTCAACCACCACACGTGTGATCAATTCTCTGCATTAAACAACCTGTGCTAATAATTCTGCTTTCACAGCTGTACTCAACTGATAAATGATGTCAAGAGTCCCTGAAAATTTCTACTTTCTTGATTTACAGCTTTGTTGAGACCTGTTGAAAAGACATCAAGTTAATTAGCTTGAAGCCAACCTTCCGTACCTCCCCCACCCCACTCACCCTACAGGGGGAAAATCATCAGGAAAATATCTGAAGTTAGACTACAGACTAGGAAGCCAACTCCATGGTTAAATTGCTTGCCATGCAAACATGAGAACAGGAGTACCAATCCCCAGAACCCTTATAAATGTGGCGTGGGGTATGGCAGCTTGTTTGTGAGTCCATTCTTGGGACACTGAAATAGGAAATCCTCAGAACAAGCTGGTTGGAAAATCTAGCCTTACCAGCTGGCTCTAGGTTTGATCGAGAGATCTTAGCTCAAAGAATAAGGCGGGTGAGTGATGGAAGATGATTCTCAGCATCTCCTTTGGTCCTTCATGCTCACATGTACACATGTGCTTGGATACCTTCACACATGCTCTCACATGCAAGTAAAAAGCATGCTTATATGTATACACAAATAAACACACACAGGGAGAAACAGAAAAAAAAGTAGACTATGACAAATTAAAGATGAATAGTCTAGCTATTCATTAAATGCTGTTTATAAACTAGAAATTTCTCTCATGCACCCCGTAACACTTTTTATTCATCTTTTTCTGTAGGACATGAAGGTGACCCCTGTCTGCGATCATCAGACTGCATTGATGGATTTTGCTGTGCTCGCCACTTCTGGACCAAAATCTGCAAACCAGTGCTTCATCAGGGGGAAGTTTGTACCAAACAACGCAAGAAAGGTTCCCACGGGCTGGAGATTTTCCAGAGGTGTGACTGTGCAAAGGGCCTGTCCTGCAAAGTTTGGAAAGATGCTACCTACTCCTCCAAAGCCAGACTCCATGTGTGCCAGAAGATCTGACAAACACTGGGAGAGTTATCACTAGCAGACTGTGAATTTGTGTATTTCATGCATTATGGCATGATGGAACATCCAGTTTGGAACGCGGAAGAACATGGAACATGATGGGGATTTGGAGCACAAGAGAGCAGTGGGACTGAATGACATAGAAACAGTGACAACCAAAGCACAACCAGTGTTTCCATTATCAACTTGTTTATGTAAATAATGTACACATTTGTGAAAATGCTAATATTAAAAGAAAGCACACCGTGGAAATTACTGACAAATACCATGTGATTTTCCAAGAGTTTGGCTTGATTTAGAGGGAACAGTTTCTTCAGATTGGCAATGAGTATAAAAATAACCTAAAGCCCTATTTCTACTCAAAGTAATGATTTAATAACTTATTCTCACTGTCCATTGGCATATGACAATCTCTAAAACATTGGGGAAGATGATACATAGGAAGTAAAAGAATGTAACATTGTTAATTTACATGCCCCCAAATAATCACCTTTGAATTTGGAACTCAGCTTCGACTTACTCAAATAAAGGCCTTGGTAGAGAGGAAGGCTGTTAATATTTTTCATATCACTTCAAGGTACCAGCATGTCTTTTAGACATCCGAAAAAGATAAGCATGTGTCTCCTCACTTCTCATTTCTTCACCTGAATTAATAAAGACAGCTGTAAGACAAAAGCAGACCCTGCATCATGAAGGAACGCCACTGTCTCTCAAATGACAGGCTTACCTTAGGTAGAGCTATTCATTGTGTAGCGCAAGCAAAGGGTAGAGCTTTCACAGAATGCAAAGCCATTAAAGATGTCCTACACATGTGGGGAGCTGAGTAATGGCATGAGCACTGTCTGGCCAAAGCTTTGACGTGCCCTGTATGTGATAGAACAGATCTGCTAATACGTTTATCTTGGCATAGCTGGAGACCTTTAGGGCGAAGCTGACAGTAGAGAGTTGAGTGACAGCTATACTGAGTGGAGCACAGCAGGGAAGTAGAGGAAACCTGGTCCTTTGTCCAGCCTCTAAGATCCCATGTCTGAAGCACAGACTGAATTTTCGTGGTTGATCCCGGAGGCTCCTCAAGGGAGCTTCAAGCTCTCCAGAGGGTTTGTTCTTCTCATGATATTTACCATGCAGATGAGCTCAGTGCAGTGCAACTTGCCCTCTCTAGCCTCAAAATATTTCATATTTGGGGGTTCTAAAAAAGTCAAATATGAGGGGATCTCGAAGAGTGGGTTCTCTTAAGCCAGGTGATACAGGAGAAACCAATGTCCTCTCTAAGCTATGGGCTGATGATATCTTTGGAAATTTCTGTGCTAGCCTTTCAGTGAACTTTCACTGCCAAAGACATAGTTTCTGTTTTCTGCAACTATTGAGAGTTTTAAACTATTTTAAAAAAAAGTATTGACAAGTGAAATCGACATATCTCTAATCTGTAGAAATTCTCTGAAGTTCTTTACTACTTTCTGATTTAACACAGTTCTAAATATTATACCTAGAGCACAAGAGACAAAAAGAGGTTACCATGCCACTGCCCAAGATCTTAAAGAGTCGCACCACTTTCCTGTTTTACTTAAATCCCACACACAATCTCGTACAGCCCCTTAGGAGTTTCAGCTTTCAACATGCATTTTCCCAGGAGGATGATGGATTGTGCTCCACATTTGTGCAAAAAATTCATAAGCTAATTCATCCAAAAGCCAAAGTTTGTTGTCTGAGCTTGGTGATGTGAAAACATCAGAGTTTGGTCAGAATTTCCTATATAGGAATGATACCTACAATATAGTTTCCACATTATTTCCCTTATATTCACCCTCTCAAAAATGATTATTTGAAATAATTTATTTACAGGAAATGTTAATGAGATGTATTTTCTTATAGAGATGTTTCTTACAGAAAGCTTTGTAGCAGAATATATTTGCAGCTGTCGACTTTGTAATTTAGGGGAAATGTATAATAAGATAAAATATATTAAATTTTTTCTTTCAAAAAATTGAATGCAAAGTGCCTTGTGTCTCCTTATGTGGAAAAAAGCTCACAGAATCCCAAGCCTTTGGAGTGTTGTAATAAGTTGCGGGCTGTGTTCCTAGCACCTGAGAGGAGTGCAGGCCCTTTTGTTCCACCCAGCCCAGCTCCCAGCCACACGGCCCCTCAACAGTGGGCCTGCTTTTGGCCCTGGTTAGCTTACACCCAGAATAATTACACACAAACTGTATTCATTTAAATACTGCCTGGCCCATTAGTTTTAACCTCTTATACATATTAGCCTAACCCATATTTAGTAATCTATCACCATGAGTCTTGGCCTACCGGCATGAGTCTAATCTACGTCTATCTTGGGTAGGAGCATCATGACGTCTCCTACACTTCCCTTCTTCCCAGCCTTCTGTTCTGTCTACTCAGCCCACCTCAGGGCTGCCCTATCCTACAGGCCAAGGCAGTCTCTTTATTTAACCAATGAAAGCAACACAAAATCTATTTATTTAACCAATGAAAGCAACACAAAATACAGAAGACCCCTCCTACACCATTGGAGTTTCAACTGGGAGTGGTAGAAATCTTCCCGAGTGGGAAGCATCTGAATATCAGCATCATGGGGTGGCCTAGCTTATTGTTCCCAAGGCATGATGGTTCTGATTGCTATTATAAAGAACACCAGCATAGTCCCACCTGTGATGTTCACCCATTCAGTCGTCCATTGCCTTAGGACCCTCTCTAAAGAAGAGGCTTTCACACACATCTTCAAAACCACTTGAAGGCAGGTGCCCTAGTCCTGACAACCTTCTCTCTTGGGAAAATATTTCCAAAATAGAGGCCCAACAGGTTTAGTGTACTTGTTCATTTCTGAGCCCTGTGGAATTGCTCCAGCTGTGGAGGGAAATCAATCCATTTATTTGGGCCTGATTAACTCAAATCTATTTCCCTGCGAGTTGGTTTTTGCCTGCTTTCTGAGCCTTAAGGGTCGGGAGTGTTTGGTTGGCAATGCTCAGCATGGGACTGGTGTGGATGGAAAGTCCATGTTGCATTGTGTGTGGAAATGCAAAAGGCAGACATTCTGTGACAAAGTGGGAGGGAGCACATGTAGCTCTCACATCTTAATGAAGGCAGAATAGTCCCAGGGCTACAGGAAAGAGTTAAAGATCCCTGAAGCACGGCTGAACAATTTCCACAGCATTTTAATCAGTCACTTCGGGTATTCCTAGTCATTCATTCCCTCAAATTGAGACCATTTGTATTCCCTTGCAAAAATGTATTTTTAGACTCTAACAATCATATGAGTGACATTCTTTTTCTTTGCCACTACACTAAATGACATGCTCTGAGAAGTGACAAATGTCCTCATTTTCTTTTTGTAACCAAAAAGTACCTAACTGCCCTCTATCATTTGGGTAACAATTATTTAATTATATTTTTTCTTTCTTCAAATTCAGGCTAGTAGGAACAAAGGTCTTTCCAAAGCCAGTACTCTGTTGTAGATAAAATTAATATTAGAGAACATAACATACATCTATAGACAAGGGTCTTTACAAACACTAAGCACTGATGTGAGATCGTGAACACATTATACTGAACTCCATGAGTCTGTGCTGTGTGGACATTCCCTTCAAATTTCCAACATGGATAGGCAGAGCACAATGACATACTCCCTTCCACAGTTAGCACCAAAGGAGAAGGAAGTACAAAGTGAGTTATACATTTCCCATTCAAGAATTTTATTCAAGAATTCTCCTAAACTGAACAACTCATATTGAGACATGAGCAATGAAGTAAAGCAGAAATTAGTACTAGACTCCATAGTAATTGAGTCTTCAAGATATAAAACAGGAACACTACACCAAATACACCATCTCCCATCACATCCCATCGTATAAAACCATTCCTATGTTATAAAAGTTGTGGCTTGAAACTATCATATGGCTTGCTATCTACCAGTGCAGTACCATGGCTTAAAGATGACTTGTCTCCCATCCAAGATCCATGTGTAAGCAACTTGATGCCCTGAGGGGCAGCACTGGATGATGGTGTAGACCTTTTAAAAGATGGATGTAGTGGAATACCCAAGAGTCACTGGGGGCATGCCTTCAGAAAGTGTAATAGGACCCAAATCTCTCTGGTTGGAGATATACCAACTTATTTCCAGATGTACACGTACCATTATTATCAGTGTTATGAGGCAAAGTAGCCAAAAGAATCCTCACCATATGCTTGTATTATACTGCCAGGCTTTCAGCTTGCAAAATGGATGAAAACTGTTAATTAAATCAGTTCTGGGATTAGTTTGTTTCCAAATCTGGAGAATAACTCCCCATTCTTTCTTACAATAGCAACTATGTCTGTCAAATCATTTTACAGAGCCTAATTTTTGCAGTAAAAATAGTTACCACATTCAGTAGCCAATAATAGAATGAGCAAGTGTATTTCAGTAATAACAGAATTATAATGCAGAGAAACTCCACATTTTAATACAGCACCTCTTCCATTAAGTCCTTAGAGAAAATCTGAACTGTAAACAATCTTGCATGTTAAACTAAGTCAAAACAAGCTGAGGTTCAAAGAAGTTAAATTGTGCAATCATTATCTTACTTTGAAAATGAGTCCCAAACAACCAAACTTTAAAATCTCCAAGTTAACAGCTAAATTTTCTCCTCATTATTCTGTCTTCTGAAGGGTTCCTGGTGTCTCAACTAGAACTGCTTGAACAGCTGTGGCCAAGATGTTTTCTTAGCTGACTGTAGACCCAGTAGGACATCAAGGATTTATTCATTCATTCTCTGACATTGCTAGCCTTTAAAAAAAAGTCTGTCCCAAAGAAGAAAAGGAAATTTTCTGAGGAACCTGAAGCTGCTGCTAGCTCTACAAAGAGTACAAAGAAAAAGAAAAGGTCCCAGAAAGCATCGCAAGAGGATTAAAATGGACATGCTTGCTGGGAGGGGCATACCTTGAAGGTGACAGTTCCTACCCATGATTAACCCCAATAAAAACACAGGAAAAAAAAAAGTCTGATGAATTTTGAGGACACATAATACTAAGACAAAAGTGTTACCACATTGGAAACAAGATGTTCTCTGGATCTTAGACCTGATATCTTTGTCAAATTCCACTCAACATATGTAGAGGTTAAGAGTTTTCAAAGGCCCCAGTAGAGATGCGTGAGATTGATTGAAGATAATGAACTCATATCATAGAATATAATTTTTCCTTTTAAATTTGTAAAATTGCCTACAGATCTAAAATATGTATCTGGAATTGTGACATATTAATTGAAATCTATGGGGGAGGGAATATTCTGTGAAGAAGTTAGCTATGATCTCTCTCTCTTTAATTTTTGAAAAATATTTTAATACTATAGTATAATTCTATCACTTACCCTTTCTCCTTTCCAAAACCTTTCCATATATCCCCTTGCTCTTTTTTCAAAGTCATGGTCTCTTTTTTCTTTAATTTTTGATATAAATATATATATATATTATAAGTGTAATATTGCTTATATTTTATTTATCTTACAAAACATAATATTTTCCTAAAACCATAAAAACGACCTGCTCAATCTGTATAATGTTGCACATGTGTATATGTTTTTTGATATTGGATTACCAAGAATGCTTTTCCCTAGGGAAGACTATTTCTTCTGCCCTTGGCATTCTTTGGTTGTCTCTGTACTAGCTCTGAGCTGAAAACCTTCTGTGTGAAGACTAGCTCTCATGGTACTAGAAGGTGTCAGGCAAACTTATAAAGGGCAAAAACCATCAACCATCCTATATTGGTATGAAACCTATGAATAGTATTATGTCCATCACAGCATGATAACCCCAAAGATGCAGTAGTGGCACACATATCTTGCCAGTCAGGAACCAACAGCTCTCTAGTTAGACTCAAGACCTTCTAACCACAAGGGAAATAATGCCTGGTACTGGAAACCTAGCCAGTTATCCAGTTTGGTGAAGTCATGGATCTTGAAGGAGAATGTATAACTGCCACTTTACTAAACTGGACTGATAGCTCTATGTCTGAACACATGGCATGGTGAGATGAGACTCTACCTACACAGACTTTTCCTTTAAAGAATGTGTATTCTTTAAGTGATTCCTTCTTTTATACAAGACTGGTCAAGTTTAGGGATTTGCCATGGTATGAAACATACTAGTGTTTCTGTTTCCTATGCCTAGCATACTCAAAGTTCAACTACTGCTTAAATGGAAATAGGTTCTGTTGAGTGGCACAGCCTCCATAAGCTCTTGTAAGCTGACTTCTTTAGCTCCACATCTCTGTGTGAATTTTCAGTGGCCCATTTTGTTGAAATATGCATTCCATCATCCCTACATTTGTTCTCATTGTAAGGCTCATTAGCATATCTCTGAACTAAAATTGTTACTAATATTTTGGAAAAAATATTTTCAGAAATGACGTACTCCAAAAATCTCAGGGGAATACTCGTTCTGTATTTTAAATAAGGTTTGTGCTCCCAAGAGAATTACATGTTGGGGAATTTGGTCTTTAAGGTGGTGGTGTGGACCATTATCAGGTAATTCTTAGCTGGAGGTCCTTAGGTCATTGAGGTTATGCCCTGCAGAAGGGACTGCAAGATCTGTGTCTTTTGGAGGACACTTACTCTGTCAGGGACTCTGCCACCTCTATCTGCCCTTCACCATAAGGTCTTTAAATAGATCGATGATGATAGAGGCACCATGAAATGAAGTCAATGATTTCATCTTTATATTACAGTGAATATTTTGCCAAGATATGTAGGGGAGAAACTAATTAGCAAATATATTAATAATATAGGAAACAACAGTGAGCACTATCAACAAAGCCAGAGTAAGGGAGACGAGAAAAGGACAATGATTGCTGTGGACATGTTAAAACCCCTTTTCAACGAGTGCCTCTTAGGATAACGCTTGCACAAACTGCGTGAACTAAAGTGAGCTGAAGGGGTGATGGCTGCAGATCTAAAGGCAAAATGAGAAAGCAGAAGAACAAATGCATGTTTCCGTCAATGAGATGCAACTGCCCGGGGCAGGCTGGAAGGAGATGAATGAGACAAAGAGAAAGATTGGGGTCAAATCGCACAGAACTCTCTTGTCACCATCAGTTTTAGTTTGAAAGAGATGAAGCTGAAAATGGCCTTGGAAGCGCATGGCGAAAACTGGCGTATTTTGCAAGGATTAGGCCGCTGATCAGAGGTTTGACAGTAGGACACCGAGGCAGGATCTCATGGCTGCTTATATTAGTGAGGAAAGGTGGAACTGGTGAGAAGTGGCTGGATATGGAGAATTACCTGGACTGTTAGGCTAGATTACAGTTATTAATGAAAGAAGGGAATTTCCGAGTCTAGTATGATAATCAAGAACATAGGAAGAAGACCTGCTTTTAAGAGGAACTTAAAATAATCATCTCTACTGTATATTTAGTATATGAATATTCTGTGTATTTAATATATAAAAATACTCTTGGTACAGTAGAAATAAATGCTTAGAAATCTGCCCTTACTAAATCTTTTACTAGGCATCCTGAGATCTTCAAAGATTTTCTGCAGAGTGGATTATATTATCAAGAAACAGTTTGTTCGATACACTGAAGGAACTGGTTGTAGGAAAATAGAGGGATTGAGAGGGGCAGGGTGATAAGGGGAATACAAGGAACCTAAGACGGATCATGAGCCCAGCAGAGTTTCAAGTGAGGATATAAAAGAGATCTTCAACTAAGGCTGGAAATCCAGAAGGGTGCTAATAAGGAATGTCAATTTGATACAGATGTCAAAGGGTGACAAGGAAAACTCACGAAGAGAGACTGGTTGACTCACAGTGGTAGGTTTAGAAAATTATTTTAGCAAAGGGTATAGCTCAGGCAACATTCCCATTGACATCGGGCTGGTGAATTGCATTAAAGGCCAATTTGTCAAAGCAAGTCATAGCTCTCTTTGAGCATTAAGTAAGTGTATAGTGCTGGGCCTGGGAATTTGAAAGAAATAACAATATGCAAGTAATTGAAGTGATTTCATGAGAAATCCACTTGCCATCATGCCTCTCACACATACGTCATGAATACCGCAGCACACAACTTTTTAAAATTTCCTGGGGGGCCACCATCTCTTTTAGATGCCAGGGACTTGTTTTATTCGCTCCACACCTTCCCACTTCACGGCACCTGTTACACCAGTCATCGGCCTGTTGCTTAATGGCCGGTCAGCCTCTGGGGCCTTGGAACAGATGGAGAACATCAGATCGGCCTAACACATGTAAGATATTCTAAGTCCTACTTAAGCGTTTCAGGCAAACACTGAAATTGAGATCATTTTGCCTTCCATTTCTTTTTCTACCTTGTCTGTCACTTCTGCCAGCTGTGTTCTTTCGGTTCCAACAGTCGTTGATTCGTTGCCCAGTTGTGTGCCATTCTTAAGGCTGATTTAGATATTAGGAAGACCAAGCAATGTCTAAGGGAATATCATCTTCAATTGGTTTAACACACATCCATGCCTTGCAAATTTTCAAGATCCTTTTATGATGTCTGAGAAGAAAACCCAGAGAGACTCTCTTTTACAAGTTCCAAGGGATCTGGAATTCTCATGGGCAGTAAACACTCTGCTAAACTCTGGGATTCCATTTGAAACTTAAAATTTAACCTTAGCTATGGAGAGAAGAGGTGTGAGCATGCACACACACATGCATGCAGAATACAAGTAAATGGTATTTCTTTAAGAGCATGACATCACTCAAAAGTTTTCAGGTTACAAAAAGAATAGATACTTCAGACAGACAAAAAGAAAAAGCCCCGAAGCAAATGTACTCAGTTTAATAGCAAAACAAGCCAAAGAGGTGAGCCATCCACAAGGGTAAACAAAGGTGATCCAGGAAACGAATCAAGCCTGCAGACTTTCCTTATCGGGACAAAGTAGCAGTAGTCTTGAACAAGCCAAACAAAGGAAGTGCTAAAGATGACAGACCAGAGAAACATTGGCCTCCAGGGCTAGGGTTGTAGGACATCTAGTGACTTAGGGACTGACTAGCAACATTGTTGTAGCTCACATGTTTTTCTGTTGACAGTGGTCATGTAAACTTCCTAGAAACAAGGATAGTTCTTAAGGACTCATCTGTAGGAAGTAGGGACAGTGCAGTGACAGTGACCCTACATTTATTAGCAGTTTGTGTTTGCTTCCTACATGAGAGTCCCTACACTAGTACTAACAATGAGCTTGTCCTTCCCGCTGATTGTTTTCTGTGAGGTGCAATTACATAACCTGCTGGGTTAATGGATGATCTGCATCACCACATTTGATTCTCCACAACAACCACTCTCAAGCGAAGAGAAGTAGAGTCAGGATTTGAAACCATGATGCTCTGAGGCCTTGGTTTTCATTCTTAACCTGTAGCACAAGCTGTTTCTATTTAAGTAACTGGGCCTTTCATGAAGCCTTCTTGGTGTCTCAAAGTTGTGTGAGCACTGGGCCAGATGCTAAAGGCTGTCGTGGGCCATCAGTGCCACTGCACTGTCACTATTTCCCAAAGCATCTTTCCTAGCTTTCTTCAACAACAGAGTATCTATAGGTGAAATGATGGCATCATCCAGTAGGTATTCCTTCCTGGTGCCTTTATTTCAGAGGACAAATTGAGCCATCATTCAGTATTCCGGACAGTGTTAACAAAAGCAGGCTGTGGGGATTAATACTGCACACCTTGCAGTCAAATGACACAAAGGCAGGTGGAGGATACTCCAAAACTTCAAAGTTCCACAAGGCTAATAAAAAAACAGCAATAGGAATTTTTCAAACGGGACTTACAGTATGTGGCTAGGAACAGACTAAAGCCAAGACACTCTGACAGCCACCGGCTCTCAAGCCCACCACAGTCTGCTGGAGTGACAGCAGAATTCAATAGAAAGCCAAATTTGTATTTTAAAAATATTAATTGAAATTATTTTAGAAAGTTTCAAGTCCACAATCCCAGAGACCCAGACAACAGAGAGGACCCTAAGAGAGATGACATACATGGATCTCATCTACATGGAAAGTTGAAAAGGACAAGATCTCCTGAGTAAATTGGGAGCATGGGGATCATGGGGGAGGGGAGAAGGGGAGGGGAAAGGAAGGGAGGAGAGAGAGAAAAATATATAGCTCAATAAAAACCATTAAAAAAAACAGAAAATACAATTTTTTTTCAAAAGTCAGTCTGAGATTCCACTGTCCTATAGCCATCTTCAGATCAATATCTGTTTAGGAAACACACAACTTGGCTAAACATAATAAAAATAATTATGATCATACCATTCTTTGAGGGAAAACTGGACAAAATGACTTGCCAAGGTCACTGGCTTGGGGTAGGAGGAGGCAGAGATGGACATGGACCCTAACCATGACCTGTAAGGCTTGGACTGTAGCTTCACCTAAGGCTGATTTCTCTTCTGTCTTCTTTAAAATCAATGTTTCTTGGTCCTTTGAATAGTGTGGTTAGAAACCTGTAACACCATTAATAAACACCCAGAGACAGAAATTGGAGTTCAACCTGAAAATCAGAAAGCAAAGCAGCCAGCCACTGGTTGGTACCTCTACCTCGGTCCAAAACTGGAGATCCTGCCTCCAGAAATGCTCGGAATGAGGCTGAGCCTGACACCTTTTCCCTCCCATTTATACTCCTCTCTAGTGCTGGGATTAAAAGCGTGCATCACCACCGTCTGGTTTCTATGCCAAACTAGTGTGGCTACTGGGATTAAGGGTGCATGGATGATCACTGTGGCTGTTTTACGCTACGATCTTCAGGCAAATTTTATTTATTAAAATACAAATAAAATATCACTACAGAAAACCATCGATTTCTGGGAGGCTGATGATTTCTCATCTCAGAAACAGCATTTTGTTGGCACCATCGTATGAGCCACCAACAGAGTCAGTTCAGCTCCAAGAGAACGGAAATGAGGCTGTTTCCTCAGTTCCGATGATGCTTCCTTAAAAGCAGTGGGTGGCGCTGGAAAGATGGCTCAGTGATTAAGAACATGTGCTGCTCTTACAGAGGACCCAAGTTCAGTCCCCTCACTCACATCAGGCAGCTGGAACTAAAAAGAACTCCAGCCCCAGAGGGCCTGGCCCCCTCTGATGGCCACTGAGCACATGCGCCCTCCAGGACCCTCTGATGGCCACTGTGATTACATGCACCCATGTGTACATACTCCTACATTAAACTCCAGGACCAGTGGGGCTTGGCGCCCTCTGATGGCCATTGTGAGCACACGCACCCATGTGTACTTACACCCGCATAGACACAGTACATACATTCAATTTTAAAACTTTTAAAATTTTTAGTAATATATTTGAAGGTTACTTTTCACTGGAATCTGAAAGTTGTATACGAAAGTAGGTTTTTGTTATTATTATTATTTTTTTCAAAGACAGGTTAAACTTGAAGAATCAGTTTTGGAAAAGAAAAAGGCTTTGGGCCTTCTCTGACCATGAGTTTCTAACAATATGCATGTTAATTGAGCACTACTCTAAGCTGGTTTTGGCCAGTTTATAGCTGGTTTCTAGTTTATGGGTGTGACTAAAAGTCATTCACCTGGTTACCTAGGAAACAGAATGCAAATGATTTTTCCCCTCCGTTTATGTTTTGATATATAAGGCTGTTTGGAGAATAAAGCAAGGGAATTTCTCAGGATGTGAACTCAGGATTTCATGAGGGATCACAGAGAATCTCACTCCCAATTAAAGCGGGGGGTGGGGCGGGGAGAGTCCCAATTCTATAGCTCTCTCTTTTTCATTAGATTGACATCATCTCAAAGGCATTAGTGTCTTTAAAACCACTTATACTTGAAACAAATAATAATGTGGAAATGATAAAGGCGTCTGATTGTGGTGGACTATCTATCTTTGTCTCCTGTATCCTGGGAGATTAATGGAAAGACACCTGCTTTCTGCTCAGGACTCCCTGCTCCTCAAGCTTCGGTCTGGGTTTGGCTAGCGGGAAATGCCCATGGAAGTTCCGAGTGTCAGAAGCGAGGGCTTAGAAGCCTTTCCCCCCGAGATTTAGCCCTGACTCCATCTCAGGACAGACTGGGTTCCAGCATGGGCTCCTCTGGATCCACGGGTGGTGCCTCCTGCATTCTCAGTCCTGATAACTCAATCTCCCTTGCTTCCTGTTCCCATGGTACCATCATATAAACAGTTCTCTGGTCACTGCTCTGACTCTGTCCCTGTCTATCACATGCCTTCTGCCCAATACCTCACAGAAACCTGAGTCGCTGACCTTTCCCCTCTCATTGTTCTCCTTTGCCATGTATGAAAGTCAGGATACAACACCATTGGGTTGGAAATCATAAAAACCAGGGCTCTGTCTGGCCTCCAAGAATGTTCAATTTTGTCCACGGAGTGCTGGCTTATGTGCCAATTGTAGGAAGCTTTGTATCATTTGACAACAGTAAGAAAACTTATAAGTTTATTCTATAAAATAGTGATTTTTTTTTAGGTGTGCCTACAGAGCAAACCAAAACAAAGCAAAACAGAAAATCAAAACCAAATAGGGAAATTCTGGGCCTGAATTTCTCCTTGATGTTAATTAGTGCCGAGAGAGCCGCATTCTCTTACCTTTCTATCCTTCCACACCTGCTACCCCACATGCCAATTTCCTTTCCTTTCCTTTTTTAAATATCAATGCAGGTGTTTTCCTTTTGAATTGTTAGGGAAGAATTGACACATTATTTCTTTTGTCACCAGTACCCGGATGTCTCCCCTTGCTTCCAACTGGCTTCCAGATATTGCACACTCTGACCAGCCTTCCTGATCTCACTTCCTGCCACTCTTGCTCCCTTCTGCCCCTCCAGCCATGCTTATTTCTCTGCCTCCTTAAACTTCACTCTCTCCCCCACTTGGGGGGGGATAAAGAATTATTGTGCACCATGGATGCTATTTTAGAGTAATGATGCTCTATAGCCAGGAAAAGTGCAATAATGAGGCAAATTATTATTACTTTTTGGCCAAATGTCACTATATCAAGAGCAATAGAGTGTGCTGCAATGAGAAACAGAATATGAATGCAGGTTACTGGAAAGCCACTGCATTTGACTATCCTTGAATCTTTTGTGCAATTAATGCCCATTTCCATTAATGTATTTGTGAGCCTTTCTCTTCAATAATCTTGAATTTCTAGTTCTTTTGATGAGGAGGCAAAAAGTACAAATGTCTTAAAAAGCACATAGACATAATTTTGAAAAATTGTTATTGGGATTTTTATCTATGTATATGTGTCTGAAAGAGTGTGTTTCCTATGTTCATAATGTATATTTTATAAAAAGAAAATGAATAGAACATAAGATGAATCCTCCCTCTGGAACATTACTCTCAAAAGAGTCCCCCGAGGAAAGTGAGGCTTAATTTGGAGGGTTGAACAGAGCAAGTTGGTCCCATAAGTAGTGCAAAGTACTTAGCCTCACTCCGGCCACGTTAATAACCCACCCCCTCCTCTTACACTTTTCATTTCCCTGCATTTTAGCACTTCCATGTCCATCTCTAGAGACCGGAGCATTCCTTCCATGTTTCTGAAACTTGTGCATATAGAAGTTGGGGCTGATCCTCCCTCATCCATTAGATTTTAAATTTATGGTCCACCGAGAATTTTATAACTTCCCACTCCAGTTAGTAGCCCCAAAGCTGAATATTTAACTCCCCTGCAAACTCTTCCACGCTGACCCCAGGGAGCCTTCTCTTTGCGTTCATATTCTGCCTCTCACGGGAGCACACTGTGCAGCTCTTGATGCAGTGACATTTGCCGAGAACTTGTTCTGTAACGCACTTTGTGTGTGTATGCATTCGTTTCTCTTCCTGACAATTCAATTGATAAGATTTTACATATCTGCAGAGGTAACATTAGTAAACGAAAGCACTTATTTAGGTTTCAGAATTTGGAGACTTTTCCTCTTGGAGTATTACTCTGGTCATAGTGTCCTTTCTCATGTACACATTATCTTTGATCTAACTATTGTTCGATAACTATTTTCAGTTTAAGCTATCTGATTCACCAAGGCATGAAAGCAGCCCAAATTCAGTAAAAATTCTACTCTGAACTTAGAGCCTTTCTCCAGTACAAAATGAAATTTTGATATAATATTTGTAGTTCACAGTGGCTTCATTAATACCTAAGTCCATTGTAAATCAAGTATAGACAATGTTTACTTTCATCTGTTAACGATATCTTGTATCTATTGAATCTCTGACAAATGTCATCCTACATTTAACCCCTACAGTGTTCGGGTCTATATTCCAGGAAACAAGAAATCTACTTAAGTGATATTAGAAGCTGTAGCTGGTACTTCACAGCTTTCCCAAGGGTCTCTGCTGCTGCACACCCCTCACCAAACTGAAAGCAGCCATGTTTTCCCACTCTGTGAAACTCTTGCGTTTATATTTTAAAATCATGGGGTTATTGCAAGCACAGATCCAATGGAGAAGAAATGAACCTGCTAAGCCTTTTACAGGTGAGGGTAACTGGAAGCATCATTTCTTTCTGCCATAGAGTAACTAACCGGCAGTGTTACATGAAATGCTTTACCTAAATTTATGCCAAGAAAGGCAGTAAGAAAAAGGAATTTTGTTGGTGCTTTAAGCTTAATTCTTTTACATGTTTGTGTGTGTGTGTGTGTGACTATATATATCCAGGCAAGTCCAACTACACATTATAACATCAAAAATTAAAAAACTGTTTAAATACCATTTTGGCGAATGAGTCTCAGGACCATTTATTTTTCCTTTTCTCGTGGAAGAAGTCTCAGACCTCTGATGGGAACAGTTCCTACAGAGTCTAAAACACTATGGAGCTCTTTTCAGGGTTCTGTGTGTTCTTCGGTGAACCTGATATTCAACCTGTATGAATGTAGTGCTTCAGATTTTTCTGTCAAGAAAGTGAAAATAAGCAGAATGTTCATACATTTGGAAAGCACCCTTTTACGCTCTCAAAAATGATTAAGGGGGATGGAAGGATTACTTAGTGGGGAAAGGCATTTGCAATAAAAGATCAATAACCCATGTTTAAATCCTAAATCTACAGTGGAAGGAGAGAAACAGCTCCAGAGTTGTCTTCTGACCTCTACACACATATACCTTTATATATACATGATAATAATTTGTTTAATTTTAAAACTGATTGTAAGCCTCAAAGCGCTTTTATTTGTATTGGCTGCATTTCTTGATGTGTGCAGTAATGAAAAGTAAATAGAAAACTTGTAAAGGAAATCACACACCAGCACATACTTCAAGCACATATAGACTTATGACACCATCAAAGGCCCTGTGTCTTCAGGAGAGGTTCACCACACAATCGTGAGGGCATGGGAATTAAAAGATAATCATGGTTTTGTCCTATTTCATAATTTTGTTTCTAATTTATAGTCCCTGGAGGATCAAGGTACTCTTAGTATTCTCAGGAACATCTTGGAAGTTTTAAAAAAATGAAATCAGGCTAAAGAAAGCTAAAAACACATCCTAGTCTTGCAAAGGACCAATTTTTGTTCCCAGCACCCACATAGCAGCTCAGAAATGTTTGTAATTACAGTTTCAAGGGATCTGATGTTCTCATGTGAAACACACACATGTATGTAGACAAGCAATCATACACATAAATGAAAATAAATAAACATTTTGCTCAAATGAAGAAATGAAATCTTGCCATTGATATTGTTTTCTCATTTGTTTCTGGTTTTGGGAGGATGCAATTCAAATGTGAGACTCATTTCTGGAAAGCAGAGCATGAGACCCTCACTAATTTCTGTCCATATTTTTCCTTCCTTTTATGTTTATTTCATCTAACTATATGGTATACATACTTACAAATCCGCTTATCTTCTTTTTAGAGTAAAATGGAATTTAGGATTGAAAGAAGCAGCATCGCAGTCTGAGGTAATAACCCAATCTATGAAGTGTTTGCTATGCAAGATGAGTACCCGAGATATGAATTCCTAGCATTTTACCCATATCGTCAAAATGAATGCTCTAACACATATGGGTAAGACTTGAACAACAGAGATTGAACCCTGGGGCTTGCTGGCAAATCAATCTAGCCAGGTAGTGAGCTCCAAGACAATTAGCAGACTCTGTCTCAAAATAATAAGGTCAATAACTAGAGAGACACCAAACATTGACCTCCAGGCATTGCACACAAGTACAATAACACCTGCACACATGTTCAGTGATGTACACACATACACACCATATTCATTCATTCCAAAACAATAAGAAAAGGAGATAATAATAATTATAATAATGATAAACACAGAAACATCAACAGATGCTGAAATGAGGGCAATGACTTCCTAAGGTAATTTATTCTGAAACTAAGTCTAATGTCTTGATACTGTTAAAAATTTGTAACTTTTCACAGTTAAAAACATGTGTGATGCAATACTTTTAAAGATAAAAAGAGTTAGGATGTTTTATCTAATTGAATTTTTACAGAGGAGAGTAAAATAGCATTTATCTTTGCTATGGCTCCAAGATATTTCCTCAAGTATTAAATGTGTATTTTAAAAATTGTACCTCAAGGTTTTTGACAGAAATTACATTTATTTATATTTAATTATAATTTAATCATTCATTGTGATAAACATTTTTATAACTAGCCTACCAAAGTGAGCTATATCACTACTTACCTTAGGATTCGGATAGACTAGCTAAATGTATGTACATGACAGAAAGCGGATTCCACATAAGTAACCAGTCCCTGTGTCTGTGCACAGTCCTTCACCGACAACACAATACATTATGTGTGACTGGTAGCTCTCCTTCCTGCCAGTAGCCCATTGTTAAAGACAAATGTTTGCAAACACAAGATTTCTCCCATGAAAGCATAAATCTGTGTTTGTGGTATGGTCTAATCTCTGTTGTGGGAATGGATGTGACATCACCATCTGAAAATTATGGCTTCCCTCAACCCAGAACCAGGATGCAGACGATGATGAAGAAGAATTTCCTCTTTCAACTCCGGCAAATGTTGCGTTTGTGTATAATTCCATTGCCCATGCTGAGAAGCAAATGGACTTAGAGTTTACGATCCTTTAATCAAAATTATCTTTCAGGAGATGTCATGGTTTATGCATTTACTAAAGCAATTCAACGGAGTACTTCTTCCCCTCAAGATAATCTTGGGCTGGAGAATGCAAATGTCATCACTGTAATGTTACACGTCATGGAAATGGCCCAGAAAGGAGGATTTTCATCCAAGGGTTCAAATCAAGTCCATATTTCCAGGTCCCCAATCACTTCCCCATGTTTTCATCAAGCATCCCCAATGTACATCACATCTTGCTAGGAATAGTTTTTAAATACCTCTTTGTCCGAATGACACGATGCAAAAGTAGTATTTTATGGCAGGAAAATAGTCTGCCACCTACTTATCTGCTCACCCCTTCTTCAGTACTGGATACCTTCCTCCCAGCAAGGGCTGTTGCTTTCCTTAGCCTCCCTTTCTGACCTTGATGGAAGCAGTGACATCACGTGCTGACCTTCCGCTCTTCAAGAGCTTACATTTTTCAGTCACGGTGTTTGGACTGAGTATTAAGCATGTGTCCTATCTCTTTTCTGCTTCTCGTTAGCCTGGTCCACAGTGCCTCAGAGAGGCTGAGATATACAGAAGATGACTCTTTCTGATGACGCAAGTGAGAATAGAAACAAGAGAACCCATCTCTTGTTAATGTATCCCAGCTAGAAAACACTCAACTTGTTTTCCCCGGAGAAGGAGGCATTCTCTGAGAATAGATGATTCTCCTGAGAGGACCATAGTCAGGCTTCACCAGCTCTGCATTAGCACCCCCCCCTTCAGACACCCACACAGTGGTTCATAGGTGGCTCTGACTTTGCTGGGATCTATTTCTGTCAGGACAAAGACAATTCTACTCAGTGTTTAAAAACAGAAATATGAATGTAAGATTCACATAGAAAAGAATAGCAAGAGCTGGAGGAGGTGCCACACTAAGAAGGTTCCAGACACACTCTCTCACCTACAAAACAAAAAGAACAAATCAAAAAAGAAAATAAATATGGAGAGGATAGAAACTCTCAGTGGCTAAGAGCACTGACTGCTTTTGCGGAAGACTCAAGGTAAGTTCCCAGCACTCACAGGGCAGCTCACAACCATCAGTAACTTCAATTCTGATGCGATTTCATGCACTTTTCTGGCTTTCTCTTTTAATAGGCACGCATGAAATGCACAAACCTACATAAAAAACAAAACACTCATTCACATAAAAAATAAATAAATATAGTATTTACCCTTATTCTGCATCCACTCCAGCACTTACCTATTTTTATCTTTACAATTATTTATTTTTATTTGATTTTTCTTTTTAAATTAAAATATATTTATATCATTTTTCCTCATCACCTGTGTCTTCCCCAATCCCTCCCATTACCTTTCCCTCACTCCTTCTCAAATTGATGGCCTCATTTCTGATATTCATTTTGCATGTATACATATAAATGTATACATACATAAATACATATGCATAAATATACTAACACAACCTCTGAGACTGTTTAATGCAGCTTGTGTATATATATTTCCAGGGATGGCTACTTTATATTGAATGGCCAATTGTGGGGCTCATCCCTGGGAGAGGATAGTTTCCACATATCAGAAGTCGTTAGTTGCCTGTATGTTTTTCTTTAGGGATGGGGCTCTCTGAGATTTCCCTCCTTCCTCCTTAGCAAGTCTACTAAAGTTATCATTGTTCATGTCTTGTTTAAGAAGCCATATTGTTGAGGTATCATGAGTGTAGCTCCCCTGTTGTTTCTAGGAGATACATTCTCACATGATTTGTTTTCCACCTGTATTTCTAGTTAATTATAGACTGTCAATAAATATTTGTGGACTATTACAATAAAAATTACTATTGAAATCCAGGTCTAACAAGGATGTTCCTGTCCACTTATTTTATAGAAAAACCACTTTGTACAGAGTAGTAGTATTTCACAAGACACTAAAGGACTGCTTGAGAGTGACACAAAGTATTTTGAGATGTGTTAATAATACCCATAAAGATGCAGACGGCATTACTGACTTTAGAGCAGTGGTTCTCATCCTGTGGGTCATGGTCCCTTTGATAAAGATCTATCTACAAAAATATTTACATTACAATTTGTGATAGTAGCAAAATTACAGTAATAAATCAGCAATGAAAATAATTTTATAATTGCGGGTCACCTCAACATGAGGAACTATATTAAAGGGTCGCAGCATTAGGAAGGTTGAGAACCACTGTTTTAGAGCATCATTAAACTCAATTAGACATTAATCCCTTTAGCATTACTGAAATTAGCTAAAGTAATGAAGCCACTATGTCTATTTCATTTCCCAGAAAGACAAGATTCAATGGGAGTTTGACTTTAGAGCTACTTTTTAATTCTAATTTGAAAGTTTCTCATAAAAATATGCCCTTTTAAATAACACTGTAAGCATTCATGTTAAATAGACATATGGAACTGAACAGTCATTTGTCAACCAGTAGCCTGAAATTCAGTACAGAGTGACGTGAACTTGTATTAAGGAGTGATAAACACAATTTAATTACTGGGACAATGGGAAGAAGATAGAGGGAGGTGGAGGCGGGGGTGGGGGAGGCATTCTTGAAGTTGGTAACCTTTCACCTGCCTCACGTTGGTCAGAATCCAACGCTGGCCAGAGGGACTGGAGCTCACTCTGATGATGTGATGGTAAAACTGCGAGCTCAATGCGTCTGGTGGTCTTGGCACTATTCCCAGAGAACGAAAGCTCCCAGTGTATTAGTAAAGACCTCAGCTTTGGCCCAAATGGCAGTCTTTGTTCTGTCAAAAAAGACTCAGCCTGGAAATGGGCTATGGGGACACAATTTTTCCTTCTTACTGACAGGGCCCATCTCCGAATGAGTGAAGGGGACTCTGGTGGTCACTTCTGGAGAAATGGTGGCCAGGACCCTAGTCTCACTCTGACCCAGGTTATTGCGGACTCAACTTTGAAGACGTCCTTCACAAGACCTGGTGCTATCTTTGGGGAGCATAATGAAATATAAAATTTATCACTTAGGAAGATAGAATGATTGCATGTGCAGCCTTCATGTCAGAGTCCTCAAGGAGGTATGATGGATAACCTGAGAAATTTTATTCAGCAGAACTATCCCCATGGGTATGGGGAAGAGGGAGCCATACTCATCTTTATTAGAAGCTATGCACCTGAAATCTCCCAGACAGAGTGAAAGAGTATGCAAGACTCCACTTTAAAACACTTTCAGAGAATCTTTAGAATGCATTAGTGCATTAATACACAGGGGTCTAGCTCTGATTGCCTGATATGGAAATTCCAGCTGCTCATCTTTAAAAGTCACACTTTCCATTATAGTGCCTCCCTCCCCGCAGGGGCTTTCTTTTCTTTTAATTCATGGATTTCATCTACAGAATTCTTGTGTGGTTACTGTGGTTATTAAAATTCTAAAAGAAGAAACTCTTCCCTGAAGTCTTTGAAAGCAGCTGGTGTGAACAACTCCTATTCATTGATAGTTTCTCCTCCCTACTCTCTGTCCCTAACATATTACAAGCTAGGTTATGGCGAAGTAGTAATAGTCTCTAACATTCCATCAATGTGACAACTCAAACATATTATATGAAGAGAATAGTGAAAATATTAAAGGTTCCTTGAAGAAGTTCATAACCAGTGTAGAAGGGTGCAGATAATCAGAAAACAAAAATAAATTACATATATAACAGAGAGAAATAAAGGCCTCTAGACAATTTTCATGAAAGAAAAATCATATACTAAACAAGAAATTATGAACTTCAAGTTCAATCAGATTTGTAAATGTATCTTATCTGACTTCCTGGGACAGGTGGAGTGATTTGGGGTGTCTCGTCTTAAAGTATTCTCTTCTCCTGAGTACTTTGCCTTCTATGCAAGCTTCTCTTCTTCCTCCAAACCCTGAAGTATCTCAAGGATTCATGAACCAATTTTTCTTCCCACTCTGCAGCCAGTCCAGAGGAATCCTATTCTGTTGTTTGGCCATCTGTTTGATAAAAGTTCTTGCCTCATCAGGAATATGTAATATTCTAATAACACCAATTCAAATAAAAACAACTTAATTTTAAAATCAGATATTTATTGGATTATCTTCTGAAGAAAAATCTAGCTATAAGCACATTAAGGTATTCACTGTTTCCATTTGTTAAACAGTTTGCATTTTTAAAGACTTATTGAAACAGGGACTATTTTAAAACTGACGATGGAAAAGAGAACTGATTAGCAATTCCTGGTGCCATTACATAAGTGGTTAACAATAAAATACATGCATAAAATGTATGTATGCATATAAAATGTGTGTTAGATTATGGTAAGTGATGGGGAGAGAAATAGAGCAAAAAAGAGAGAGAAGACAGTGAGTAGGTTAAGATAGGTGAGTATTACTAATTTTAACACATAGGAACATACCTTGTTGGACATATCTGAGTCAAAGAAAGGGTTAAGGGGATGAAGGAGAGCCATAGGATTGACAGAGAAAGATATTATGAGTAAAGGCAACATCAAACATAGATGCTGAGCCTAAGATAAGCTAAGAAAGTGCCAACTGGTCCAGGACCATTTTAGGAAAATTGGAGTAACAGACACTAACATCGAGCATCCTCTGTGAGATTTTATAAAAGAACACTGCTTTTATTTTGAATGACATTAAAGCTGTATATATGTTTGTTAGGAAGCATGCTATATATCCTAGCATATTTTGATGTGATTATTCTAGTGGCTAAAACAAATAGAGAAAAGTTAGAATTACCAAGACTAGTGAGTATATTACCACAAAACTTGACATCTTAAAACTGTACACATCAGCTCACATGCGGGTGCTTTCAGGACATCCAGGGGCCCTTGTTCCCTCATCTTGGCCAAGCCCTCTTCAGTGGGTGATTGGCTGAAATGTTCTGTTGATTATATCATTTCTCCAAATTTGGAAAGTTGACAAACCATAAGCTAGGCTTGAATGGTCAGTCTTGGGACAATGGATACCTCACTTCTATGTTTGCTGATTGCCTTACAGACGGGTATGAGGTTTCCACATGATAGTAGGAGGGTTTCCACAGACAGAGTAGCATATACAAAGCTTCTGCGTTCCAACCACACAGGGAGCGCTCCCCACTTTCACATTCTGATAGACAAATTAAGGTACAAGACTAACAAGAACCCTAAGCCAAGGAAGATTTTGACTGTTGATGGGAGAAACAGCAGAGTCAGACTGTACAGGGTGGAGAGGGACAGATGGAGACCAGTGAACAGCATTAACATGTTTTCTTTAAATAAATCATTTAAATTGCTACATTTAAATGCTTTTTAATTTTTTTAATTATTTCTTTGAGACAGTCAAAGATATCTTTGACCCTCCTCCACCAACTCTCCTCCTTTCTTTTCTTCCCAACTTTGTGACCCCATCCCCTTTTTAATCCTTCAAGACCAATGTGTGTACTCAAATATTCTTAGATATTCAGTCTTCCACTGGAGGGCGATCAAGTTGCCAGGGACTAGTCAGTAACCCACAATTACCAATAGCTCCACAGATAGGGATAAGACTGTGCCCCCAGCTCTCTCCTCCATGCTGGGATTTGGCCTGGTTTGAGCTTGTACAGATTTTGTACATTCTGCCCCAACTACTGTGAGTTTATAAGTGAGCTTCTCTCGTGTGTTCAGGAGACACTGTTTCTTTGTAGTCAACCACTGTCTCTGCCTCTAATCCCTCTTCTTTAAAAATTACTGAGCTTAAGGAAGGGTATGGTATATAGCTGTTCCTTTAGGGCTGAACATTTTGCAGTTTCTTGTTCTCTGTACCTTAACCAACTGTGGATCACTGTGTTAATTTCATGTACTGTAACTAGAAACATCTCCAATGAGTATCAAGAGATGCATTAATCTATAGGTATAACAAAATATCATAGAAATCAGTTTAATACTATGCACATTTAGTAGCTGGTTTACCCTAGCGCCTACAACCTGTCATCTATCCATGAGTTCTTAGCTTGATGATGGTGCCAAGCTTGGGTTTCACCTTGTGGACCTAGATTTAAATCCAAGCAAAAAGTAGTTGGTTATTCTCACAACCTCTCATGCCTCTATTGCACCACTGGGTATGTTTTGCCAGGACAGTCATTGTAGCTCACAGGTTCACAGCTGGGTATGCCTGGTGATTCCTTGTCTCTTACAGTATCGTGCATAGCACCTTCCAGTATTATTTTGAAAGCTAGCTAGGATGAATGAAGTCCAAGTCCATATCAGCTTGATTTCACTGTGTTCTATAACTCAAGTATGTGGTATTTTCATCAATAGGATCTTACCACTAAGTACTAGAGGATAACCAAGAGTACTGACCATAGCCTCTAGTTTTTGTGGGTCTGTGGGACCCCACTGACCAACAACTCTGCAACAAATAACCCATTCCTGACACTGAGCATTTTATTTGTTAGCCTCTAGTGTCTAACAGAGGAGTTGCTGCCTTGTTATTGTGTGTTAGTTAGGGTTTCTATTGCTGTGAAGAGACACCATGGCCACTGCATCTTTTATAAACAAAATACATTTAGTAGTGTATTTTACATTTTCAGAGTGTAGTAAGGAGGAGGAGCGGGCTGTGGGGGCTGCGTCCCCTGGTACCTGAGAGGAGCGCAGGCCCTTTTGTTCCATCCCGCCCGGCTCCTGGCCGCGGGCTGCACGGCTAGCTTATACCAGGAATAATTACACACAAACTGTATTCATTTAAATACTCCCTGGCCCATTAGTTTTAACTTCTTATACATATTAGTTTAACCCATTATCTAGTAATCTGTGTATAACCACGTGGTCATAGCTTACTGGGAAGATTCTAATCAAAGTCCATCCTGGGCTGGAGAAACATGGCATCTGCTCCAGTTCCTTTTTTCCCAGCCTTCTGTTCTGTCTACTCCCCCCACCTAAGGGCTACCCTATCAAAAAGCCAAGGCAGTTTCTTTATTCAACCAGTGAAAGCACAGAAATACAGAAGGACCCTCCTACATCATTTCCCCTTTTTCTGTTTAAACAAAAAAGAAAGGCTTTCATTTTAACATAGTAAAATTACATATAACAAAACAGTTATCAAGTAAGAATTACAGTTACAATATTTATATCTATTTTACCTTTTATCATAACTAAGAAAAACTATAACTACCCATTCTCCATCAAAGACTTCAGAAGGATAAAATATTACCGAAGTAAACAAGAAGTAAGCAACTTCCAAAACTCTATAAGTGACAGAGACATCTCGCTGCCTGTACAGTCACCCAAAGTTCCTCTGTACCATTGGGGCATCCATCTTCAGCCTACAGGCCCATAGTATCCAGCAGACATTTCCATGAAGCAGGAAAATTCAAAGACAGTTTAGTCACTTTCTTTTGTACCCTGCAGAATGTCTTGCAGACTCTTTTATGAAGCAGGAACCCTGAAGGACCATCTCACCTTCAGTTCAGCAGTCCTCTTTCTGTGGGTTCTTTGTGTCCATTTAAGCAGTCCAGGCAAGAGCAGTTTCTTGCCCAAATGGTTAGCCAACTCCATAAGGAGCCTCTTTGATGTCCATCTTCCTCTTGAAGTAGCTTGGTGCTGTCAGGAGCAGACATGTCTCGTCATGAAAATCCCTAAGTTATTAAAACATTTAAAATGCCATATTCTGTAGTCTTTGAGAGATATGACGAATGCCTCTCTGAAATATATCTATAAATATCTAGAAAATCTAACATGACTACAAACTTGACTATTATAGATGATTATCCATTAACAATCTCTATTTCCTACTTATACATTACATTTTTAATGAACTACACAATCACAATACCTTACTCAAGATCAGAAATATACATATAACAAGATTGACCTTAAACTTGTATCAATAAATCAAAATTTATATCAATGTAAATTATTTATATCTGTATCATCTCCCCCTTTAAATGTAAAAAGAAGCATTTATAAACAATATTTGGGAATATGGACATAGTTATTTCTCTCCAAACTTCTTCCTGGTATATGGGGGCACTGTTAATTAGGTCTTTTATGGTATAACGTGTGTGGCAGGTACATCTCAGTCGGTAGTGGAGTGAAGTAATTTTCTGAAGGTGTTCACGGTTACCTTTCAGGAGGGCGTGGTCTAACATACCATATTGGGATAGAAGGAATCCACAGGGTCTCATCCTCTCTGAAAACAAAAGAAGAACCTCTTTCTGAAAGCATCATATCCTTAGACCCAAATTGTGAAGCAATAATATCTTTATAATATCCATGTTGTTTTAGCTTGGCAGCCCATATAATGAGATGTCTCTTTGTACTTAGCTCCTTCACAGTCAAAACATTTAAAGAAAACACAATAAAATACATAATCCAGACATTTTGTGAATTTTTCATGTTTACGTGGCTTATTTATTTAATTTTTAATCTATAACTATGCAACCATTCTCCCTAGGCTGTAAAAATCACTTTGCAAATCAGGCGGGCAGCATGGATCCTGGGTGACTCAGAGCTTTTAACTGTTGACTCCACGCACAGGCCGCGGCCTAGCCAGGGGAGTAGGGGTGGTTCTAAAACCAAATGTTGGGGCACCAGATAATGACGCAAAACAATCCTACACCAGTTTGATTAAGAGGGGTTATTTATTAGAGGTGATAAAACTTACAAATCAATGTCTCAAACCACAATCCTCTCGTCACAAACAGGGAACAGAGAGTCCTGCAGTCAGAAGAGGAGCTGGAAGTAAGAGAGCGAGGGGAGGGCTGCCACCACTTTTTAAAATGGATGAAACCACGTCCCAGTGGGCTGGTATCTTAAAGGCTATTGACTGGTATCTTAAAGGCGCTCCTGCAGCATCAGAGGTCTAGTCCATTATCATCATGGTGCAACATGGGGTATGCAGTTAGACATGGTGCTGGAGAAGTTGCTTAGTGATCTATATCTTGACTTGCAGGCAACAGGCAGTGTGGTCTGTGACACTGGGCAGTAACTGAGCATAGAAGACCTCAAAGACCACCTCCCTGGTGACACAGTTTCTCCAACAAGTCCACACCTACTCCAAGTAAACCATACCTCCTAACAGTGCCACTCCCTCTTTAGGGTCATTTTCTTTCAAAGCACAATAGGACAGCTCCAGGTGATACCCCCCTCCCTTTCTGTAGCTTCTACAGTAGTAGCTTTCCTTATGTCTTTTTGAAATGTCTTTAATGCTAGTTCTCTCTCTCCATATTCCTTCCTTTATCTTACACTATGCTTCCTTACCCCAGTTTAACACTTCCTGTTCCATTGTTTTGTATCTAACCCTTTTATACCAGTGTGTTCTACCTTTCATCCTTTGAACACCCCTCCCCATTGTTCATTAGTCATTTCCTGACCTCTATGGGCATTCCAAATAAAAAGCACCTATCTGAAGTTTCAAAATTATTTATCCTTTTATGCAAGAGAAGATTTAAAAGAAACCTCTACGTGTGAGAGAAAATACATGACCTTTGTCTTTTTAGGTCTGAGTTATCTCACTCAGAATGATTACTTTTGGCCCTATCCATTTATCTATGAATTTTATAATTTTATGTGTTCCTCTCAGAGCCTTTGAATTTGACCAGAAACAGTGAATAACAGGAATTGACAGTAGAGTACTGGTGGTTTCTCAAAGAGTAGTGGCAGCTGGTTCACACCAAGCTGGAGAAGGAATGTCAAGTAAGCCATAATAACGTGTATTAACAGCATGTCAACAAGCCATGTCTGCTATTAGGGAATATCACTGTGTCTGCAAGTATCTTGAGTATCTCACAAACACTTCTAGCCTAACTTGTAACAACCAAACTTGTTTCTTCTTCCTTGCCAGCACTAGATGTTCTCTTGCTTCTTTTTACATCAGCATCCCTTTATTTATTCAAGCAAAAACAAAAAACAAAAACAAAACAAACAAATAAAAAAAGCCCTCCAGGAAACATAGCTCATTGATCCCCTCCCCTAAATCAGTAAATCATGAAGTGCTGGTCCAAGCAGCACTATAATTTGGAATGACTGTTAGTTTGGACTATTATCCAGAGGAGAATCCTTGACTTTTATTGTCACACCTGTCTTATAATTTGCTTTTCCTATTATAGATGATATTTCTGTGACAAATCCCACTTGCATAGATTCTTTGACTAATGTTCTAATGTCAATCCATTTATCCTCTTTTCCTTATTTAATTAGTGCATGTCTGTGTAAGCACACATACACAAGTGGGCACATGGGCCGTGGTGCATATTGGAGGTCAGAAGATACCTTGCAGCTGTAATTTCTTTCTTTCCAACATGTGGATCCTAGGGATGGAACTCAGGTCATTAGGCTTGGTGGCAAGCCTTTCCCCATGGAGCCATCTCTCCAGTTGCAGGTTACTTGTAAAATAATGAAGTTTTAAATGTCCTTCCCACCCTTCAGCCTCCTGTTCTGCTGCTTCTCTCTTCAAATACACTGTTCTCAGCTTGTTAAGTGCATGCCATTTCTTTTAAGAAATCAAGCTTTCCTCTCAGGTTATTGCATATTCTGTTTCCTTTCCTGTCTATCAAGTAGATGGAAAGTTTGCCTTTGTTTCTCATTTAAAACAAGTGTGAGACGATTCATGTCTTACTCAGCTCACCTGGCATCTTACCCTGGAAGAGGCTCCTCATTTGCATACACCTTATCAGTTCTATAAACTGGTTTTAATGTCTCACTTCCTTGCCTCTCAGGGCTCTTCTTCGTGCTCCTGACTCAGCCTCATTGGTCAGGGAGATTTGCTTCCTGTCATTTCACATCACATTCACATGAGAGCCAGAGTAGAGTTTCTATAAAGGGGTCCTCTTGACTGATGGCCGTCAGTCATCCTCCGACTCAGCAATAAGGCTGCTGGCTAAGAAACGACTACTTCATTATAACAAATTTCCAATCGAATAAACAACCATGTTGAGAAATAGCACTTGCAGTGATGTTCCTGAGTAAGTCATGGAGAGGGAGGATGCTCCGGTTTCCACAGTACCCAGGTGAGGGAACTCATCACACGTGGTCGTACTAAAGGCATGGGGAGCCCACAACACTAGCTTTGAGGAATTGTACACTTAACTCAAGCCAGCATGCTGCAAAGAGACAAGTTCTGTCAGTTCTGATAGGTTCTGTTTATTCCCTTAATATTAACTTGAAAATGAAGGATATTTATTTCCAAAATTCTTTTAAAAAATAACCTTTATGAGATTCAAAGCTTCATCTTTTTTTAAAAGGAAAATCATGATTTCATGTCTTTCAAATTGTCAACTAATATTGACACTATTTCTCTACCAGAGAAATTGTGACCGCCATTTGTGAGCCACTAACAGAATTCAAAGGCAATTGAAAAGTAGCTGCCCTGAGTGATGAAATCTATTATTCCATGAATCGCCTTTTCTGTAGAAAATAAATTCCATCTTAAACAAGCGTCAATGACAGAAATATATTTTTGAAGAAAAAGAATAAGTAAAATGATATGTTAAACAAAGAAAACATGAAATAGGAACAGTAAAGACCAACCTTGAAGCTGCAATTACTGTAGGGGTTATTACTAATTATTGCTAAAGAGAGTTTGAATTCAAAGAAAAATAGCAACATCTGAAGCAATCACAAATCGAAGCACGACTCATTGCACACACTCGCACATGGCTGTAGAAAACGCAAGTTACTCTTGTGAACATATTCCACAGATATGTAGTAGTATCTCTTGTTCTAAAGTAAAGTTTAAAATGTGTTACTCGTGTAACCTAGGACCCAGATTCCATTTGAAAAGCTGGTTTCAGTATTAACAGTGTTGTTTTATCAGCTTGTCACAAAACACTTTAAAAAAACTTCAGAGCTCAGGAGAATCGGCCTTGCCATTAACAGGACGCTAAATGTTAACCCAGCAGAGGGCGCTGGTTCCGCTTTCAGTTCAGCTCTGAACCGCAGCCCGGATCCCCACCCCAAGAAGGATCCCTTCCTTCTAAGGACGGCTTCGGGAAGCGAACATCGCTAAGCACAGTTTGGTTAGAACTTGTAAACGTCCTCAAGGATTCTGAATGGAAGGAGATGAGAAAAAATTCCAAATCGTCCAAGGCTCCTGAGATGTTGGTGGGAGACCAGGCAAGAACAGAGAGCGCTCCTGAGACATTCCGCCTCCAAATGCAGTCAAGACTTTACAACAGCGGGGAAGATGAGACTTTTTTCTTTCCTTTCTATTTAGCCTTTAAACTCTGTGTGAAATTCTCTAAGAAGAAATGCAAGTTAAAAACAAAAAAGGAGAAGGAAAAAGCCAAACAGTCTCTGCTCTCAAAAGAAAAGAAAAAAGAAAAAGAAAAGAAAAGAAATGCAAAGTCGAAGCGATCATAGACAGAGCTCTATTTCCCAAGGACGGAGCTCTTTAGTATGGCTCCGATGCAGCAGAGGAAGCGCCTGCTCTTCTGCTTGTTTGCTCGCTCGCTTGCTTTTCCCTGGTATTATGTTCTTTTTGCTAATTTGTTCATTTTTCTATCAAGACTTTTTGACATATAAAATTTTTGAAATTTGACTTATTTAGCGTGTGTGTGTGTGTGTGTGTGTGTGTGTGTGTGTGTGTGCACGTACGGGGAGGGGTGTATTTTATGTGTGCCATGCATCTGGGGGACCCTGTGGAGGACAGAAGAGGATATCAGATCTCCTGGCAGTAGAGTCTCAGGTGGTTAGCTGTGAACTGCCCTATGGGTGCTGGAAACCAGATCCTTTAGATGCTGAACCATCTCTATGGCCCCAAATTGTGTTATTTGATTTTTGTGACTCTTTTCACTCTTCCTTTTACCTCTCATCCTTCTTTTAATGTCTAATGAAGCAGTTGTTTGGGGATGTTTTTCTGTATTGTAAAATTAATTTCCCCAGTGTATGAGTGGTAAGTTTCATTATGCTGTTTTCATGTGTTGCTATACTATATTTTTATTCATCCCCCTGCCCCTCCACTACTCTTCCAGCCCCTCTCCAGTTCTCCTTCCATCTACAAACAGCCCGCATCTCTGTTGGAAATCACATGAATTCCTTTACTGTCTTTTTTCTCCCTTCCCCACTACCTTCCCTTTTTCTGCTCTCATGGTCCCATTTCTACTTTCATATCACACACACACACACACACACACACACACTTTAAATAAAGATTCTGCATATAAAGGAAATTATGGTGTTTGCCTTTCTTAGTCTGTATTTCATCTCACATACAAATTTCCAGTTCCATTCCTGAAAAGGCCATGTGTTCATTATCTTTTAAGTGATGGAAAACACTCTATACGAACCACGTTTTCTTTACTAAGCGATCAGGCAGTGTCTAGACTCAATGACTACCCCTTCATTTAAGGTTCAGGGAGCATTGTGGAAGACAGCGAAGAAAGATTGAATGAGCCTGAAGACCAGAAAAAAAATGGTGTGTGATTGTGTCACCTACAACTGATAGGTGAGCTTCCTCCATGATACCCCAACAATATGGCTGCCTAAAGAAGACATGGAAATATATAACATCAATAAACACTAACTTGGAAGGAGAAGTGAGGATGCACCCCTAGATAAAGAACTATAAGCAATTAAGGAATGAGGAAAGCATAAGAAATAATCATTTCCAGGGATGAGCTCCCAATTGGTTATCCAGTACCAAGAAGTCATCCTTGAAATCATATATATTTATATATAATTCACAAAACTGACTCAGGAGGTTGCATTTATATATTTAGGCATTTACCCGTACATGTAACAATAACAAAACAAATGGGGTCATGAATTTGAGAGGGATCAAGGGGAAGATGGGGGGACTGAAAGGAGGAAAGGGAATGGAGGAAAGATATAGCTATATTTTAATTAAATATTAAGGCTATTTATGGTATTCTTAAGTAATGTTTTATTCTTTGAGAATTTCACACAAATTTTTGATTCTATTTATTTTGATTCTATTTATCTCTTTTCAACTCTTCTTAGATCCCTCCTTTCTACCAGACCTCCCTACTCACTTAACTTACAGTTTTCTTTTTTGTCCCCCAGCCCCATTGAGTAAAATTTGTGTTGGCCAATTACTCTTGGGTGAAGGGTCTAGCCTACAATGTGGTCAACCTACCAACTGTCACACTGTTAAAGAAAGCTTACTGTCCCTTTTCCAAAAAGCTGATGAATGTCTACAGATCCTCAGCTAGTGGTTGGATTTCATGCCCATGCTCCCTGGTTTAGGATGGATTTTGTCTGGCCTGAGTTTCCTTGGGTTTCATGCATGCTGTACAATCACTCTGAAATCATATGTGCAAGTGCTCTGTTGTGACCCAAAAGCATCATTTCTTTGAAGTCATCCTCACTTCTGGCTTTTACAACAGTCCCATTCCATCTTCTCTGAAGATATCCGAGCCTTGGGGGAAAAGGATACTATGCATGTTTCACTTAAGGCTGAGAATGTCACAGTTTCTTATTCTACACATGTTTATCAGTTAAGGGTCTCCATGTTAGATGTCATTTACTTAAAGATGCTTCATTCAAGAGAGTTGAGAGATGCACTGATGCATAGATATTAGAAATAAGTCATTAGGAATTGTTTTAATTCTATGTCCATTTAGCAGAATAATAGTATTAGCTTCTCCCCTAGGATCTATGACCCACCTGATCGTGGGTTTTGGACCTATTAAAAGTGGCAGATATGGGTTCCAAAGTCGTGGAATGGGCGTTAAACCCAAATAGAAAGTGATTGGTTACTCCTATAATTTGAGTGCCACTATTGCTTCAGTGAGATATCTTGTTGGCATAGTTGTTCATTGTAGCTCACAAGGTTCTCAGTTGGGGGAAACAGATTACTTTTGTTCTCCTATAGCATGCATAATACCTTCTATTGCTGTGAATATTAGCCAGTGGAGACAAAGCTTCCAGGTCGGTACCAGCTCTATCTCACCATATTCTATGACTCAAATGTATACTTATTATTTATCTGATCATCTTCTGATGCACATCTTAGCTACTGTATGTAGTGCAGCAATAAGGATGGAAGTCATAAACCTCCGTGTTGTCTCTGAGATGCGTTTTGTTATGAGAAGTAGGCTTGCCTCAACCTCAGAGTTCTGCCTCAGCTGCCCAGGTGTGAGGTTACAGTAAGGCACATCATGCCAAGCTTTAATTCTAATCTTTTCTTCCTTCTTTCTCCAAGTTTTACTTCAATTAGATCATTTTTTCTCTTGTTTCTTTTTTCTAATTTCTCACTTTAAACTTTTTTCTTCTTTAGTTTTAGTTTGTTGCTTTTAAAAAACTTACTGAATGGTCTCTTTTCTTTCTGGTTTCTCTCTTCTATTTTTCCTTTCTTTGTATTCTTTTCACTTGCTTTTGATATTATTCTAGAGAATTATTTTTTGCATCTCCCTTTGTTTCTAAGACTTTTTCAGCATGTCTGAAGTAAAAAACTTTTATGAGCTCATGCTACCATTGCTCTCACACAAATCAGTATAAAGTAGGAGATCCAGTCTATTTGGGCTTATAGTTTGCAAGGATAGAGTCTATCAGAGTAGAGAAGGCTTGGACCTGTGACTCTTTATCTTTCACATCTCTTAGAGACTGGAAGCACAACCAGGCTGTAAATATTACGTCCCATCTTCCAGCAGCCACCTTACCCCAGGAAGGCCCCACTTCTCAAAAGTTCTACAGCTGCTTAAAACAGCATCACCATTTCAGAACCAAGCATTCAATCAGATGAACTTGTAGGGGAAGTTTCACACAAAAGTTCTATCAGAAATTTCTATTTTACTTGAGAGAGTCCACTGAAGCTAAATATATGCAGACCCCTGTTCTCTAATATGGAAGCCCAAAGTGCCATGGATTATGGAACATTTGAATGTATTTGCTGTGAATTGAATCAATTTGTAATTTAAAAATACACACTAGACATTTAAGACATAATATGGAAACCAGAGCATAATATACCCTATCTGTTGTTTTTTAATTAATACATGTTTAAAATGATGCTTTTGATTTGTTGAGCTAAATAAAGCTTGTTATTAATACAAATTCCTTTCTTAAGTATTTAATGAATATATTAGGACATTTACATTTACCTATAAAGCATACACCATTTTTATGATAGTGCTGTTAAGAAAGGTTACATAAAATACATTTCCAAATATATACTGGCCAAGTCCTTTCTTTTGATCTGCAATGCACTTAGAGTCTAAAATAGAGGTGTTGATGTCTTTGAATCTGAACAGGAAACACGAAAAGTAGTGGAAATGGGAGAAGAGAGGAGATGTTCAGTGTGTGATCAATAATAGACTTTTAGAAGGACGTTTGTTTCAGAACGTATTAGAGTCTTGGAACTAAAGATATAGAATCCCAAAGTAGGGCTCTTGGCAGCTGAGGAACAGTCGAAGCAGGAAGTCATCTCTACTTCTTTTCTCATTTCTTTCCTCAAATTGACCATGAAAGAATCTCTGAACTCTGGGATCATAAAATCTCCATTCCAGAGTAATCTTCCCTTTACCAGAAAGAAAAGAGTGTGCCCTGGAAAAGGAATATGAATAGAGAATTCCTTGAGAGTTGAGAGAGCATTCAGAGATTGGAGAGGGAATAAACACGGGTCATGCTGGAAGGACGGAAAGTCCTGAGCTGCCCTTGAATGATTGAGATGGTGTAAAGAGTATGATTCTTCCACGCGCCACCGAGAACACACTTAGGGCAAAGCACCAGTTTCTATGTTGGGGCGATGGTCCCCGACAGTTTTCAAAGACACAGAGATACAGGAGCTCTGAATAGGTTGGCCTTTGCTTCTTCAAGTTTGTTCTTATATTGTCTCTTTCCTTTTAATTGTATTTATGTCCAAATGTACATTTAATATTCTCCATTTCTTTGTGTCTTCATTTCTGAAGGTTCCTCGTAATTTTATATTAAAGACATCTATATGCTTACTTTTCTTTGCCTTTTATTACAGATATCTCTACCATGAGCCTTGTGAAAGATGAAAAAAAATCTCTTGATCATGAGACAATTGACAGCAACTGATGCAATTATTAGCCCTTGGAAAAAGAAATTAGTGATTAGCACAAGGAGGTACAAAGCCCAAGTCAACTATCTTTCCAGCTTAGAGAACATATTCAGATGGACAGAGAATGGTGTACATATGAAGTAATACAGGGAAAAGAAGCAGAAGTGCTTAGACACGATAAGGCTGCTGAATGCTTCTCAACTCCGCAGCACCCCATGAATTTCTGACCCTCATCTGATGCAGTTTCATCTAACACCTCAAACGGGGCCACGGACAGTCTTCCTTTCTCACCCTGCAAGCAAGGACATATAGAAGCATGCACGGAGTACATGCTTTCAGGTACTCTGTACCATAAACCTTAGTCACGGAAATCATTCTGAAGATCTACAGCCGTGGTCCATATTTTTGAAATTCTTAAGTCCACACATTGCCTTTTTGCCTGCAGAGAAATCATTTATGTAGGTTACAGGAAAACTTTAGCACTTTTAATGGGGCTTGGAATCAAGCACTTGGTGTTTTAATTGTGGTCTCACCACGTTCTAACAGTGTAACAATGGGTTTGTCATTCTTCTCAAGCTCATTTCCCTGTTTGGCGAAGATGGGGAATAACAACAACATGGACCACAAAATGTTGTTGAAAGGAAAAAGAGAAATAATCCAAATGCCTGACATTTCCTAAATACATGATAAATGTTCTGTTTACAGTATAACTAGGAGACAAAATAGCTATTATTTCCAAAGAAGAGTCTCACATTTTACAGAAGTTAAACACTACAGAAAAACGTAAGAGAGTAAAAATCAATGCAACCATTCATGATTCAAAGCTTACTAAAATAAACAAAGGTACAAAAATCTGGAAATAAAAACTTATTTTTCAAATCAAAACGTTTTTATGATATATTTGTCACGGTTAGCAGGCTCTATAAGCTACATTTCAGTTTATTTCATCATTATAAATGTTTTCGTGAATAACACTGATATAAATAACAAAGATTTTAGAAAACAAAATATGGAAAAGAGTGCCCATAAAGTAACGTGTGGTGGCATGCAGAACAATCATCATTGTTGTTTTATCAATAGGAATAATTTTTCACTTTGTTTGTGCAATTTTTATTCACTAAAATCTTCCTCACACACTAACGCTCACACATTTAATTTCCCCATTACCTTTTGGTTTAAGTGCTTTAGTCTTTTGCTTTAAATGTTAACCATATTTAGCATTTTTCTATTAGTTAAATCTGTTCAAAGACAATCTCACCCATCGATGTAATGGAGGGGCAGCAGGCAGCGGAGAACAGAATTTTATTAGAGATATAAGTTCATTTATGGCCAGTTTCCCAAACAATGGAGAGTTCCTAAATTGCATTATTTTGTAATCTTAAAAGTCCAGGTGTGTTCATGTTTTGTCTGATAAAGGAATGAATGAACAATGTCTAACTGGTTGCTTTTGTTCTATCACTTTTTTTCAATGTAGGCACCATTTTCTTTTCTCTATTTTATTGAGAAAAGATTGTTTTAAAATATTATTTATCTGATTAAGTTTTCCCCTCTCCAAACTCTAATAGCCTCCCCACGTCCCCACCCACAAAATCTTACTCTTTTTTGCTAGTATATAAACAGGCATCTAAAAAAATAATAACATAAATTTAGATAAAATACAAATAGATAAACCAGGATAGGACAAAACACAGAAGAAAAAGAGCCAAATAAAAAAGCTCAAGAAACACATATAGACGCAGAGAGATACACAGAAAGTCCATAAAAACCCCAAACCAGAACCTATATGTATAATACATATATTACACACAACCTGAAAGGTAAAGGTACAATCTCTGAAAAACCTTTATTAGAGAAATACCCTCCCCAAATTCTCATTGATCCCATTTTGGGTTGGCCATCCACTGCCAGGGATGGAGCCTATCATTAAGAGTCGAATCGTTTTATTGATTTTGTGTGCAGCATTTTGTTCAAAGGCAAAGAAGAGTGCACCTAGGATGCATCCATACTCTCATGCCTATTAATTAACCACCACAGGCCTAGTCTTCTGGTAAGAGAGGACATGAGCATTCTGTTTATATCTCTTTGTACTGACGTTTGTCCAAATCTTTGTTCTTTATTGCTGACAGAAGCTATTTCCTGTGCAGGAGTTTCAGTCAAATATTTAGAGAGACTTAAAACTCACAGCATTTTATAAGTGTGAGTTGATGTGTTTCAGTTTTCAAGTGCAATAATGCATTCTGTTGTATATCATAACATTTAGCACTTTGTACTATTACCAAAGATACTGGTGACCTTGATTTTCTTTCTTTGTTTGCATGTGTACATGTGTGTGTGTTCCTATATGCACATGCGCATGTGGAAGCCAGAGGATGCCTTTTGGTACCATCCACCTTGACTTTTGACACAGCGTCTGGCATTGGCCTGGCACTCACTAATTAGTCAAGGCTGTTTGGCCAATGAATCTCATGGATCTGCCTGTGTCTGCCTCTCCAGTGCTAGGATGACCAGTGTGTGCCACCACACCAGGCGTTTTATATATGTTCCCGTGTCTGGAATCAGATTTGTATGGCAAGAACTTAACTCCCTGAGCTATCTTCTTGTCCTAAACATGGAATTTCTCCTCTGAGCTCAAAGCCACAGTTAAAAGGAAGATTTATTTTTGTGCAAATAATTTTCAAGAGTTAGTCAATCACCATGGACATATCTTTGTCATCTCTGATCATTAACAATTAGATAAAATATGCACTGACTTAAAAATTGATAATTTACCTTAAAATGTAGTAGAAATTTTATTTTAAAATATTTTTGCTGTACATGTAATAAAAATTTATTTAGGCTAAATACATATGTGTACATGAAAATGTATACCATTAATAGATACTATAAAAACTATTTTCTCACAATCTATACTTGTAGTTTTTGTACTTTGGTACAAAAGAACTTCAATACCTGTGAATATATCATAGAAATTAAATGGGTGTTGATCAGAATCTTCTATGTAAAGGATAATATCAAATTTATACAAGTTTGTTTTTTAAAAAATAAAATTTAATTTCTCTCTTTGTTGTATCAGTCATAAAGTACTGGCCACATTTTTTTCTTGAAATCTTTTTATGACTACAGAATTCCACAAAATAAAAACCATGTTGTAAGTTTATGAATTAGAATTAAATCACCCAAGGATATGAGATCAGAAAACATGTGGCAGCACATACTGACAGCAAAATTATTCAGTCTGAAATTTTGCTGAAGCAGAATTAATGGCATTTTTGTTCTTTCTCATCCTTCCCTATTTTCCTCTCATTCTCTCTCCTGACTTTGCCATTTCCCAGCTTCCTCCCTTTCTATGGAAAATTAAGTCCAAAGCCACCTGATGACACTGCCAGAGAGGCAGCAGACCTGAAGGAAGAGAGTGAGTTAATCCCTTGCAGAAGAAGGGGCTGGTGCCCAATCAGTGTAAGGAACACTCTGGCTTTGGCATAGTGAGGTGCATTGAGAATACCCATGTCAGGGTACAGACCGACCTCAGTAAAGGAGTCTAAACAGAGCCTGACATGGATAGTCGGAACTTGGAGGGGTGACCAGTTCAGAAAAGCTAAGGTCCAACCTTAGCAAAAAAAAAAAAAAAAAAATCAGAACAATTGTATTTCAAAGCAAACACATGAAAAGGAACAAACAAATGGAAATAAATGAAATTATAAACAATCAGTTAAAAAGATAATCATTGAA
Organism: Dicrostonyx torquatus; assembly: GCA_028555095.1. Taxonomy (NCBI): domain Eukaryota; kingdom Metazoa; phylum Chordata; class Mammalia; order Rodentia; family Cricetidae; genus Dicrostonyx; species Dicrostonyx torquatus. Next base: position 2,239,841 of record JAQHUG010000074.1, read on the forward strand.
AAATACTAAGAAAGGGCTGACTCTTTGAACAGGGCGATCAAATCAGTAAGTTTCTACTCAGGCTAAGTAGAAGAGAGAACTTAGATTCCAAAATAAAGTTGACCAATTTCTCAAAAGACTCAAAAGGCAAACAATGTGCTGGTTAGCTTTTATTGTCAACTTGACGCAACCTAGAGTCACCCGGGAAAGGGGATCCTCATTTAAGAGATTGCCCAGAGCAGACTGGCCTGTCACCTTGTATGTTCTCCATTGATGATTGGGTTGGGAGGGGCCAGAGTTGAGCCTGAGGCAGGGGAGCAAGGTGGTAAACCACAGTTCTCCATTGTTTTTGCTTCAGGAAGTTCCTACCCTAACTGATGTCAATGACAGACTGTGACCTGGAAGTGGAAGCTCTTAACCCCTCTTCCCTCCCCACCAAGTTGTTTTAGTTCAGAGAGTTTTACCACAGCGCAGAGAATTAAGTGGGCCACGTTTGCTGCCTTTCCTGTACGAAAATGACGAGTCTTATGTATTACTTATGAATTGTAAGTCATTTATGTTTTTGGTGGTAAATTTGGTTTAGGCCATTTTACATTAATTTGTCATCACAGGGATATATAAGAAAAGTAGTTTTGTCAGTGGATCCTGTTTTACATAATAACAGAATTAAAATATTCAGCAACATAGATTGATAGGCTTGTTTAGCATCACACAGGATGCCATGAACTCTGAAAAGGAGGGGTGTTTATATTTGTACAACCACATGCACAAGGTATATACAATGGAAAGTAGCTTCTGTAAGGCATTCACAACACAGTAATACTCTCTAAAATTAATCTCATAAACACAGAGGGTAAATGGAAAAGATAAAAATTCTCAAACATTCAAATATTTCATTTTTCTGTTTTTTGATTTTTTAAATATTATTTCGGTATATTTTCTGATGTTTAAAATATAATTTGATTTTATACTATTTAAAAACATTAATAGCCGGGCAGTGGTGGTGCATGCCTTTAATCCCAGCACAGGGGAGGCAGAGGCAGGCGGATCTCTGTGAGTTCGAGACCAGCCTGGTCTACAAGAGCTAGTTCCAGGACAGGCTCCAAAGCTACAGAGAAACCCTGTCTCGAAAAACCAAAAAAACAAAAATTAATGAAACCAATAATACTAGGCTGTTTTCTTTACTGTAGCTCTATAGTAGAGTTTGAAGTCAGGGATTGTGATGCCTCCAGAAATTCTTTTATTATACAGAATTGTTCCTTTATTGTTTTGGCTATCCTGGGTTTCTCATTTTTTCATATGAAGTTGAGTATTGTTCGTTCGAGGTCTGTGAAAATTTTTGCAGGGCATTGTATTGAAAATGTAGATTGCCTTTGGTAAGACTGTCCTTTTTGCTATGTTAATTCTACCTACCAAAGAGCCTAGGAGATCTTTCTGTTTTCTGGTGTTTTCTTCAGTTTTTTTTCTTCAGAGATTTAAAGTTCTTGTCATATAGTTCTTTCACTTATTTGATTAGAGTTACCCAAGATATTTTATGTTGCTTGTGGCTATTGTAAAGGGTAATATTTCTCTGATTTCTCTCATTTCATTTGTCATATGTATAAAGAAGGACTACTGATTTTTTTGAGTTAATCTTGTAAGCTGCTACATTACAGGAGGACCAATGGAATAAAATCCAAGACCCAGATATCAATCCACACACCTATGAACACCTGAATTTTGACAAAGAAGCTAAAAGTATAAAATGGAAAAAAACAAAGCACATTCAACAATGGTGCTACCATAACTGGATATCAGCATGCAAAAGAATGAAAATAGATCCATATCTATCTCCATGCACAAAACTCAAGTACAGGTGGTTCAAAGACATCAACATAAAACCAACCACACTGAACCTCATAGAAGAGAAAGTGGGAAGTACACTTGAACATGTTGGTCCAGACCACTTCCTAAATATAACCCCAGTAGCACAGACACAAAGAGAAACAATAAATGGGACCTCCTGAAACTGAGAAGCTTCTGTAAAGGAAAATGGCAGCCTACAGAATGGGAAAAGACCTTCACCAACCCCATGTCAGTCAGAGGACTGACCTACAAAATATACAAAGAACATAAGTATTTGATATCAAAAGAACAAATAACCCAATAAAAAATGGGCTACAGATCCAAATAGAAAACTTTCACCAGATAAATGTGAAGTGGCTGAAAGACACTTAAGGAAATGTTCAACATTCTTAGTCTTTGGAGAAATACAAAAATAACTCTGATTCCATCTTACACCTGTCAGAATGGCCAAGATAAAAAACAATAATGATAGCTTATGCTGGAGAGTATATGGGGTAAGGGAATCACTCCATTGATGGAGGGAGTGCAAACTTGTATATCCCCTTTGGATGTCAGTGTGGCAATTTCTCAGAAAATTAGGAAACAAACTACCTCAGTACCTAGCAATACCACTTTTGGGTATATTCCCAAAGGATGCTCTATCATACCACAAGGACATGTAATCAGCTATGTTCATAGCAGCATTATTTGTAATAGACAGAACCAGGAGACAACCTAGATGCCTCTCAACCAAAAAATGGATAAAGAAAATGTAGTTCATTTACGCAATGGAGTACTACACGGTGGAAAAAAATAATGACATTTTGAAATTTGTATGCAATTGGATGGACCTAGAAAAACATATATATGTTTATATATATATATGTATATATACACATATATACATACATATAATATGTACTCAGTCATAAGTGACTTCTAGACATAAAACAGAAAAAAACTAATATACAGTATATAACCCCAGAGAACTAGACAACAAAGAGGACCCTAAGAGAAACATACGTGGGTCTACATAAGAAGGAGAAAAAGGCAAAATCTCCTGAGTAAATTGGAAACATGGGAGTCATGGAAGAGGGTAGAAGGGGAGAGGGAAGAAAAGGAGGGAAGCAGAGAAAAATGCAAAGCTCAATAAAAAAAAAAAGAAATCCTACATGGATTTTTAAATAAAAAAGCATTAATAATATACTAAATAAATGTTACTTTGTCATCCACAGTTCAGAGAAAATTATAATAGCATCACACATGGCTATCAAATAATAATAAACAGCAAAATCTCCTTTCAACTTACTGATTTGAAGGGAATAGCTGATCAGTTGTGTTTACTTTGTTTCACTATAGATTGTAGGAGTAAGGGGTGCTACTGTAAAATGCATTCATGAGCTAGACATGTGCCAATTTTTCATGCAGGCTTTGACAGCACATTCTTGTTTTTCTCTACAATGTACTTTCAATTGCTCATTTGACATTTCTTTTAAAAGATGATGATGATGGAGTGTGTGTGAGTGTGTGTGTGTGTGTGTGTGTGTGTGTGTGTGCGCACGTGTGCTTGAATGACAACTAAAGAAAAAAGGTCATGCAATCGGGAGAGAACAAAGGCAGGGGTATGTAGAAGGATTTGCAAAGAAAAAGGGAAGAAGGAAAATGAAGTAATTACATTTTAATTTTAAAAATTAAATTTTAATGTATGTATGTGAGTATACTTTTAGTTATGCATTATACTACATGAATACAGTGTCAGTAAAATTCAGAAGAGGGTATTAGGTCCCTCAGCCACCATGTGGATGTTGGAAGTGAATCCAAGTCTTCTGCAAGAGAATAAATGCTCTAAACCACGGGCATTTCTTTCTTCCTTTTCTCTTCTCCAAATCCTCTCATATACCCCTCCTCTCTTTCAAATTCATGAGCACTTTTTACATGTATGATTATATATATAGATATTTTTGTGTATATACATATATATTCCTAACTACCAGCCCAGTATGTATGTTACTTCTAATGTTTTCATGGTGGAACATATAGTATTATATAATCAATTGGTGTGCTCTTTCCTTGGAGAAGACTATAATTCTACTCTCAGCATTTTAGTTTCCTGTAGTTCTTTGGGTAAGGTTGTGGCCTAGTGGGCTTATTACTTTTTAAATTGTTAACATTTCAATATTTCATAACTTGGGTTTGAGTAGGAAAACAAGACCTAAGCCAGCTGTCTCTTAAGCATCTGTAGTCCTTGTTAGTGTAGATGAAAGACAGCGTGACAGAGTTGCAGAGAGCGAGCATGCACAGTGCATAACACATACATTCTGTATAATATGTAATTTATATGTAGTATCCAGGTGTATTTTTCAGTATTCCCTTTCATTTTAAGTATTCTTTTCTTCTTAATAGATGGGTGACACATTGAAAGTAAGCAGCACCTTCAGCTATTTTCCTTGATGAGTTTCAGGATGTTAAAGTGAGAAACCAGATGTCCTTTAGGAAATTACAGTACAGCTGATGTGCCAGTTAGATTTCTATCTCTGTGACAAAGTACTTTGGAGGTGACCATTTAAGGAAGGCTTATTTAAGGGGTTCAGCCCACTGTCCCTTGGCTTTACCATTCCTAGAGGTAATACTTTGCCGCAGAAGTGTGTACTGGGGGCCAGTTGCACACTCAGTGGTGGCCACTAAGTGGAAATATACCGGGAGGCATGGGAACCAGTGGCAGCATAGAGCCTCAGGAACACATTGTCAGTGACCTTATTTCAACTAGGCCCCATTTTATGAACTTTAAACTACTTGTCAATATTAATGACAGCTGGGGACAAAGTCTTTAACAAAGCAGGAGCATTTAATATGCAAGCCTCCATGGATGATATTTAGAGAAGGCTTAAGAAAAGACTTGAAGATTTAAGCAAATAGAATGTTAATGGTCATACTGATTACCTTCCCAAATGCCTGAACATTGCAACAGTTGACTCCAAATAGTTGACTCTTGACCCATTGTTTTTCTATTCTCACATTTATTCCCATCATTTTCTCCTTAACGCTTATATAGGAGCAGTAGAGTTACTCGTGGGGCTTCTGGTCATGTCTCTAGGTCTTCATGGCTGATGTACCATTAACAATGATGACCTTAAGTTTGTGCACCTTGCATTCCCACAGTTGTTGGGCATCTCAGTCAACCCGTGTTTCTTATACTCTGGCCTTTGCTGTCGCTGTACTCAGCCCTTCCATTAGAACCTGCAATAAGCCCAGATCCACTGGGCTTTATTTTCTTGGCCTGGCTTCAAGATTCCTAGCTTTTCTCACTGCTGGTCTACGGCACACTGATCAAGGGCTCCCCAGTGGACAAGGATCTACTTGCCTGTTTAACTTCTGTCCTCAGCATTTCAAAATTATTAGTCAGGATCTGGACTGGAGCCAAGAGAATATGAATATTTTAAGATGCGCACTTACTCCTGTACTTCCCTTACCCCAGCATCTGGAAGACAGATAATGACTCCCCCAGAGTCTTGCTTATCCATACTACATATTAATTTTAGTTATGATCCTAATAGTTCATTCCTGGCTATTAAGTATAGGAAAACTCAAGCGGACCTGGAGATTTCTGGCATGCTGAATTACCACAAAGTGGCTTTTGGACACTGGAGAGACAAGTGGGGTAGAAGGCTTGTGCCATGGAATGCTTACAGCTTAGGGTACTCCCCAACTTTTCTTCTCATCAGTTGATTCTGCCATTTTCCTTCCAATAGGATTAATCCATGGCAGTTCGATTAACTAAAAGATAAGTGCGGTTTCCAGCCAACTTATTGTCAGTGTAGTTTCCATTCCTAAAACCCACTCAATCCCCAGGCATTTGTGCCTCCAGCTGCATCCCTATAAATACAAGGCCCGCGTTCTAAGGAACGCAACTGTTAAACTCATCTGCAGGTACGTGGTGCCTCATGGAAGCCCAATGTCGCAGGCACCTTCCTCTCTTTAATTTCTCTGGCTCCAGCATTTTTCTCTCTGGGGAGAGGTACCTCTTATTTCACTAGCCTTTTAGTTTCTAGGGACAGCAAAACACAAACTGAGCCTGAAATGGAAGAGGCGAAAAGCAGTAACCCTGTTGCCAAGGGGTGGATAGAGAAGAACCTGCCTTGGCCTTCGCCACATCATGAGATCCTCAGTGCACCACAGGATAGCTCTTTTTCCAGGCTTTTCTTCTCAGCTTTGATCACTTATGACCACTCTTCTGCATCTTGATTTAACTTTCCTATGATCCTATAGCCCACTCTTCCTTGCTCTCTTTCTTGGCATCTTTTATTCTTTCCTTTCTTTGGAAGATTTCCCAGAAGAGCACACCTGTTGAAGGACCTCACCTTATTTGTCATATTTCCTCTTTCCTTTTGATTTATACAAACTTAAAGCAAAAGAAAAGCTAACTTCTTTTGGTAATAAACACTTAAAGTAATTCTGGTATGATAGTAACATTTGTCACCCAATTTGTGTACACTTTAAGTTTACATCCCAAGCCCGATGCAGATATTCATAAATTTTACATTGCAGTAAGTATTAAAAAGCTGAAAAGAAGTGGTCATTGTCAATAAATACATAGTATTATTTATTTGAAAATTCAGACTAGCAAAATACTTGTATAAGATGAAGAAAGCATCCAGTCTGAGTATTCTGTTATGTAAAAATGAAGTACAAAGATTCCTTTTGTCATGGAAGAAATGATATCTTTCTTGACCTCTTTTAATAACATATAAAAGAACTTTCAATAAAACATTAAATTGAATATGAAGTTATCAACCATATCAATATATGAGAAAATCTCTTTTGTTTCTAGCAGTCAATAGGGAAAAATGTGACCTGGCAAAAATATGCTTTTCATTACCACTTAAACTGTTGATTATATATCATATATAATGTGTCTGAAATAAGGATTTATAAGAAAATGTGTTAGTGTAAAATATATAATAGGTATTATCTCTTGTATAATTTTTCAAAAAGGAAATTCAGGAGTTTGTATACCATAGGATGAAAAGAAGTTGATATTGAGAATGGGTGACTAATAAAGTCTGAAAAATATTAGTTCATCTTATGTGTCAAAAATTCTAAATCATTATTCTGTCTGTATTTACAATTTTGTCCTAGTTATAACTCACTATATATGACATCAAACACATAATCATATATATATATATATGTGTGTGTGTGTGTATATACATATATATATATATCTTATGAGAAAAGTTCTTTAACATTTTTACAAATGTATTTGAATGGCTTTACGTTGCCTACATTTCCAATACCTAAAAAATATTTTGTTACTGTGAATCTTACTTGAATTTGTCAGATGCAACTGAAAATCATTAATATTAAGGTATTTATAACAGCTATGAGTGCTTGAGCGGTCAAAATAAAACAAAGACATAAGACAGAATATTGTGGTATATGTAAGAAGTTTAGTAAGTACTGAGACTACAAATAATGAAGTATCAAATTGAGGAAAATAGAATGTACAGAGAAAAAGACACATTAAATTTAGGAAAAGATGTTGAAATATTTCTTAACTTTCCAACAGTACACAATCCTCAGAAAGGGTAACCACACAGGATTCTTAAGAGTTATTGAAAATAATAAACAAGACCATTTTTAAATTTCTAAAACATGGCTTATCCACTCTGGAAGATCATCTGTTGGAAGACCCGAGGCTTCATCTCCCTTGATTTTACACCAGAGCAGCAGAACACTTGTTGCCAGCTCCCTTCTAAATGACATTTTTGTGACCAGCAGAAGCTTGTTCTAGGCACCGTTTATTGTGCTGCATCTTTGAAAAAAAAAACTCTCCTTAAGAGAAAATATTTCCAACCTTTCAGAGTTTGGAATCAGACCAACATTGTTCTTGTGAAGAAAGTGGAGAATTTTACAGCACATTCCCCCTTATACTAATAATCCATGAGAGAGGAGAGAGCGCAGCTCCTGCCCTCAGCTGACCACATCAACTCTCTAACAAGAAGCACTGATGCTCGCACTGTTCTTTCAACAGTGCTGACTGAAAATGACATGAAAATATTTCACCACTTTTTTAAAATATCCTTTCACATGTGTTTTAGGACATCAGTTTTAAGTGTGGCAACAAAATACCTGTGTTATGTAATGTCTTTGTTTTGGCCTTACAGTGGTACCAGTGAGCACAAGTGATCTGCTAAGACTTCGCTCATTGACTCTCTGCCTCGATCATCCAACAGCTATGGTTTGCATCCACCCTGTGTTAGGCAGAGTAAGTGCTCAGTTAGGGTAGCTCACAGGGTATGTGGACACCTGACAGGAACACATGGCCATGTGAAAACATCCTTGAGACCTCTAAGGTAGACCACATGCCCAGCCTGCAGATTAAGAAGTGGGACATCTGAGCAGTGATAGATTGGAAGAAGGGACAAAGTTTATAGAACAAGAGTAGAAGATTGCTTTCATAGTTTATAATCCAGGAAAGGCTGGGTTGGTGGTCCTAAGGGAGTTTCTGGGTCTGAGGGGTACTGCTGGTGGAAATTTTCTAGACCATGTTGCAAAGCTTACTCTGGAAGTCTTGAGGGATTGTCAGTGATCCCCTGCAATGGAAAATAGAATCATCCCATCTGCAGTGACCTGTGGGGTCCCTCATTCTTCCCTGGATTTAAGTCTTCTAAGTCAGACAAGCTCAGGGGAACACAGTTATCAACGCAGTCCCACTCACCAGGGGCCTCTTGAGATCTCCTTTTCCTTGTTTCCTTACATTTTTATATTTAGGATAAGGTCTATGTAGTTCTGAAACCACATAGATGGTGCTGAACACTAGCATGACAAGTGTGTACCTCAAGGCCTGGTGTTGAGTCTATTTAAGTTACCTTTTATCTTCATGGCTTATCAAAAGCTGAACTTCTTTGGAGGGTGAAATGAGCATCATAAAGTCATTGTAATTTCTTAAACCTTTTTTTCTCTTCTACTTTGCCTTGTGCGAGAAGAGGTCATGAATGGGAGGTGGGCCTGGAAGGACCTGGACAGGGGAGGCCAGTTGGTGGAAATGATGTAAATACAGTACATATGCAAGAAATGCTCCAAAGAAATAAAAATCTTAAACTAAAAAATGCATGAACAAAGAAACAAAACAGCTTTTTAAATTATCAGCCAGAGGTTGGAGAGATGACTCAATAATGAAGAATACTTGGTTCTCTTGCAGAGGACCTAGGCCAGATTTCCAGAACACATATGGTGGCTCACAATCTTTCAAAACTCCAATTACAGTGTCCTCTTGTGGCCTTAGTAGCCACCAGGCATGTACATACTACACATATATACATGCTGGCAAAACACTCATAATACAATATAAAAATAGGCATATTTTGAAGGTATAGTATTTTTATTATTTCTTAGAAAATTTCATACAATGTATCTTAATCATATTTACTCCCTGCTCCTCCCCCAAACTCCTCCCCATCCTCTTACATGGGCTTCCATGAGCTGCATACACACAATATTTACAGTGTATGAAATTATCCCCCCACACAACTTCCCCCAACCACCATCCACTTCTCAGAAAGGGTAAGTACAGTGATATTTTATTTGTCTTAGTAAATAAAGCTTGCCTGAAGATAAGAAGGCAAAACTAAGCCACTAGAAGCCAGTCAGGGGTGTCACATGCCTGCCCATAATCCCAAAATTTGGGAGACAGAAGCAGATGGATCTCTGTAAATTCAAGGTTACCTTGAGCTACACAAGATCAGTGCAGAAACAGATCCAGGTGATGGTGGCTCACACTTTTTATCCCAATACTAGGGAGTCACGTGCCTTTAATCCCAGCACTTTAAGATGGGAGGAGACAGAGGCTCAGGGCTCAGTCTGCAGTCACCCAGCCTTGGTAGGGGTAAGACTTTTCTAGTGGCATGGGGGTTTTGATCTTCTGATCTTCAGCTTGAACCCCAATATCTGTCTCTGGGATTTTATTGTGATACAGGTAAATCTTCCCATGGGGAGGCAGCAAAGTCTGGCATATCAAGTTGAAGCAGGACTAAGCCCCTCCCTGCTGTGTCAAGGCCAAGCAATATATACCTCCCAGAATCCTGAGTGAGGTAACCCAGACTCACAAAGACGGACATGCTATCTACTCACTCTTAAGTGGAATTTTCAAGAAATATTCTTTCTTGAAAATGATAACCAGGCTACAACCCACAGTACCTGAGAAGTTTACATTAACAAGGTAATTAGGTAACAAGGGAGGACCCTAAGAGAGACATGCATGGATATCCCTGGGAAGAGGAAATAGATAAGATCTCCTGAGTAAATTGGAAGGAGTGGGGGGGGCAGTGAAGGGGATGGGGAGGAGAACATGAGGGAACTGGATGGCTGAGTTGGGGGAGGGGCAGAGAGGGAGAGCCAGGAAAGAGGTATCTTGATAGAGGGAGTCATGGATTTCAGAAGAAACCTGGTGCTAGGGATATTCTCAAGAACCCACACAGATGACCTCAGCTGAGACGCCAAGCAGTAGTGTAGAGGGTGCCTCAACTGGCCTTTCCCTGTAATAAAATTGTCATCATAGAACCTTCATCCAGTAACTGAAGGAAATAAAACTTGCCTAAAGATCAGAGAATAAAATATCCCCACAAGTCAGTCTTACAGACAAGGCAGTGATAACACACACCTTTAACCCCAGTAGCCACACTAGTTTGCCATAGAAACTAGGCTGTAATGGTGCACACCTTTAATTCCAACCTTAGAGAGGAATATAAAACAGGAGCAGACAGCTCTCAAATAGTCTCATTCTGAGGATTCACAGAGGCAGGATTGTGCTTCAGAGAGATTTCTTACACAGCCTTGATCAAGACTTTTAACATTTCATTTTTAAATGTATTTATTTTATGTGTATAATATTTTGCCTATATGTATGTGCACCACATGTATGTCTGTGGAGGTCAGAAGAGAGCATTGGCTCTCCTGTAACTAGAATTACAAATGATTTTGAAACACAATGTGACTGTTGGGAATCAAATCCAGCTTGCCTTCAAAACCAGCAAGTGTTCTTAACCACTGAGCCATTTAATGCGTTTTTAAATTAAATTTATGGAGGATGGGACAGTGAACCAAGTAACTGCAGCTAGAATTTGGGGTTATCACTCAAATATTATTTCAAGTACAGTATAAACAGTTCTGATTTTGCTGGTGAAGGCTTGTGGAGAGTTTTCTTTATTTTCTCTAGGGCCTGGAGCACTCTTGGTAGCTCCACTGCAGTACTGATTGTAATTTTAAGAGATATAATTATCTTTCTGAGTCTGGGTTACCTCACTCAAAATGATGTTTTCTAGCTCAATCCACTTGCCTGCAAATTTCAAGATGTCATTATTTTTTTCCTGCTGTATGGTACTCCGTTGTGTAAATGTACTACATTTTCCTTATCCATTCTTCAGTTGAGGGGACATTTAGGGTGTTTCCAAGCTCTGGATATGACAAACAAAGCTGCTATGAACATAGCTGAGTGCATGTCCTTGTGGTACGATTGAGCATCCTTTGGATATATACCCAAAAGTGGTATTGCTGGGTCTTGAGGAAGGTTGTTTCCTAATTTTCAGAAAAATAGCCATCCTGATATCCAAAGGGGCTGTACCAGTTTGCACTCCCACCAGCAATGCAAAAGTGTTCCTTTTACCCCACATCCCCTCCAGCATAAATTCCATCAGTGTTTTTGATCTTGGCCATTCTTACAGGTATAAGATGGAATCTCAGAGTTGTTTTGATTTGCATTTCTCTGATGACTAAGGATGTTGAGTATTTCCTTAAGTGTCTTTCAGCCATTTTAGATTCCTCTGTTGAATGACATATGTACTCACTCATAAGTGGTTTTCAAATATAAAGCAAAGAAAACCAGCCTACAAATCACAATTCCAGAGAACCTAGACAACAATGAGGACCCTAAGAGAGACATACATGGATCTAAACTACATGGGAATTAGAAAAAGACAGATCTCCTGAGTAAACTGGGAGCATGAGTACCATGGAAGAGGGTTGAAAAGGAAGGGAGGGGAGCAGAGAAAATGTATTACTCAATAAAATAAAAAAATTAGGTATGATTAACCCTCTATTTTGCTTAACATTGCTGGTGACCATATAAATTATATGACCATGTAACAGTTGTAATAGGACCAGAACTGTCAGAAAAAGTAGCAACTTCCTCAAAACTTAGTTTCTCATTGGAAGGCCCATAATGTATTTTCTAAAATGTGATTTGTAAACTGTTTTGATCCTAGAAATTATAGTCCCTTTAGTATTTCAGGAAATGTGTCATGATTTTCCTAGTATAGCTACAATGGGTAGAGACTTTCAAAGAAACTTCAAAAAGAAAGGAAAAAATAGAAAAAAATATACTTCAGTAAATAGTCTGGTTTCTTTAAAACTGTGTCTCTGGGAATTCCAGATCCATCTCTGTAGACTTCTCTACCTTACTTTGTGTTTTCATCTGTAAAAGGGCTCTCATTTTCACATTCATCTTTCAGAAGTAAGCACTTTGATTCATACCTTGTACCAGAGAGGCAGCTTTATCTGATGTCTCCGTCTGGAATATCTTAATAGCTACCAATTTGAGTTTAGGGTATTCACTTCTTTAGATGACTGACACTATAAAGGTCAGACCCTTTGTGTCCCTTGGGGAAGTTACTCAATCTTTCTATGCCACCACACTGCCAGCTGACAAAAAAAGACTGGTATTTAGTCACTGCCAGAGAACAGGTTGACACAAAAAGTTAGTGGGAGGAGAGGTGAAACAAGTGCCAATGGGTGACATGGCACAAAATTTTTAATTGCACTTGTTTATATTATTTATACTACTAATATTAACATAATACCAAAATCATTAATATTCACATAAAGATAACATATCTTGGTGTTTCAAAACAGTAATGTCCTATAGTTTAAGATCAAAAGAGCATCTCATAGGAGAATGAAAATAGATCCATATCTATCACCATGCACAAAACTCAAGTCTAAATGGATTAAAGACCTCAATATAAATCCGACCACAGTGAACCTGATAGAAGAGAAAGTGAGAGTAGCCTGCAATACATGGGCACAGGAGACTACTTCCTATGTAAAACCCCAGTGGCACAGACAATAAGAGAAACAATGAATAAATGGGACCTCCTGAAACTGAGAAGCTTCTGTAAAGCAAAGGACACAGTCATTAAGACAAAAAGGCATCCTACTGAGTGGGAGAAGATCTCCA
>JAQHUG010000074.1:2254471-2298653 GCA_028555095.1 Dicrostonyx torquatus
CAGTCCATATAATGAGATATCTCTCTATAGTTAGCTCCTTCACAGTCAAGAAATTTAAAGAAAACACAATAAAATACATAACCCAGACATTCCGTGAATTTTCCATTTTTACGTGGCTTCTATAACTATTTGTATTCTGTCTCTTTAAAGACTTTACCTTTTTGTTTGTTTGTTTTTGTTTTTGTTTTTCAAGACAGGGTCTCTCTATGGCTTTGGAGCCTGCGCTGGAACTAGACCAGGCTGGTCTCGAACTCACAAGGATCTGCCTGCCTCTGCCTCCTGGGGTTAAAGGTGTGTCCTACCACACCTTGAAGTCAACAGCAGTCAGTCTGCCTTTGACTCCCAGGTGTTGGGATTAAAGGCGTGTGCCACCATTGCCTAGTTACCTTTTTTTTTTAAGGCATTGTTTATTTTATTACTTTCTCTCTATATTTTTCTTTTTCTCTCCTAAGCCTATGTACATCCATACAACAGTGTGACCTATTTATAGGTCTTTTAAGCCTGAATCTGTCTAATGTGAATCTGTAATTCTTCAGTATCAAGAAGTACTTTTGCTTTGTGCTTTTAAAATTCTAAGCTCTTAAGACTCTAAGCTGCAACAGTCACAGATAGAATACAAGTACTGCCTGCTTGCTCTGCCCAGTCCAACATGGCGGAGCCACTTGTGCCTCTGAGCTGTGCACGGTGCACCGCCAGCATGGCAGAGCTGCTTGTGCCTCTGAGTCAGAGTGTGCAATGCCCTCCTTCCAGGCAGGAAGCAAGCTCAGCACTCCAACCCGAAGAATGAGCTTTTTATCTAAGTTACACCTGAATCTGCTACACAGAGCAATAGGCAGCCTGGAAACACCTTCGTGTATGGCTACAGAAATCCACCATGCTCTCCCGCCTGATTAAAACCTGATCCCGCCGTCTGCCCAGGTGGGAAGAGGTAAGCTGTGGTCTCAGCTGCTTTAGTCCTGACCCTGAGCAGGCAGACAAGCATCCAGTCCCACAAAAGCCATTGAAATGCTCTCTAGTTTGAGCTGGCAGCACATTCAGAAAGCCCTGTTTTAAAACTGCCGCCTCAGTGTTGCTTTGCTGAGTCAGGAAGTCTCTCTTAAAGGAGCTATGGCAAGCCACCAGCTGTGCTAAACTTTATCTAGAATTCCTTTTAAAGCCTCCTCAGGTTTTTTAAGTGGATTTAACTGGCCACGTGGGCGCCAAACTGTTGTAATTAAGGAGAGAGGTGTGGGTTATATGTTCCCAGCACCTGGCTCCCAGCCCCCAGCTGCCGGCCCGCTCAGCCACTGGTTATGCTTGCTTATTCCTGAAATAACCACATGAGACCTGTATTAATTTAAATATAGCCTTGCCCATTATCTCTAGCCTCTTCCCAGCTAGCCCTCACCTCATAAACTAACCCATTATAAAAGTCTGTATGTCACCACGAGGTGAGTGACTTACTGGACAGATCTACGGTACTTCCATCTCTGGCGGGAGCTTCATGGCGACTGGCTCTCTCACTTCCTTTCTTCCCAGAACTTCCATTCTGTCTACTCCGCCCACCTAAGGGCTGACCTATCTTACAAGCCCGGCAGAGTAATTATTTAACCAATCAAAGCACAGAAATACAGATGAACCCTCCTACTCCAACCAATGATAGTCTTTGCTGGAGAGGATGTGGAGTAAGGGGAACACTCCTCCATTGCTGGTGGGAATGCAAACTTGTGCATTTTGGAAATCAGTGTGGCGGTTTCTCAGGAAACTGGGAATCAACCTATGTCAGGATCCAGCAATACCACTCTTGGGAATATACCCAAGATATGCCCAATCATACTACAAAAGCATTTGTGCAACTATGTTCATAACAGCATTATTTGAAATAGCCAGAACCTGGAAAAAACCTAGGTGCCCCTCAATGGAAGAATGGATCAGGAAAGTGTGGAATATATACACATTAGAATACTACTCAGTGGTAAAAAAAAATAACATCTTGAATTTTGCATGCAAATGGATGGAAATAGAAAATACTATCATTAGTGAGATAACCCAGACCCAAAAAGATGATTATGGTATGTACTCACTCATTAGTGGACTCTAACCATAAATAAAGACATTAAGCTTATAGCTCACAAGCCTAGAGAAGCCAAATAGCAAGGTGAACCACACAGGGGTGGGGATATGAGAGGGTAGAGCTGGGGAGGTAGGGGAAGGAGAGGGGGAAAGGAGAAGGAAGAAGGGAAGGGCTGGGGAAAGCTGGGGGGAGAGGGAGATTGGAGAAGGAGGATGGGTGGTTATTGGAGAAGGGAATAAGATATCTACCTTAAGAGAGTCATTTTAGGTTTGGCAAGATACTTGGCTCTAGAGGGGACCCCAGGTGTCCACAGGGATGTCCTCAGCTAGGTATTTGGGCAGCAGAGGAGAGGGTGCCTCAACTAGCCTTGTCCCATAGTCATATTGATGAATATCTTGATCATCACTATAGAAATCTCGTCTGATGGATGGAGATAGAGACAGAGACCCACATTCACATCATAGCAATGGACTGAGCTCCCAAGGTGCAGTCAAAGAGCAGAAGGTGGGAGAAGATGAGCAAGGAAGTCAGGACCGCGAGGGGCTGGTCCACCCACTGAGACAGTGTGCCTGATCTAATGGGAGCTCACCAAATCCTGCTGGACTGAGACTAAATGAGCATATGACCAAACCGGACTCTCTGAATGTGGCTGCCAATGGGGGCAGACTAAATAACCATCGATAATGGCACTGGGACATATCTCCTCTGCATATATAGGCTTTTTGGGAACCCAGTCTATTTGAATGCACACCTTCTTAAGCCGGGATGGAGTGGGGAGAGCTTTGGACTTTCCACAGGGCAGGGTATACTTAAGGAAGCAGGGGAAGGGAGGAGGGATAGTGGGGGAGCAGGAGGGGACTGGGAGAAGTGGAGAAAGTGTAAATTTTTGAATGAAAAAATAAAAAAATATTTAAAAAAAATCACAGTCTTGCTCATCTGTGGATCCTAGCTCCAAGTCTTCAGATGTGATCATGTAACCTGGAATAACACAGAAATCAGAAAAGTGAAATGCAACTTCAGAAGGTAGAGTGGACTAGCAGGATATAAGTGATATGATGGGGAAATTTGGGAAGCACAGCAGGCTCTAACTGGGAATGGGAGAGGGAGATCAACACAGAACGAGGAGGAAATAGGAGGGAAATAACACAAGGATTTCACATAAACTATAAGTAATCATATTATCTTTTATTTACCTAAAGTTACATATATGATTGTATGCAGTAAAATGAAGCTACAAAGTTCCCCATCAAGAGCCATAGACTAACAAATATTCTGTGCCAGTCATGAAACACTCCCTTTCAAGTCAAGAGACTCTAAGAGATTTCCAAATTAACAGAAGCTATTGCTGTTGCCCTTGGTTGCTTCCCAGAGGTTTAAGTTTTACTAATGACACTGTGCACCTTAGACACAGGACTCAGACGATCTGAGCTAGATCTGACCTAAAAGCCTCCTTCCTTGCCAAGAACTAGCTTTCATATACCTTCCGGAACAAGTTGCCAGGGGAAGGAACCAGTCATAAGTCCTACCCAGCTGTGATACCTATGAAACACAACAACAACCAATCTCAATGGTTACATTTTTAACACAACTGTTCCTAAGGTTTAGGAAACATCATGAAATAGAAGGCAGAGAGATGGTAAGAGCCAGAGAAACAGGAAGTCTGCTGTGAGAGCTTATCTTCTAGATTTGACAGGGAAGTTATATAAACAATGAGGTGGTGTGAAAGAAAATGGCCCTCAAAGGGAGTGGCACAATTAGGAGGTGTGGCCTTGTTTGAATAGGTGTGGTCTTGTTGGAGGAAGCCTGTCAATGTGGAGACAGGGTTTGAGGTCTCATATGTGCTCAAGATGCCTCTCAAAGTCTCAGTCTACTTCCTGTTGCCTGCAATATCAACATGTAGCAGTTCCTTCTCTAGCATCATGTCTGCCTGCACACTGACTGCCATGCTCCCTACCATGATGATAATGGGCTGAACCTCTGTACCCCAATCAAATGTTTTCCATTTTAAAAGCTGCTGTGGTCATGAAGTCTCTTCACAGCAACACAAACCCTAAGACATCCATCCTAACTCAATATCAAGGCCAATTAAATAATACCCAAATAGTGAGAGCTGTCTTGGAAGGAAGAACTCTTATGGTGCCAAACCCCTAGATGAAGAACTGTAGGCAATTAATGGTTTCTGGGCAGGGAAAATAGTTTTCCTCAGGAGTGAGACCCCTAATTGACTATTCAATTCCATAATATATATACATAATGTGTGTGTGTGTGTGTGTATGTATGTATCACTAAACAGACTCGGCACATTGTATTTATGTGTCACTGCATTTATGCATACATATAATAATAACAAAAAAGGAGGCCATGAATTTGAGAAGGACTGAGGGAAAGGTTATATGAAAGGGGCAAATGAGAAGAAATGAAAGTGAAGAAATGATGGAATTATATCCTAATAAAAACAGATATTTTTAAATATGTCAAGAATGAGATTAAAGCCTTAATTAGGAAAAGTGTTTGAATAAAAAAAAATTAGAATGAAGCATTTAACCAAAATACAAAAACAAAACCTAAAACTCAATAAAAAAATTAACAATTTGATTAAGTTATTGTCTTGTAGAAATGTCAGAGGCTACACCCATGAAGTCTCATCAACATGACTAGAGCTGACCCGATCAACGATGACACCAGCATACATATTAACCTGTAAACCCTCAAAGAACTTTTAGGATTGATTATAAATCAGGAAAGAACATGTATCATGCAAATTTTCCAGAAATAAAACCTGTGCATATTAAATACTCCCTCCACACTGAAACAAAGTTGGATGATCATATTTAAGCAGAAACAAGCAAACAGAATGCTGAACCATTCTAAAATTTATTTGTATACCTTGAAACATCTAGATAGAAATTGCAGTTGTAGACTATTTAGATTTTGTAACTGTGTCAGTAGTTATGAAACACATCCAAGGGGAAAAATAACAAACATTGTAGCCTTAAATGCTCTTAGTATTAATCAGAAAAGAATGAAAACAAATTCAATATTGAACTCAAGAAATTAACAAAAGTGCCCCACCCCGCAAAAGCCAGAATTTTTGTGAAACACATGGGGAAGCAATAAAAATTAAGAGCAGAAGCTAGCAAACATATCATGGAATTGGTGTTTTCCTGAAATGCTAGGTTTTTGAAAAGACCCACGACATAGACAAGACTCTGACACATCCAGCAAGTGAGAAGACATGACTACAGGCATAAGTTAAAATTTTCTAAGTCTATTTCATCATATATATGGAGGAAAGCCATTCAAAATGAATGTGGATCTGGGGCGGTAGCTCAGTGCACTTCTTCAGCATGTGCCAGGTCCAGGGTTTGATCCTCTGCACCAAAATAGCCATACATACATGCATACATGCATATATCACACATACACACATACATGAACACATGTATTACAAAATAGCTATAAAACCTGAAATTTTACCTTCAATTAGTATACCTATGAACACAAAAATAAACCAACAGAGCAATATCTTCTTCCCAGATCATTAAAGACATGAAAAATATTACAAAATAGCTAAGTCAGAGAGAGATAAGCTCTAATAACCCACAATAAATCAGTAACTGACCTAGCACAATTTGAACTCACTCAAAAGATGTATTTTATCTAGCTGAATATCTTATTTATTTTTGTCTAACTCCTATCAGTGCTCAATTTCACCTTTCTTTCTCTTGAAAAGCAATCTCTACCATGTGTGCTTGAGCATGGTTCTCTTTCTATGGACTCTTTTTTTTTTCATTATCAGCTTTCAATTCATTGAAATTCAAGTTATTTTTACTCTCTACTGATTAAATTAAACAACAACAAAAAATTACCTTCTGAGTTTTGAATCTGATGTGCTTTACTGTTTTTTGTGGGTTTTTTAAAAATAATATGTACTAACAACCTATAGTTCTTCCCATCCTCTCCTGCTTCTATTTTCTTCATACTTCTTGTACTGGATTTTTGGTAGTTTGTTGTCTCCTGAAAAATACTATATATGGTATATTTTTGGCAATTTTTATAGGTTTCATGGGAGTTTATGCTTAGGCATAATTATTATTCTGGCTCATGAAAATAATAAGCGTTCATTCCTTCATGTTTTTTCATTAGTTCCAATGATGCCTTATTTCTCTGAAATGGTCCAAGAGTAAGATTTGTGTGTTCATATGTTCTATTCCCTTTCAGTTTGTCTCATGGCTATGGTGCCAGCTTGCCTGGATTCAAACTATAATTTATCATATGTTAACTTCAGTTTCACTTTTCTCATCTGTAAAGTCAGAGTAATACAACACTGGTACTTCCTTTATATAAAATTTTTAAGAAAATTAAATGAGTTACTTTACAGTAGGGCCTTAGAAAAGTGTTGATACATGCTAAACACCATAGAAGTGTAGAAACGTTGACTTGGTCGAAAGGTGCCTAGATCAACACAAGATGAGGTTAATGTTCAGTTGTCCAACTTATCTCTAGTTTTGGAAAGAATAATCTATAATTTTATGTTACATCTTCTCTTTTTCCTATGACTTGGCCTCTCGGCTAAAATGATGAATGCTTGAACTATTGAGAAGGCAATATTCTCAGCAATCCAGAGCTTTCTTCTTAACACTTCATGCTGAGAAATCGAGTTCACACAATGCAACTGCTGTTTCCTTTCAGTTTTGTTTAGCTGTTTGCTTGGATCTTTCCACTTTAAATAAACGCAAGAATAAGATGAGAGAAGTTTGGGGATGAGCATTATGACCTTTGCAGCACCTAGGGCTGGCAGAGATACCTATGATAGAGCTGGTATGTCTGTCTTCTTCTAGGATTCAAAGACATTCATATGTGTTCCCAGGAGATTGCGACACAGTGGTTCTGTTTTGATTCTGGTTCCATAAGCCCTACAGTGAGTGGGTAATTCATATACCGCTAGGCATCCATCATTTTGGTTTTTAATATTTTTAAAATCTAACTTTTCTCATTATAGCATGACAAAGTTCTGGTATGTTACTTACTCCTAAGGCTACAAAGAAAAAAATTAATTCTATTTATTATTAATATAGTATATACAAGATTTCTAACTTTATTATTTCCTTATGAAAATAAGAATTTTTTTCTCCCAATGGTACTTTGCTGTCATTATTTCTTTCATCTAACAATTATATTTTTACTTGTGATGTTGCTTCTTAGGCTAATAGAGTAGAGATTTTTTTTCTGAGTTGAAGCACTTCTTTCCAGAAGGAGGAGGGATGCTCTTTAGATCAGGAAGCTGAGGAAACTTGCAAGGTTCAAGTCTCAAAGAAATTTGGAAGAGTAACAGGCATTCTTATATAAAAAGCATATGATTTCTGGGGAGAGAAAATTTACCGACGATGCTGTCTGAAACTTTCAGGGAGCCCCCTACACCAAGCTTTTGTGAGTTATCACTAATGTTATGATGGGACTTTCTGTGATGTGGCTGCCTTTGAGTTACCTAAGCATCTGTAAGCTACTCCAATAAACCCACTGGCTCACTGAGCTACCTTGGTTAGAAAGGTCTCCTTGGCTGTCATTAGTGTCCTGTGTGGGGGTGAGGATATATTTGCTCTTATACCCCCAGGAAAAGTTATAAATGGCTAATAAGAAGAAAGGATCTTCTTGCGTAATACTCAAAACTGAGTTTTTAAAGAAGTAAATAGCTGGCTGAAGAAGGCAAATATGCTACTTGTAACTGTCATAAAATACACAATACTTACAATAACTACAAACTAGCATAGCCTTATGTGCACCATGAGTAAGACTAGTGCATATCCTTTGCCTTCCTCCAGTAAAACCTTCCTGAACAAGGGATTTCTGAAACTATTTCCCTGTGCCCATCCTTGTGGCTTTTTTTTTTTTATTTTTTCATCATCTGTAGACTTTTAAATGAGAACTCCCATTATTCATGTCATCGTACCATTTACTACAATTTGTCTCTTTGTCACCTGTGGCCTTCACTTAATATTCAGAATATTTGGCAGATTTTTTCCTTTAGAAGAGTAAAACCAGGCCGGGCGGTGGTGGCGCATGCCTTTAATCCCAGCACTCGGGAGGCAGAGGCAGGCGGATCTCTGTGAGTTCGAGACCAGCCTGGTCTACAAGAGCTAGTTCTAGCGTAGGCTCCAAAGCAAAAAAAAAAAAAAAGAGTAAAACCAATGAATGAAAATCAATAAAAACAATCAATATGGCTTTTGAAAATGAATGCCATCTACTGTCCTTTAAAGTCAAAAAATTCTCACTTTTAGGATCTCACTATTTTTCCCTTAGTGAAAAGAAACAACGGAGAACAAAAGAATATAATTTCTTGACCCTTGCTTAGCTCATTACGATTTAAACTAATACCATCTGTAAGGATTTTGGAACTCAAACAGGTGCAAGACAATGCAAAACAAAGAAGGAAAGTATATTGTGAAATTTCAAAATCCCTTTCTCTCTCTTGCTGAACTCTGAGCAGTCTTAAAGTTGGATCTACTGAATTATTTCTCCAACTCCAGTAGTTGAAACTCTTGCTAATTAAAAAGCAATGGCTCTTAGTTGGCTGGTATTCCAATCATGCAATAGGTGGCTGTTGTGCACAAATAAATCAGAAGTTGCATGGGACAGCAAATTTCGTGGCCTTGCCTCTCCTGAGCTTACTGCCATTGTCTGACATATTTTCAGAAGAAACACGCTGGATAGCAGGTGTTGATAGCCTTTCACACTGCAAAACTATCCCAGTTGCATATGCTTAGCATATTTTTAAGTAGTCATGAAGAATAGCATTTTGTTTATAAAGATCACTGCACATATGGCCAACAACTGGAATTCACAGAGGCTTCATCAGTGTAAACAATCATCAAAATAATAAAATTGGCTATTTTGGTCCTCCCAGCTGCATTGTGAATCAGAACAAGCAATTAATCATTTCCACCATCCCTCATTAAGAAAAATGTACTTAAAATTTGAATTTTTAAAGATTTATTTTTATTTTTAAAATTGTGTCTGTGTGTGCACATGCATGCATCCTCATGCATGACTATGTGCCTAGAAGTACTGGTGCCTATGCAAGTTAGAGACATGGAGCTGCTGTTGCAGGCAGTTGTGAGTAATCTGTGTCTGTGCTGTGGTCAGAGCGTGGGACCTCTGCAAGAACTGTATGTACTCTTAACCTGTGAGCTATTTCTCCATTCCTAAAACTTGATTTTCTAGGATAATTGTATCTCTCCCAACATAGCCAACTTTTATGCTTTAACTATGAAAATTCCATTTTAAAGTGAATATGCTCTTCAATATTCTCTTACTCAAAGATTGCTTAACTTATTTGAATAGATAATTTGGTTTGTTTTATAGTACTAAATGTATGCTTCTATTGCAATTTAATTTGCACTTTAGTGAAACCAATAAGGACATCTGTGTATTTATGTCAGAATTTAGAAATAATGACAGAAATAAAAATTTGGGACAACTGGCAAGAATATAACTACACAAGAGTTTGTTTTCTTGTACGCTCATAGAATTTTTAAAGAAATAATCAATAAGGAGAAATAAAAGGTGAAATTACATTTTCAACAGAAATAAATATGCACATATCATCTGCATACAGAAATGTGAATGAGGGAGACTATCCACAGAGGTAAAGGTGTGGGGAAGGAAGCATAGAGATAATCTCAAGAGGTGTTGGTGTATTATGAAAGATGCAAGTTGATAAGGAGCTCTTCAATGTAAAACATCACTGTGGTAAAGAAAAATATATATTCAGTCCCAAAATTAAAAGAATGAACTTTCCACTAAAATAAATTTGAAATCCAAAATGAAAAACCCCACAACACTGCATCTATGGTTCAGGGAACATAGTGTAAGGGGCAGGGCAGGAAGAGTGTATGAAGTCTGCCATGAGAGTGCACCTCCTAGAACTGACAGCATAGCTTCCCTGTGATACCTCAATGGTATGGATTCCTAAACAGCACATAAGAAGTACAACAAGAATAGACAGGCAAACATGGAAGGGTCTCTCAGGACCTCTCATCAACCAAAAGAACTATGGGCAACTAAGCAATGCTGAGAATGGGAGAAATAGTCAGCCCAGGTGAGCCTCCAAGTGGTTATCAGAACCAACTAACTGCTCATCCCTGAAATCATATGCATACAAGTAACACTAAACAGAAGTGTTTGTGTCCGTGTGTTTGTGTGTGTGTGTGTGTGTGTTATTGTAAAACCATAACAACAAAGAAGAGGCCATGCATTTGGGAGAGAATGGAATCATAGAGGAATTTGAACGGAGGAAAGCGAAAGGGGGAATGATGTAACTGTCTTTCAATTTCCAAAAAAAAAAAAAAAGGAAAAAAGGAACGAATGTTTAATTATTTAAACATTACAAAAATTACAAAACAGAAGTTAACAGCATCAATCAAAATATAGTCAGCAGATAGAACTCAATAGAGAAGTGAAAAGAAGTGTAGTCACAGTAGAAATAGTTATATTTGAAAGATGATAAAGAACTGACCCAGACAAAAAAAATACCAACAAAATACAATAACAAGGGCAACAACCACCAAAACCCACCGTAAGACTGCAGAGGATGAAAGTGAGAAAAATTAGTTAATTATTATTGCTTTTTAAAGAAGATTTATATCTATTATTTTTATTTATATATCTGTATGTTTCCTTGTGACTGTATGCCATGTTTGGGCAGATGCCCATGCGTTGGGGACTGCGGACTACCAGACCCTGAATTTCCTGTAAACAACTTGTTTTCCTCTGCTCTGAGCAGCCTGCATCTTCTCTGAGCATGGGACCCTGATGGCAGAAGAATGGGTTCTGATGAGTCTACAGCTGAAAGATCCCAAGAGCTTGGGCATGGCCAGAGCCCTATATAAGCTTCCCCTGAGCACAATAAAGTGGGCATTCTTGGCAAAGTGGCCCCATCTGTCTGTCTCTATCTGTGTTTGTGTGTTTTTAAATTTTCAGCCTAGTTCCCGTAGTGTGTAGTGAGTAGAGTGTGGGACAGAACTGGTTAATTTTACATCCATGGAGGCCAGCAGACGGTTTCAGATTCTCTGGATTTGGTTGTGACCTCTTTGCCATCCCAGTTGAAAACAAACTTAGGTCCTCTGTGAGAGCACCTAGCACTCTTCCCCTCTGGAATCTCCTCAGAGCCAGTCTTTAATGTATGCTTTTACAATTTTTGAGATATAATCTCATGTAATCCAGGTTGACCTGGAATTCATAATCTTCCTACTTCATTTTTTTGATTAGTTGGGATTTCTTATGTTCCACCACATTTGTCATAAGGAAAATGAACTAAAAAAGACATAATTAAAAATAGTTATAAAGCACAATAGAGAAAATGACAGTCAAAAAAATAAGTAAAGAAGACTGAAATTACACATGAACTGATTTTATGAATAAATAAATCTGAAGATAAAGATTTTAAAACGTTGCTAATGCAAGAGAACTTGAATCTATAAATATGAAATCTCAGTGTATGGCAGAGGAAGTAGACTAATAATATAACAATAAGTAGTACTGGGAAGCCAGATTTAAAATGATAGCTTCAGATTGCAAACATTAGGCTACAGGAAACATGGAGACTACAACACAACCATGCCTGCAAAATAGTGAAGATTGAGAATGTGGGGCTTTATAGTGAGCAGCTCAGCACCAAAAAAAATGATTACAATTTGAATATGAAAGATACAGGAAATACTCTCCCCCACCTGCTTCTGAAGAAAAAAAGTTCTAGAAGATGAAATTGACTCAAACAAGAAATAATTTCAGAAAAGGAGCCAAGCACTGGGAAGACCATTTACTCTTCCTTGTGTGCTGAGACCTAAGACATTAGTGTCACACAAATGCCAAGACGTTCTCCAAAGGAGGAAATGAACAAACAGTAGGAAGAAGTGGTGTTGCTCACCTTTATTCCCAGCACATGGGAGGAAGATGGGGATGGGACCAGGGGAGCCCTGCCTAATCTTTGCAGTGAATTCCAGGCCAGCCGAGCATACACAGTGAGACCCTACCTAAAACTTGTCATAATGGAGTAAATTTGTTGGATTTTCTGAGGCACAGACAATGTAATGCAAAGCTGGGCAGACCATGTATTAAAAATAAAAGCACAAGTACATTTTATACCAAAAATGGTAAAGAGGAAATATACTATGGACTCTATATAGACCAGAACAGATAAAAGTGAGATGTGAGAAATTCTCCAAGATTCTGTTAAAGTAAAACAAGAGCACAGACAGGAAAGTGCCAGAATTATTGATAATAGTTATTGTTTGTGTAGAAGCATAGTGAGATAATGTTAATGGTTTTAGAAAACTCCACTGGGGAATTAGCATAAATTAAAATATTTAGTTGTAAAACAATAGCTATCCACCAGGAAGAAGGAGGTTCTCACATCTTTCAGAACTGTGGTGCTAGGGTCTCATGTGGCAATGCATTATGGGCTCAAATAATCTCTTTCCCTCTTGCCCTTTTGGAATAAAGACACGTGACCACATGATGAATCTGGAAGTATCCATGGACTGTACTCATTTGCCAAATGTTAAATATGTAATTTTGATGATTTCTTCCCAACAGACAGTCTTCACATCAATTTCTCAGCCAATGAAGTAAGAACTAATTAAGGTAAGTAAGGACCAAAAGAAAACCTGTTAACTGCCCATTTTGCCTTGACTCAGTCAAAATATTATCAGAAGCGAAGCCACAACCTAAATTGAATTTCAGAGATTACCACCAATCTTGGAGTGGAGGTTGCCACATCATATGTACTTGAATCTATCTGGATAGGCTTATGAAAAGCGAACAGGTAAAGTGAGGACCAGTTGACTCACCATGGTCATAGCCAGTGGTAGTTCAGATATGAGTAACTGTTCTTGATGTGGCGTGCTTTCCTAGAGTGGCAAAGGGCACAGACTGTGAGACCAATGAACAGTTTGTCTACTCTCTCACATTCCTGAAAACCAGAACAAAATTTAAAAGGTTGGCGTGACAATCTCCCCAAGACAGAGTGGAATCCTTCTGCACCTCCTCCTGCGGTAAGTTCTTGACATTCCTTGACTTTCAGCGGCATCACTCCAACCGCCACCTCTGTCATCATGTAACGTGTTCCCTGTGTGTCTGTATCTTTTTATAGGGGTATGACTCATATTGGATGTGGATCTATCCTAATGACTTCATCTTAAATTCACTATATATGCAAAGAAACTATGTTCAAAGAATGTACCATTTTTAGTTTCTGGGGGTTAGGGTATCAACACAGAATTTGGAAATTATAATTTAGTCTAGAACGTGGCTTACCTCCTGGACTGTATCAATTGACTTAGCACTTGATGTGTGTTTATTAGTCTGTTGGATAAGAGTATATATTCCTTCTCTTGCCAGAGCTGTTCATTCCCATGCTTTTTAGCCTCATGTATTTTTCAGGAATCTTGTTTCATTGATAGTCCACATTCTTCCATGCTGTTTCAATATGTGGATGACATCATTTTACTCAGACTGTATGTATCAGTCTACAATTTGAACTTTGAGTTTCCCCAAAGGCTCATATATTAACGGCTCAGAAAGTAAATTGACGCTATGGGAAGCTGGTGAACAGTTTTAGAGATGTGGCTTGTTGGAAGTCCTTTGGTTATTGAGGGAATGTCATCAGTGTGGTTTGTAGGACCAAATTCGTCCTTATCTTTGTTCCTTGGATAATGACTGGTGATGCTTGGACACTCCATTTCCTTTGAAATGTTATGTCACCATAGGAACCTAACAATGGGGCCCATTGACCATACAATAAAATTTCCAATACTTGAAAGTAAAGTAGTTAAAATAGTGACTGAATGTGTTGTGGTCAGGAAAAATAAAGGTGAAAGGAAATTATCCCAGTGCATAGAGCTAGGAACACCTTCCAGCACGCAGTGCCCATGAAGAAAGGAAACCATATATATCTAGAAAAATCTATAGTTCTATAAATTGATCATTTCAGACATTTTGTACCCATGAAAATATTGTGACAACATATAGGAAGGAGCAGGTGTTCACATTGTCCTACATTCCATGTGTTCAAGAGGGTAAGATATAAACCCTACAAAGATTCAGCAACTTCCAGGTCAATGGCATTTTGGTGATGTAATCATAACTGTGTAAGACTTCTCAGTCAAATAAATAAACAGTTGTTGTGACTCACATTTTATGTGGTTAAAAATGTATTAAAATCATTGTACATATATTATCTTTTTAAAGTATAAATTGCTTGAAATTTCTGCCCATTCCATTTAAAATATGTCTAGGCTTCTCCCCAAAGAAGAACATACAAATTTATGAGAAATTATTCATCATCCTTAGCTATCACGTAGGTGAAAATCAAAATGACACAGAAATTCCCTCTCAGTCAGAGTATCTGTCATCAAGAACATAAATGCCAGTAAATTCTGAAGTGTATATGAGGAAAAATGAACACTTACACATTGTTGCTAGGAATATACACTGGTATAACCACTGTGAAAACCAGCATAGATCTTCCTCAAAAAATATAGGAGAATATGACCAAACTCAAATTATAAGCAGATGTGAAAATGTCCTTAGGAAAACTCATTACTTTTCTGCTAATTGAGCAAAATTTTAATAATTAAGAAAGGTGAGTGGTAAAGATATTACTTGGATGCAGACACAAAGAAGGCATGGCAGCATTACTCAGCTGCAATGGGGTTCCTTGCTACTTAGGTTTTAGGATTGAGCAAACTTAGTAAGGCTAATGCTTCTAGCTTTCAAATATTCTCTATGCACATGACTAAAGTGGAGTAGTTACTGCGGGCTGCCACCAGTCCATGTACAGCGTAGGACGGAATGCGCTCTTCCTTCGGCCTGCAGCCATAACTTCCTTTCATTATTATTCTTCATGACTATGGTACATTGAGTTGCCACCGGCAGCCTTAACTAACACCAAAACCTCCCATGAACTCACTTCTCTCCTTGCTGTGGTCAAAGATTTGACAAGAAGCATCAAGGCCGGATGCTTGAAAGGTTTATTTTGGCTTATGGTTTGAGAAGGTAAGTCCATCATGGTGGGAATCCACTCATGGCTCATAACTGTGGGAGCAGGTGTATGAGATTGCTTGCTCACATCTTGGTAGAGCAGGCAACTGAAACAGTGGGATAATCTGATGCCTTTCTCCTTCATTTCCTTTTATTTAAACCATGACCCAAACGCAAGGAATGATGCTACCGATAATTAGGATGTCTTCCCTCGTCAGTTAAACCTATCTGGAAATGTTTTCATTCTAAACCCAGTCAAGCTGACCACGATGACAAACTGTTCTTGAACTAGGTCTCTGTTGCTTTCCTGCTCTGTGAACAGGTGACAGAACAAATCCCATGAGTACTAGCAGTGATAAAGGATGAGATTTAGGCACTTGAGATAAAGGTGATGTGGGAATCTGTGTCTGTCGTTCCTGTACTTAACCTCAAGACCTCCTCACACCTGATCCCCAAAATACCTCTCCATTGTATCCTGGTTTTCTGCTTCATCAACAAAATTATGAGCCAGTAGATTTGATGATGACTAGTTTATGGCATTCAATTATATTCCCTTTATCACTTTATCAGGCACTCAATCTCCTATAATAGATAGTTTGTAGATGTCAAAAGGAAGTTAGATAAATGAGTAGAATTTAGCATGGTGGTTTGGACTGAAAACATGAATTTATAAGCGGTTACCAAATAGATAGTTGCAAAGCCACATCATTGAATGAGATCACCGAACTAGCTAAACACTCCACAGTATGAAGGAACATCTGTTGAATAAAATAAAATCTCAGCCTCTTCAAAATGAAACTATGCTTTTGAAACTAACCTGAATCATCTGTAAATTTCCTTATAAGCATGATCATCCACTGTGCATTTGGTCCAAGAAACTTCTAATAGAAGGGGAGCGGGCAGCAATCAATGATCTGCAGAGTCTCAGAGCTCTCTGACATTTGAAGCATACGTGCTCATACGAATGAGTTCACTTAAATTTTAATTGGCTGTTTTCAAACAGCTCTGTTATTTGAAAACCACAGGACCAGAAGATTGATCCTGGGAAGAAAATGAACATCCTTTGTGAGCCAAAACCTTTTAAAAACACAATTCTGTGGGGCCTTTATATTTACTGCACCACTGGGCTTTCCTGCCAACCCAGGTTAAGTCTCCAGAAGTTAACCATATTATCCAAAGCTATATACTCCAGAAGGGAATTGCAATGTTAAGTAACAACCAAAATATTTCCCCAGTATCTATGGGTATTCAATAGGCTTCTGCAAAATGGTATCAAATGTGGTCTGTTCTCAGTATTTCTCACTTTTAAGAATGAAGGCAAGGCACTTTTTGTTATCTGTCAAAGTAAATATGATCTCACTTGAAAACATAAACATAAAACCACGTTAGCAAAGTTTGCATGTATAACTCATAATAAGACTTTGGGCACATTTTTCCTAGTCTCAGAGCTTAAAAGAATTCTTAGGCAATATTGAATATCAGTATTTCATTATTACATAGAATTTGGTTACACGAACATGAATATTCTGCATTTAATATACTTCTCTCAGATTCTTATGGTAATGCCATAGATATTTTCAGATATGATAGATCCTCTTAAACAGTCCCATTGAAAAAGTGTGTAATTCAAACATATTCTGATGTTTTTCTTCCTATACTGTATACATTCTACAATATACCAATATCTTCATTAAAATGTGACTCAATTTAATTACCTTTAAAAATCTCTTAATTCTTTCAGTTCTTTTGATTCCATTAAATGCAAATGGAGAATTAATTTGATTGGCAGGTACTTAATCTGTATTTTTGCTGCTAATAAGAATACTTGCAGGGCCACGGAAAAGGCTAAATCAGCAAAGCGCTTGCAGTGCGAGAAGGAGTACCTGGATTATATCTCTAGCATTCGGATAAAAATGTTGCAGGCAAGTGAGGGCGTTTGTGTATGGGAAGCAGACAGCATGTTTCTCTAATCCCAGCACGGTGCAGGGGAAATGGTTCTTACTGGGGCTTGCTTGTTAGTCAGTATAGCCAAATTGATGAGCTCCAGGATCAGTGGGAAACCCTGTCACAAAAAGAAAGGTGGAGGGTGACTGAGGAAGAAACTGGATCCTGACCTTTGGCCTACACATATGTATGCATACACACATGCTCGCATAAAACACATGCATGCATACACACACACACACACACACAATCAAGCCATTCAATTTAAATGTATTATAGGAATAGAGAAGTATCTTGCTGCAGAGGGAAATTAAAGAGATCCACAACTGGGCAAATATGCAGGCGTGAGAGACTTTGGAGTACTCTGTCCTAAATGGGATGTCCTTATCCAGTCCCTCCCATGAAGGCTCAGAAATCTATGTGGAAGAGGAGGCAGAAAGATCGGCAAGAATCAGAGGTGGTGCATGGCTCTGAAGCAACTGTTTCCTGGATAAAACAGACTGTGCCAGCATGCACCAGATCTACATAGATTCAAATCAGGAATAGCCCCAGCACTGAGAAGGGGAGATGGATGCAAAGTCCCAGCCCTAACTAACAACCTGCTTTCAATTGGTTACCTGATGGGAAAGGGAAAATCAGTTTTGTCCAATATTGTGTCACAGGGTACATGGACCAAATTCAAGGGCCAGCTCCATGGCCAGGGATAGCTTTGGGCGTGTATTTTTTGCTTTGTTTTGGTGTTTTATTTTATTGATTTCTTATTTCAGTATTTTTTCATTTTTCGTTGTAGTTGTTCTTTGTTTATTTTGGGTTTTGATATACATAGAGAAAGAACATGATGTTGTGTGTAGGGAGTTGGGGAGAGCTGGGAGGAGTTGAAGAATGGGAAAAAGTGTGACTAAAATGTATAAAAGAATTTATAGTCTTATAGGTTTTTACTCATTGGATATCTTAGAACACTTTCACTGCTTGAAGACTAGAACTTAAGGTCACGGCTCAGCAAATAATCTAAACAATATTTTTCTAACCTGTTCAAAAGCTTATGTTAATATAAACTCTATCTGTATTCCTTACTGCAATCCTTCCAAATATTCCACAAATGCAGACAGTCAGGTCATTATCATAAAAAAATATCTTAACCATGCAGAAAAGCCGAGTTTTAGAGGTCACTGTAGAGAATCTCCTGATAAATCTTGTGAAAAAAATTGACTATCGGGTGGGGGGATTTAGCCCAATAACAGAGACCACTTGCCTAACAAACTCAAGGCCCTGGATTTGCTCCTCAGCTCTGAAAGGAAGAAATTGACTGTCAAGATAATTTGGAGGTTACTTAGTAGACATTCAAGAACTTCTTTT
The DNA here is from genome assembly GCA_028555095.1 of Dicrostonyx torquatus. NCBI lineage: Eukaryota > Metazoa > Chordata > Mammalia > Rodentia > Cricetidae > Dicrostonyx > Dicrostonyx torquatus. The sequence continues at coordinate 2,272,863 of JAQHUG010000074.1, forward strand.
TGTCATTCAAGACAAGTTCTCTATGAATGTATGTATGATACAAAGTAAAGCCTAAAAGCCAGGAGTTCAGGTTCAAGCAGGATTTTGAGAATTCCAATTGGCATATCACAAGCTGTACTCTGAGGAGAGGTGGGATAATTTACAGAATGTATCAGCCCCGCCAGGTAGCATAGGATAATTTGCTGAATATATTCATGAAAACTTCTTAAGTGAGATAAGGCGTGTTTGCTCTGCAAGAGAAAACACAAAACCACATAGTGTAAGAAAAGCACACCTGAAAAGGGATTAGAAAATGATAGCATATTTGTGTCTAGACAATGTCCCCACAAATATAAAGACTTGAGGTGATATCCTGTCGTGGTTGAGATAGGCTTCTGTAGCTTGGACGGAGTGACAGGTGGATGTCTAGGTGAGTTTTAACAAGATACCTTCACACTTTTGTGTGACTCAGTTCTCCAGTGGGAATGAGAAGGAAGCATTGTTTTACATGACGATGGTGTTTTACAACAGCAGTGGATTTCTGGGTTGTGGGTCCACTTTACTCTGTCATGAAGATTTTAGTCTAGAGGCTGGACTCCTAAAGGCCGGACCTTCTCAGACGGGACCCACACTGTAAGCTTTCTTGGTCCCCAGGATGGCATCTTTTGAATAATGACTGGGTCCTTGCCCTGTAAACAAACCTTACATTTTCTACATCTTTGAGCAAGGAACCAATTAGCTGTTTTAAAAATCCCTGTTCTGTACATATACATCTTATCTTTTTATTCCTCTGGTGATTTCAATATTCTCTGCCTCATGGTTTTTGGGCTACCTTGCGAAACAGCAGATCAGGTAATTTAAGCAACAGAAACATCTTTCCCACAGTTCTGGAGGCCAGAAATCCAGTACTCAGACAATGACAGAGCGGCGAAGACTTGTTTGCTCGATAGCAGACAGCTGTATTCACATGCCTTTTCTGTGCATAGGAAGGAGAGAGGGAAAGTAGTGTTTCATTCTTAAAAAAATAAGGACCATAACTTTATTGAGTTGAAGCTTCATGCTTATGAATTAATTTATTCTTTGTTATCCTCTTAAAGACCGTCTCCAAACAGTCACAGCAAGGCTTGGGAAACAGTTCAATGCCTAATTAATAGCAGGTGGAAATGGCTTCTATGTTTCTCATTATTCAGTCACAAGGGGAGAAACAATCCTACAAGGAACTCTACGGATTTGGGAAGGAATAGTGTGCTTCCTGTGGCTATTTAGAGACGTGTGTGCTCAGGATGCTCCTTTAGGTCTTTTATACTGGAATGAAAACACAATGGGAACTTCAGGAGCTATGAGCCATGTCAATGAAGACATGTGAAGAATGCACATCTCAGCAGCGTACTTTCTCGTGAGATAATTCACACTCCCAGCAAGTCATGGACAAGTCTCTTGTTCTGCCTGAACACCCAGTTACTTGTAGCTGGTTGGGAGGGAAGATAATTGATGAGGGAGTTATCATGGCAATCAGGGAAAACAACGAAGAAAATAGACCTAGCACTTATGAAGGGAAATTTGTCACTTAAAAGCTTTTTTGAATGAATGACTTGACTACTTCTACCAGAAAGTCCAATTTTGACATTTTCTTTTTTAATTAATTCATTTTTATTTCTTGAGAATATTATACATGAGTATTATATTTACATCATTTTCCTTTCCCTTTACCCATCTGAAACTCCTCCCTATCCCTAATATTCCTAGCATCTTCTTCTTTGTGTGTGTGTGCGTGTGTGTGTATCCCACTGAGTGAGTTTAGTGTTGATCCTATGTATATGTGTTTAAGGCTGACCATTTGAGATTGGATAGCCTATTGGTTTTGCACATATACACATCAATAAGTTGAAAACATAAAATTAACTATCCTAAAATTATTTTTCAGGATCTCACTTACTTAAAAATGATTTTATTATCCCTGAAGGTAAGTTGGTTATAGATAAAATGCAAGTGAATTTATATTTGTGTTGCTTAAAAAGTAATAACTATTTTCCCATTGGTCACATTTTCCAAAGACAAGAACACTACTGTTTTATTGTGTAACTGTGACAAGAACTGGTAAATGTATTTTTAGGCTGGCCAAATCATTTTTACACTTTACACAGAACTCAGGGGTTACCAGCAGAACTTAAATTTATTTATATATAAATATACAGAGGACAATATACAAATATTTTAACATTTGATTGGGAATTGTATGATCAAAACACTAGTCTTCACTGTAAAAAATAATGAATATCTGGATTTTTTTTCCCCTCAAATCTTCCAGAATGGGAAAGGATCAAATAATTTGCTGGTCCCTAGGAGGTCACAGTCAACACTGCCCAATTTAGATATGTGATAGAAGGTCACAGTCAATAATATCCCTCAGATGTACTCTAGAGAAAAAAAATGCAACAAAACATAGCAAATGCACACACACCACAAAACACCTACCCCCACACAACAATGTACAAAAATACAAAGAACAACTAATCATGTCCTAGAGATTAGTTAGAAGCAGTGATCATCACAGAGTAAATCTGTGGTCAAGACAAAAAATATCAAATATCTAAAGTTAATGAAAACTTTTTATTCTTTCAGAAATATAAAGTGTCTTAATTCAGATTTCAGATCTCTCCCCTAACTACTATATCTCCAATATCTTAATTCTATTTTAATAGATAATAAAATCTAGAATTTGTACTGCTTATTATTTATGTCATGCCCACATCTTTGACTGTATCTTTATGAAAATAATCTGGAGGCAATTGCCTACAATATTGTTTTAATTAAATGAGTTATATTATTAATTCCTGTTTCAGTACCAACTGTAATTTTGAGGCACAGATTGACAGGGAAAATAGAAACATCACCCACATTTCTCTTGTCCCCTGCTGTTTCTGGGCTCACATCCATTTGTTACTTTGTGTCTGTTCTGTCTCCGGAATCTTATATCATGCCCTGCCCCATCCTAGGACCTTGCTCCAGAAACTGCCTCCCTTTTATGCTCTCCAAGTTTCTCTAACCATAGACGCAGACTCTGAACCACAACTTATTTCTTCTCAGTTCCTTGGAACCCATTTTGTGTTTTAATTACATGAACTTAATTACACTACACAATATTTAGATTACTCCTCTTTTAAATGCCACATTTAGATATATAGGAAGAGACATTTGCATGTTTAGGCTTAGTGTAGATAGGGCTTAAATTTAAGTAGATGAAACAATGAGACCTAAGGGTCACTGTGTAAGTGTAATCTATCCCATATTCAGTACTCTGGCAATTTCAAAACTACATTACAAAAACTACAGTCTAAAGAATTCCTAGAGGAAAGAGTTCTCTAGTGTCTTGGTTGCTTTGCTTTTCTGATCTTCAGGTTGAATTCCCAGAGCCTATCTCTGAGTTCTTTTTATTGATGCTACACTTGGTGAACAATGTTTAGGGCATGAACACAAACACACACACACCCACACACACACACACAAAAGCTATTTGCCTGGGCCTTTCTAGACACTGACATGGGCCAGAGCTGAACATAAGGCTTCAGCCCCATCCAACTAGGCTTTATTTTCTTTTTTCCACTAGCCTCTGAGCAAGTTTGGGATTTTCCTGCCAGAGTCTCTCTGAAACAGTCTCCAGCTGCCACTGAAACTCCAGACATACCTGCGCTCCAAGTGCCGCGGGACCCAGTGGTCCTAAGCTGGCTGGTTTTGTCCTCAGGCAGCCCCCTTCCACACATGCGTTTTCTGAACAATCCCCTGTGCATTTATTTCAGACAGCCAGCTCCCCGCCTCCACCATGGGTTGTGGGCTCTCCCTGAATCCCCTTCTTAGGCTGCTGCTGAACTAGGTAGCTGCCTTAAACTGTTCTACACAGCAGCAATAAGCTTCACGTCTTCATCACATCAACATCACCAGTAGACTTGCTAATACAATTGGGAATTCTTAGAGGGAGGAATTAGTTAAAAGAGAAAGATTTTTTCCCACATTAAAAAAATGGTGAATACATTACATTGGAGGGATTTTTGTATCTGTATAATAATATGCTGGGCAGTTTAAAAATGGAGCAATTAAATGAGATGATAACCAATTTGGGTGGGATTTATGCAATGTCAATTGTAAACATTATCAACATTATCATCTTTGTTTTATCGCTAAAAAAGTTAGTTAAATCTGAGTGCTAAGAGACAGACCTTAGAAAAACTTAATAAAATAGATATTCTAATCCAGACAGAAGGACTTAATGAAGAACCAATTTCATTATTGCATTATAAGAACAGAGAGGAACAGTCTAAGGTTTTTAAACAACCAACCTTAATATATCCAGTAACTACACATGAATTGCCAAATGATGGAGTAAAAGCTGAATGAACTCCTGTGCTAATGTTAGATTTAAGGCGATTAAAGGAAGTAATAGTTTCATATGGCATGCATTCACATTCTGTGAAGAAAATGTTAAACTTGTGGTCAGTTTGTAATAGAATTATCCCTAACAACTGGATAGAATTGGTTAAAGGTGTTTTACAGCCTGGTCAACAATTACAATAGAGTAACTGATTCAGAGAAGAGGCTAAGACAGTTGAACAATGGAGTAAACCTAGAGGTAGGAAAACCTCTCAAAATCAAATTCTTGGAGAAGAAAACTATGCTAATATAGAAAGGCAATTGCTATATGATGGTCACATCCTGGCTTTATGCAAAGCAGCTGTTTGGGACATAATTGAAAAAGTAGGAAAGAAGATTGAATAATTTACTGAAGTCATACAGCCCCCCTACAAAAAAACTTTTTGAATTTTTTATAAGGACTGATATCAACAGTAAATAGAATTTCAGAATTCAGAAGCTTGACAAATAATAATTGAATCTCTGACTTTTGAAATGCAAAAGAATAATTAGGCATTAAAGACAAGCTCAGCACCTTTGGAGGAAAGAATTCAAAATATAATTAATATTGACTTTCATGACCATGATGATACATGGATTGGAGAGTTGATTTCCAGAGATTTGAAGAAAAATCAAAATGTCAAATGTTATTATGTGGCAAACAAGGTCACCTTAGAAGGCATTGTAAACAGGGCATTCCTAGAAACAATGTTTTTTTTTCTAAGCATAATCCATTCAGAATGACCCTTCTGTGTTATGCAGAAGGTATGACAAAGGCAGGCATTGAACTAATGAATGTAGGTCAACAAGAGATAGTCAACCTAATGCCTAATGTAAGAAACCATACTGCTCTGGATAAGAGAACAGCTATAGAAGAGAGAACAAAAATTCAGGAGAAACCATAAAGTGTTTTGGTAAACTTTGATAAATAAATCAAGACTGTCATTAAAAATATAAATAAATAACATTGTCATTGAAGGTCTGGTAGACACAGGCACAGATGCAAAAATAATTTCCTCAGGATCTTGACATCCAATTTGAACTCTTCAGGATGTAAATGTAAAGTTTTTAGAAACTGGGACTTTATCTCACGCAAAGTAGAAAAGAGATGGGTCAAATATATAGGGCCAGAAGAATAAAGAAGAAAAGGGAATAATAATTAGCTCAACCGTGTGCAATATTTTTTAAGTCAGCCATTGGAAATGATATGTAAGCAATTTCCTGGATCCATAGTTTACCATTACAAGGATTACATTTTACTCTCTGATTAAAATGTAGATACTTTAGAAAGAATGATTGAAGAAGTAAAAAAAAAAATTGCCTTGCTGGGAATTGCAAATTGCTCCTGAAAAAAATACAAAGGGGGGGATTCTATTAATTATTCAGGCTATAAAATAGGTTTACAAAAGATTAGACCCCCAAAAGGTGCAAGTGAGAAGAGATCTATTGCAGACTCTTAATAACTTCCAGAGATTGCTAGGAGACATTTCTCAACTGTGGTGCTTTTATTGGGATAGGTTCTGATGACCTGTTAACTTAAACAACACCTTAGATGATAATAAGGATTTAAATATTCCCAGGGAATTATCTGTTGAAGCTAAGAGAGATTTGGATTTGATTGAAGAAATATTACAAAAGGCATCCAAATCTTAACTGCATTCTGGTTATATTTCCCTCCAAACAGTGCCCTACAGATAATTTAATACAGAGGGAAGATACTATCTTAGGATGGATCTTTTAACCACATCAACTGTTGAAAAAAATTAAAACCTTAAAAGCTTATATGGAAAAGGTCTCTGAGTAACTTCTAAAAGGAAAATGGAGATTTCATCAGTTAGCAGTAGTGGACCTAGCAGAAATTACAGTACCTTTTAATATGGATGAATTTGGCCAATTATGTGCAGAAAGTGAATGCTGGCAAAGAGCTTACAGTAATATTTGGGAGAGATTAATAACAACTATCACAAAAACAAGAAAATTCAATTTATAAAGAGAACTGGATTCTTCCTTGCATTATATGGGACACACTAATAAATGGAGCTCCTACAGTTCATACTGATGCAAATAAATCAGGAAAGGTAGGCTAAAAATCAGAAAATCTAAGTTAAAGTGGATTAAAACCCTTAAGATTCTGTTCAATAGTCAGTATTATATGCCATTCTCATGGTATTAAAGGATTTTAAAGAACCTCTCAACGTAGTTACAGATTTATAATATGCAGAAGGAGCTGTTTTGCATATTGAAACTGCTGAATTTAAATCATATGATACAGAATTGACAATTATTTTTACAGTTACTAGATATAATCAGGAATAGGAACCATACCATATAGATAACACACAGATTCCATACAGGTCTGCCAGGTCCTCTAGCACAAGGTAATGCAGAAATCGATCAGTTATTCATTGGAAATGTGCTAAGGACCTCAAAATTTTATAAAAAGTCATGTCAAAGCTGGGCGGTGGTGGCGCACGCCTTTAATCCCAGCACTCGATAGGCAGAGGCAGGCAGATCTTTGTGAGTTCGAGACCAGCCTGGTCTACAAGAGCTAGTTCCAGGACAGGCTCCAAAGCTACAGAGAAACCCTGTCTCGAAAAACAACAAAAAAAAAAAGAAAAGGAAAAAAGTCATGTCAATATCAAAGGTTTTAAAAAAGCTTTTTCTATCATGTGGTAACAAACCAAGGAAATTATAAGAAAATGCCCTACTTGTTCTTTATACAACTAAACACAACTACCTGCAGGAAATAACTCAAAGGATACATTCAAGGGAATGAAATCTGACAGATGGATGTGTTCCATTTTGTAGAATTTGGAAAGCTAAAATATGTATATCACACCATTTATACCTATTCAGGTTTTCAATGGGCTTTTGCTTTGAGTTTAGAAAAGGCTGATTTGGAAATCACTCATTTGCTAGACATTATAGCCATCATTATTTGTAGACCTGTACAAATAATGACAAACAATGCTCCCTATGTATCTAAGAAAATGAAAGTGTTTTGATTATAATATGAAGCATGTATACCACCCAATCATACAAGGCAGACAGTTACAGAAAGATCAAATCAAACTTTAAAGTATATATTAAATAAACAGAGAGTGATGATAAAGACCCCTAAAAATAGATTGTATAAAGTTTTATTAGCTTTGAATTTTATAAATGCTAGTGAGAAAGAACAACTATGGAGAGACATTGGATAATAGAACAAAAGTACAGAATTAACTGATATACTTTGAAGATGTATTGTCCTCAGGATAGAAACAAGGACATGTGTTACACTGTGGAAGGGGTTTTGCTTTTGTTTCTATGGGAGAATAAAAGCTATGTCTACCATCAAAATTAATAAAGATTTAATTTGAACATGAGACACTTCTTAATTAAAAGAGATTATCGCTCATCAAACTGGATGGTGGTTTATTCTAAACTAACTTATAAAAAAATACTTTTAATTTGATCAGATATAACTTGCAAAAAAAGAATCTCCTCAAAATTAGGGTTGGGGAAGGGTTTTGTTTTTGTCTTTTCAGGAGAATAAAAGTATCCAACCAAGGAATCTGAAGATTATCAGACAAATTAGACATCTAAAGATAAAGGACAAATCATCCAGAAAAAAAATGTCTCAAGAGAAATAATAAATTGGCCTATTGGTATATCACATTTTCAACAGGATAAAATTTCATAAATCTTCCCAAATGTTTGTTTCTGATGTTCTCTACAGACATACAATGCAAACAGTCTTTTTGTATTCCCAGTCTAATTAAAAATCAAAGAAGATTTTGGAGTTGGAGCATGACTCTCTCCTTCTCTAAAACCAAGAATGTTCATTAAAGTAAAATCCAAAATCTCTGTCTCATGTCAAAAGTGCCACCTGATATGGGACAGAAAAAAATTTAAGGACTATTTTATTGCTACTAATCTCATAATCCTTTGGTTTAATATCAACTCTTAACAGCTTTTCTTAAGGTATAAAGTTTATGAGATTAGGATAGATAGATAGATAGATAGATAGATAGATAGATAGATAGATAATTTTAAGCTTTTTGTCATGATATTAATGGTCATATAGAGTACTAACGATTTCTAGAAAAAGGTTTCTTCTACCTTCCTGTATATGATTTTGAGTTTGAGTCTCTATCAGTTTTCTAAAGTAAACCATGAGCATGCCTAACAGCGACCTTTGAAGTCTCCGAAAGGTGGATGGGGCTCCACAACAACAATTCCTCCATGACTATGGTAACACCACTAAGCTGAAAACCATTAAAGGGACTACAAACTACTCAGAACAATTTCGAAGTGGTTATTTGAGATGACGCAGCCTAACAGGCTACTGTAGCCAGGACTTGAGAGAAGTTCTGCACTTTCCCATTACGCAGAGACCAGAAAATGAATGATACAACTACCTCTCCCAGGACTTGACAATTAACCCAAATTTTTTTCTTTTCAGGATCCCCTAAAGATACTTTTGCCCCCAGACAGCAGGAAATAAATTTAAGGATGTAGCAACCACATTTCCAAGAGGTAGGGTGCAAGGTTTTTGGTCATTGGATGGGTTATGATATTGTCACCGTTTAGATGGGTTGGTTACAAGTTGGTTATGGTCAGGAGGAAAGGAGATTATCCCCTCACCAACATGACTGCCTATCTTGTGAAACTGCACAGTGGCCAACTTTAATTTCAAAATGTAAAAATAGAATTACCATGCAACTCAGAATTTCACTCTAAGGTATGTATATAAAAAAATGAAAATCACAGCACAAATAAATATTCAAATGAATGATCATATTACTACTATCCACAGTACTAAAATATAGAAGTATCCCAAAAGTTCAAAAACAGGTGAGTGGATGAAAATTGTATTACATGAGTAAAGTACAATAGATTCCAGCCAAGAAAAATAATAAAATGATGGTTTGTGCTCCAAAGAGCAACAGCAACAACAAAAATACTTTATATAAAATATCCAGCCTGGATAACTGATTGGCAATATTCAGAAGTGGGGGACATAAAAGTAACTGAACACCTATGGGATTATGTTGGGCTAATTTATTCAATATCCTTGTTACTATAATAGAATATGAAAGCTTGGGGAACTGCAGAATGAAGCTCATTAAGCTCATGATTCTAAAGACCAGGAAATAGGAAAGCATCGCATGGCACCTGGTGGTGCTTCCCTATTGCATGATAAAATTACCAAGGTCATTTTACAATAACACCCAGGAAGCTAGCCAGAAAAAATTAGCTTTTGTACTGGAGCAACTCATACTATAACCCCTTCAATTGTATTCATTAATCACTGAATGGATTAATCCTCATCCTCATGAGCCAATCACTCTTTAATTAATCCATCTTACCATAATACTACAGCAGTGATCATGTTTCAAAATGTGTTTCAGAAGGAAAATATAGCAGATGATATAAAGTGTTTAGAAATGGTTAGAAGTGGCAATACACACATTTGATTCTGCTAAATGCCACTAAGTCATTTTAAAAAAAAATATTTAACATTCTGATGTAACGATTCCACTTGAAGACTGGCTACTTACCCATCCCCTGGGGTTTATTAATATCCTAATTCCCAATGTAATTGTACAGGAAAGGGCAGGCCATTTGAAAAGTATTTAGGTTTAGTTGAATTCATTAGATGGCAGACCATGTGAACGAGTGCTTAGAAAACTACGAAGAGACATCAGAACCATGTCAGCACACAGGAAGATGGCCAACACTTGCAAACTAGAAAGGGTCTGCCCACAGCCTCTCCACACTCCACCCCCACCTCCAACTTCTCATAGCTGCCACTGGGAGAGGCAAATCTCTGCTTAAACCACCTTACAAACCATCAACAAAGCACCCCAATTTAAAAAAAATAAAAAGGAAGGAACTTTTTATATATTTATTTTTGTTTTTACATCCCAAGTAAAAAATACACGTTGATATACTTAGGCTGGTTGATCTCCATGGCAGGTCCACTTGCTCTGAAGAAAAAGAGAGGAGGAGGGGAATTTTTTTATTCTATTGTCACAATGTGCTTAGAAAATTTTCATCTCTTTCCTGTCTTCTAACTTTCTATATCCATTTCATTCAAAATCAGCATCAAAGGATAAGATTAACATATTATGTTGCCTCTTCTTGCTTGTTTGGTGACACGTTTTCTTGTGAATTTGGATTGATTTAGTCTTAATGGGAGAGCTATTCCTAATATTCAAATTAAGACATTTTTCACAGAAATGTAGTCTATTTAATTTATTCCCTGGAAAAACTTTTCCATATCCATCCAATATCTTTTCACAGACTTAGAGATAAAATGTTTGCTTAATTTTTAGAAAATACTATTAAGAAAATATACGTGGTATTTTTGAACTTAAAATATTGCCCACCAGAGGGCTCTCATTTTTCTTCTATTTTTCATTTTAGAAATATATTGCAATATATTGTAACATATATATCATTGAGAAACCAATATATTTTTAAAAATATGTAGAAACTATAAATTTTAACATGATTACAATTAAGTATAAACATGTTTACTGTTGAATATATTAGATAACTAAACACATTTAAATAAGCCTATGAAGACTGAAGAACAAATAAATATACTTCAGGTATGATGTAATGCTGTGTTGTTTTGTGTGCTTTGTTCTCCATAAAGCTATTCGTGAGAGGGAATTGTATGCTAAATTTTTATGGTTTGAACAAACAGAAAACAACAAAATGCTGTTTTTTTAAGAGTCATAGAGTACAAACTCTGAATAAATTACATACACAGTAATTTATATATAATTTCCATAATATGGAAGGAAATTCTCTAAATTATGTTTAGAATTGGCATCTGAATTATTAAATTAGCGAAGTGAGTTTATGCTTTAAAATAGTTTTAATGCATGCAGAATATATTAAGCCCATGTAAACTGCTGAGTTATAGCTACATTATTTATAAAGCTCAGACTGCTGTCTTGAGGATAAATAACAACGATACAATAGAAACCCTTGAGCATAAATTCGAGTTAAACAACGTAACCACTAAAACAAAGTTCGCCAGTCTGAGTGAAGGATGGGAATGTATTTTGAAGAAGCCTCTTGGGGAATTTTTATTCTCACTCCCATTGCTGAGGAAGAGCTGCAGAGGGAAAAACAAACAAAACAGCCAAATCGGGAAAGTTTTCTAGAGCAGAGTATTGAAGTGTCCACTAGACTACAATTCTTAAATGTTTTCTCCAGTCATGACTCTCGGGTATAGAACTAAAGAAAAGAGGCATACAGATTGAACATTTTCTGATAATAAATCATAAAGAAATGTATTCTAGGACAATTCTTTGGCATATATGCACATATGTAATTTCATCCTCTGTTAAACATCAGGGAAAATGTGAATTCCAGTGAGATGGATGTGCTCCCTTCCTTCAACATAAGGAAGTCAACCTTATCTGAATAATTGAACTGTGAGCTATGGAGGGCATCTTCAATGATTTTCAAAGTTGATAAAACTTTGATATTTAAAATGAACAATGCTGAGAACGCTGTCTTATATGTTTAGTCCAAAACAGCTCAAGAATGTTTACAACCACATCAGAAATTATTGGACATTCTGTCCTGATTTCAAGACAAAATTCATTTAATGACTTTTTTAGTGAAACTTGGAGAAATTTTAAATTGAGAATCTTACATAACACTGTTAAAACTATATGGATTTGGTACATACTGAAGAATGATGGTAGGAAAATATATTTTTTCTGCAGTGAATTATTGTACTTTTGTAAGGTAGGAACATCTTGTGTGTATAGTAAAGATACTATAATTTAAAACCCACTAAGCTGAGCTGGCGTGCTTTAAGCAGTTTGTAGGTGTCTCCTGGCATAAGACACAAGCATAAAGTGTGCCAGCCTGCTGAACGTTCAGAGCCAAGGTTGCAGAGCAGTCTTGCAGCGCAATATGGGTGAGCACTGTCATCCAAATTTGGTCATTGCACATCCAGAAACCATTTAATGTCGCCAAATTTTTCACAATCCCCACATTCAGACTCTTAATTGTGCTTCAAACGCACATCTTAGCAAGAAGAGCATTGGTCAAACCAGATACAACAAGAGCAGTCTAAGTAATTGGAAACCATAGAGGTAAAGAAGGAAACAAATTAATGATCACTAGTGGTGAGAGTACAGTCATGTGCCACCACCAACACATGGTGTGGACTTCAGACTTCTACTTTCTCCTCCCTGCTACGTAGCAAGAGGCCAAGCATGATCAAATTAATGAGTAATTAAAAGAAACCCTGACCTCCATTCAAAAGAGTTCTAGGTAACTATGTTGATAGACTTTTGAAGTCCTTATCTAAAAGATTATTTGGAGATGGGGAATGTACCTCTGTCAGCATAGCAATTACCTGACACTCCTGAAGTCCCATGTTCCATTATCAGCACAACATACACTGGGCATAGTGATTCTCATTTGTGACTCCAGCACTTGGGATGTAAAAGTCCATGGTCATGTACATAGAGAGCTCCAGAGCAGATGGGGCTAGGTGAGACTTTGTTTTTAAATAAATAAAAATGCTATTTTTAGTATGATATACTTGGCCTATCTATTATATATAAATATAACATTTAATATGTATATATGAATTTAATAATTGTAAGATATATGATCACTCACTCAACATTTAATGACTATTCTTCAGAGGTACTGCATAGTATTAAGGGACCCCAAATCATAGACTCCTTCTCTCTCATCAAAGTATTTGGCCATAGTAACTGGTCCAAAATGCCATCAAAACAGTCCAATGTAATTTAGGATGAGAACATCTTTACAGGAAGTTATCTCCATTTGAAGTTATCTGTGCTGTTTTGTGGATGCCCTGTACCAGAATGTTTCCTCTGTTCTTCATTTTCTTATTGAATAGATGTTGAATCTTAGCCAATGTTTTTATTCTGTTCTGACTAAAAATACTTCTTACTGAGTCTGTTGACAAAGTAAAAGACATTAATTTGATTTCAGTTATCAAAACAACTTTGCATCCAAGACTAAACAGCAGAGGACAGAACTTACTCTGATAAAGTTTCCTCAACTGTACTTTGCCATCTTTATTCATGAGCAATGTTGCTCTGTAGTTTTTTTATGTAGTTTGCTTGTGTCTGTTTTTGATGTTAATGTTTATAAGTCAGAAAGTGCTCTATTTTCTCTATGGGTAAAATGATAGAATGTTTTGCATATTAGTTTTTTTTTTTACTAAAATTCACCACAGCCCACTCCTCATACTACACTACCCTGATTTAAGAGATGTTTTGTTACAACACAGTAATACAACTCTGATGAGTATCAAAGCCAAGGTCTAGAGTCAGAGTGATTTGAAGCACACGACTGGTAGTTTTTAAAGTAACCAACTTTAACAGTATTGGATCTGTCCATTACTTACATGAAAACCCCTGGGAAACTACAGCATTAAATATAATGCCACTGGTTTAGTGATAAACTAATGTCATTTTACTCTGAATCACATTGACGGTGAGGATGATGCTTCTCTCTCCTTTTAGAGCTATCCTCCGTGTGGTTGCTTTTTCTCGCCATTTCCAACCACACTCTTTTCACCCATACCCCTTACCTGTCTGTAGGATTGTTTCTCTTCCATCGCCCTTTAAGAAAGTCTGCCCCCCTTCCTTAAGACCAACTCTTAGGGTTCTCAAGAGAAGGACCTCCTAAATAGTTAATATGTTAGTTGCTAATCTTTACATAGAGCTATAAAACTCAGATCATTTGGTGACCTTCAGATAATATCAGAATCTACAATGTTCCTTCTTAGTCTTTAGTTCTGTGCATGAAGCAATAGAAAGAAGATAAACTGCTGTGAACCTAAGTTCACAGAAAAGTAATGTCTGTTTGAAAGAATTGCGAGGACAAACCTCATAGGGCAGAAGTCTATTGGCGTGACTGTCCAGACGAAACAGCAAAAAGAGACACGTGTGTTGATTTTGAAGAGACACATGTGTGGGATTTTGAAGAGACACGTGTGTTGATTTTGAAGAGCCCTGTCAGGGCACAGTCATCTTACTGCACCTCCTTTTCCTCCTAGTGTGCCCCTATCCCTATGTGTGAGGATGGCACATCTCCATTTTCCAGAATGCCCATCCTTCAATAAACATGGCTCCTTCTCACCAACTCTTACCTTTTAAACACTAGCTTTCATGCATCCTAGATCTGCATGCGATCCTAATATAAAAGTATTTTAATAGTATTTCCATTAAATTCCTGTAAGACAAAACTGAGCATGAAATATTAGAAAAAAAAAGAAGTAAACCCTCTAAAATATCTGTACTATACTCTCAAATAGTCAAAATCAAAAAAGATTTTCATTTATTTTTAATGTTTATTTTCTTTTTATCATATGTATCCATGGGTGTCTATGTGTAGTGATGTGCACATGGGAATACAGGTGCCCTTGGAGCACAGAAAAGGACACAAGATAGCCTTTAGCTGAAGTTACAGAGAGTTGCGAATCACCTGATAGGGGCTCCAAGACTTCATCTCAGAATAGAATCACCCGAAAATGCATGTTATTAAACACTGCACTGTGCTAACTTTCAAACCTGGTGCACAAATGAAGAAGACCTGTCCTGTAATCATATGAAGCTGGTGTTCGGAGGTTGGGAGAATTTTATTATCCATGGGTAAGCTATACAGTACATTTGCTTTTCTCTTTAGCACATGATTTGCTCAAGCTTGTCTCAAACCTTGTAGTCTTTGGCTCACACCATCTTAATAAAGCCCAGGTGTATTTAGCCAGATTATATGACACATGTTCAAGTTTGTGTTTGATTCCAAATTAAGTATCTAGATGATTTATGGTAAAGAATTTCCTTCGGCTTCTCCCACATGGATTCTGATTCTAATCTTCAACCTGCTCTTCCAACACTTCCAGCACTTAGAACGTTCCCTTTGGAACCTCCACCTCCTTGTTATTTTTACAACCACGGGGGACAGTTACCTATTCTAACACCTGCTATTGCTTCCTTAAATGTTTTTAGAAAAGAAATGAATCTTATTAGTGCAACTACCTTAGAGTCTGTCAGGTCTTCAAAGAAAATTGTTTCCCTCACACATCTAAAAGTATTTTATTACAAAAGAGCTTTATAATAATAATTTTTTTTGGTTTTTCGAGACAGGGTTTCTCTGTGGCTTTGGAGCCTGTCCTGGAACCAGCTCTTGTAGACCAGGCTGGTCTCGAACTCACAGATATCCGCGTGCCTCTGCCTCCCGAGTGCTGGGATTAAAGGCGTGCGCCACCACCGCCCGGCCTAATAATAAAATTTTTAAAAATTAAAATTTCCATTTTAAATGTCCATGTTTGGGTTTTCAAGACAGGGTTTCTCTGTGGCTTTGGAGCCTGCACTGGAACTAGCTCTTGTAGACCAGGCTGGTCTCGAACTCACAAAGATCTGCCTGCCTCTGCCTCCCGAGTGCTGGGATTAAAGGTGTGCACCACCACCGCCCGGCTTTAATCAGGTTCTTATTACTGTTCTCTTGCTTGGGCATTGTGAAGTCTACCATTTAAAACCTCATCAAATTTTAAAGAACATACATAAAGGCAATTGCAGTTTTTGGAGTGATAACTTGAATCCAAATCTGGTTAAAGAATTAAATTATATATCATGTAAACATACCAAAGTTTTCATCTCCAAGATGAAAATGAAACCACATGAAAGTTCAACCCACTTCATGACTAACTCATCTTTTTTCTTCTAGTTTTTGAAAGTTCTTGATTAGTCTAACACCAGAGTCACTATTTCCACAATTGTGTAAGACAAGCTTTTGAGCCGACTAAAATTAGGAAGCCGAGAAAACGTCTCCAGACAGAGGCTGGTTTCCATTGGCTTTGTTTTATTGCAGTTCATGTACTCGAAAACAAAGAGAAAAATCCTCTTTCATGAGACTTCCAGATTTTTTTTCCCAGATAGAAGTTTCATGGAACATGTAAACACCAGCATCAGTATGAAGCTTCACGGTGGCTAAGCATCTTTTCAGTTCACTACATACAAGTAACCTGAGAGAGAGGTTCCTAGCAGGTGAAGCCATCTGCAATGCCTATTTCCTAAGTGGCTTTGATTGACAACGCCAGAGTGATCTGACTTAAGCTACCTTTCTCCCCCTAATCAGGGAGTAGTGTCAGAGAGCTTTGTGAAGATGAGCAGGCCTGCTTTAATAAGGTCTGCTTAGCCACTGGCACTGTGTCTTTACTGTAACTAAAAGTTGATGGAATCTTGGGTCTGATTCATAACTTGGAGTTTGTACAGAGAAAGCAGAGGGTCTCCTGAATTATCTGGCTTTTCTGCTGGGAGCTAAATTGTCATCCATCTGGGCATACAAGTCTTCCCTCCGGAGTTAGAACTTGTTGATTGCAGATTCCCTGCAAATGCAAATGCTTTTGAAATTTTAACCCTGATTTTCCCCAGCAAAATTTTTTTATTCTTATAGAAATTTACATTGGCATGTCTCCTATTCTTCCTAAGTAGGATAGGTGAGAACTACAGCAATGGCAGATCCATCCATTGGGGACTTATTAACATGAACTCCTGTGTTCTTGAGAACGAGTTCCGTCTTCTTAAAGTCGGGCAGCAAAAGGATATTTCTCAGCACGTGGGCATGGGCAGAGGTCACTGATGGTTTTTGCACCCTAAGATTCCCTCATGGAATAGTACTCATGACACAAGGAGGATGTCCTGGGTATTTACTTTTTGAGCAGAGACAGCAAGCCGGGCAATTGTAAGTTCCCAAAAGTACATTTAAGGAATAGGCTTATGAAAGCTTTTCTTTGCATTTTAGAAAACTGTCCCTCATTTCTCCGTGTGTTCCCTCAAAATGGAGCTAACTCCACTATTCATTGTGGAGTTTTATTTTGCTCACTCTATTAAGCATCTCGTTATTTTTTTAAATCAAGATATTCAAAGATAGTCTTCAATGTTTTCATTTCACAGTGTAAATGGTGAGTCTTAAGGGAGTTAATCAGGTTCTTATTATTGTTCTCTTGCTTGGGCATTGTGAAGTCTACCATTTAAAACCACAGGTCCTCATCATTATCACGTGTCTCTACCTTCACATGTTTTGTAAGGTTCCAAAAATGGAAAGTTAATAATCATTTTTGAATTCAATTTCCTTATGGTTAGAATGCTAGTTAAAGTATTGACTTTGAAGTATAAGAAACATAGTATTTTAAAGTCAAGATCTGGGAGCAAAAATATCAAAGAAATAAACTAAAGCATTCTGTGGAAGATAACTGTAGTGTGCTGTTATGTTCTAATTCAATTAAAGAGTACTCAGGCATTAATAATAGGAAAGAAAAGGAATGTAGAAAATTTCCCAAGACATTTTTATTTTACCCTAAAGCAGGCTGACTATTATGCCCATACTAGAATATTTAAGACATCAAATAAGATTCCTTGATCTGAAGAGAAATGCAGTTACCCAACTGCAACTATCCTATATACTTAAGATGAGAGACACAGAGAGATAGTGGGAACAAAGGACGGCAAGAAGAAGGAGAGAAAACCTGGCTATGAGAAAGAATAGATAAATTAGATAAGATCAAACTTAGATCAAAGTGGCTTTTAAAATATTGTTTTTATTTTTTTAACCATAAGAACAACAAAAACATTTCATTGTAACATGCAGAAACAGTGCCCCATATCTGTTGGAGGACACCTTTTAAGTTAATGTTACTATTACCATGACCAAAAGTAACTTGGGGTGGAAAAGGTTCACTTCATCTTATAACTCTCGGTCAGTCCATCACTGAGGGCAGAGCAGGAGCTTGAGGTGGGAACCTGGAGGCAGGAACTGAAGCAGAGGACATAGAGGAGCTGCTTCCCAGCTTCTTCTTCATGGCTTGCTCAGTCCACTTTCTTGTACAACTCAAAACCGCCTACACGGGAGCTGTACCAACTTCAGTGGGCCGGGTCCTCCCACCTCAATCTACGTGCCATCTAATGGCCTTGTCTCAGATGTGCTTCTTCTCTCCAGATAACCATGGATGGCGCCGAGTTGGCAGAAACAAGACAAAAGCCATAAAGGATATGATTGCGTTATCTGATATGGTGCCCTGGTCTTGCACATATTCGTGAATTCATTCTCGTCCTACCAAATGTGAGATTAGATGGGTGAATTCTGCGGGCTTCACTACTTGTCTGTAAATCTCTTCTTTGGGCTGATGGGAGGAAGTGATGTGAACAGTAATGTCTGTCACAAGTTTAGTGCTATTACTCTTTAGAAAGATAAGCTTTATAGCAAAGGATGAACAGCAAATTCAAAGAAACTTATCTTCTACTGGCTCATCAAGAAGAGTCCGTATGATTCAATATTCTATCTAAGTACCGGCACATCATCTGGATAGCTTGTAAAACCTTGCTTTAAATGAAACACATTTGGAATTTGATTTTAATGGAACACATTTTTACCTTTATGTCATGCTTTCTGAAATAAAGTGCAGGTTTGCTCTAGTATGTATGCTCACAATATAGTCAGGCAACCTTGACTGCTCTCAACCACCTGTGTGTATAACCTTCTCATCAACACTTTCATTTCCTCTAGCTTATTAGATGCTGCTTCACATTTCCCAAGATGAAAAGTGACGGCGCTTTCAGTGTATGGTTTATCCTTTAATATTAGCAGTTTGCACCTCTGTGGTATTTCTGTCTTAAATATAATCTACCTACCCAGGAATACACCTCCCTATTCCAAGAATTTTTTAGGGTAGCACAAAAAAGATGTTGAAAGATCAATACATGTTGGAAGTATCTTGGCTACAAGAGCTTAGCTTGACGCAAGCGTCACAGAGGTATTTATAATCCATAAAACAAGATTGCCTCACATGTGAAGAAATCCATCCAGGATCCAGAGAAAGAAAATTAAAAAAATAAAATAAATAAAGTCTACCGTCATATAAAAACCACTTCTTGCAAATTGTAATACGTGAGTAATCCATCTCACCTGTTGGTGCATTAACAATATGCCATGGAGTATCTGAGCTGTAAAATGCGTTTGTCTGAAAACTCCTCACATGTTTGCAAATTCACACTAAGAAGAAATGCCTATTTAAAATTCACATGCTCACCTTAAAAATCATGTCATGATGTATTGAGCAAGATGTTTGGATGTGAATCATACCCCAGCTTGTCTAAGATGAGGCTGCTCAGTCAGGCAGTCCCTGCCGCTAGTTAACACAGGTGTGGATTCCAGCTGACAGTGGTTGACACATCACCTTAGCTTCATTACCTGCGTTAGAAAACTATCAAAGCGCTCTGTGACGTGCCATACCTGTCTTAGAATCTTCAGGTGTTCCAGAGAGAATCCAGGGCCTATATAGAAATGAACGCATGCAACTTCTTAGAATGTTTATGTTTCCCTGGGTTTTAAAATACTTTTCAGAAAAAATGAAAAGCATTAATTTGCCAAAGAAAAGAAAAAAAATCGAATTTTGTTTTACTTATCAGTACTCTGAATTCTATTGCTAACATAAAACATAAATAGATGCATGTTGGTTTGGCAGCAACTTTTAATTGATTTATTATATTTACTACTGGCCACTTCTAACTTGCAGGGTAGGGATTTAGTGCTATGTACCACTCTCCTAGGGGGCCTCCTTTCATTTTTCTAATATAAAATAGGTAAACAATCTTCCCAGTTGAACAAGTTATGCCATCTTTCAAGAATTATCTAAGCAGTTCACAGAAAGCCAAGCAATTTCTTAGCCAATTTCACCCTGACATTCTTCATTCTTTATGCAGATGGTTCATGGTGGCCTATCAGGACTATTCCAATTGTTCTGTATTGTTTCAAATATCCCTTGGTGGCTTGAAAGGATCATTTAATAACCTCTGTGATGAAAAAAGGACAGAACCCAAAACATTTGAATGCTTGCTGCTGAGCATGCTAAATGAGCTAAGTAATGGGAAACACATTTACAATATGTTTTAATGGTAAGCCTATCCAATTTGTGATTTAAGAGGTCAAAAGATTAGTTATTTTTGCATTCTTAGTCATTCTTAGAAGAAGCAGGCAGAGGAGCATGCACTCACAGGCCTTATAAAACAAGTTATTTTGACTAATAGACATTTATGACCAATGTTCTGGTGGTAGAAAAACACCCTTGTAAGATTGTCAACCAATAGGTGAGCTCGCTGAATCCCAAAGTGTCTACAGTCATCACTGTGAGGCAAAGCCAAGCAAGGATGGAACATCTTCCTTGCTAGTAACTTTAAGTACTGTACATAACTCACAGTTCAAGGCTCTCTGTATGTACCTTAGATAACTCATAATTCTTAGTAACTTTATATATCATAGACAACTCACAATTCAAGGTTCTCTGTGTGTGTGTGTGTGTTTATATTTAGCTATGGACATGTACTCAACAGGTATAGTTCCTATTTTGACAAAATACATGTAGAATGTTTGACCATAAATAAAAATAAAAGAAGTCATTTTAATTCTTCCTTCCTAAGACTTTGCAATTTTATTTCAACAACAACAAAACTTTCTATGTAATTATGAAAAAAACTACTGCTATTATTGTTGAGGCTGAGAGAAAAATACCAGCATGCTATGGGTTTCGGTGTGCAAAGCAAAAGGTTCAAACTTGAAAGTAAAAGGCTTAGAAGCAGACTCAGTGTTGAAATCTCTCTGTCTTGATCCCTGGAAAGGGGAGGAGGGATTTTCTCAGGATGCCCTTATAGGCCTGAACTCTCACCTGTCAAAGAATCAATACCCATGTCCTTGTCCCTCCACATACACCAAACTCATATTGCTGGAAAGGAGGTTGAGGTTGGTGAAAACACCCAATAGACTTTCTGTGTGTGTTTGTTTTGTTTCCTTTTAAATTCTTTTAGTTATTTGTAATTTAACTTTTTAAATATTTATTCTTTGTGTCTTTCACATCATGTCTCCTGACCTCACCCATCACCCACCACCACAATAAAATAAGATAAAATTTAAGAGAATAAAGGGGAGAAAGAAATAAGGAAGGGGGACATTTCGTTGTGGAAGCTGCAGTGAGTCGCTCAGGAAACCCCTTTATCCGTATATTTCTACATGCAGGTATTTATTGAAAAGAATCATTGGTCTGTTTGAGGCCCCTGATCTCCGCTGCACCATCAATGCCAGGCCTTCACTGGGATTCTTTTTAGATGTTGCTGGCCTGTGTTGTGGACTTTCTGTCTTGTTTTGTTTTTGTTTTTGTTATTTTGCACACCTGACTATCTGGATAGCCCCACAGAGAATCATTTACACTCAATGGTCTGTTCTGTGGCTCACGGAACTCTTTGTCTCCAAGCCCATTGAGTTCCGCTAGAATCCACTGACTACTCCCTAACATTAGGTCTGCACTCTTCTTTCTCCCCTCCTTATCGGCAAGCAACATGCAAGTTACTAAATCATGTTGGACTAGCGAGTCATCACACTCCTGTGATTTTCCCCATCTTGTACGCTAATAAAGCTGTGTATTTTCTACTACTCCATCTGGCTGTTGTCAGAATACTCCTGGAACCCCACAAGAAACAAAAGGAAAAGTTTCTTCACTCCTAAAACATAATAATGCTTCTCATCACTTATTTATATTTTATTTTCTAAACTTCAACCAACTTTTTTTCTTTTAAATCTCATAATCTTACACATACTTTCTACTTTTGACTAAAATGTATAAAACAAATGGATATTTGAAAAGTTTTACAGCTTAAATCTTGAAATTTGGCACTTATTGCCCTATTTTTGATTAACGTATAACTGAATGACTCTTATAAACCCAAAAAGTCAGAAAAACACATGCTCTAAATAACATCATTTGTTAAACTGAAAACAACATAAATATTTATGTACAGAACAGATAAGTAAGTTGTAGCAGATTCAAATAATGAAATCACAAATAATTATAAACACAAAAATATTACTGTGATACAAATTGCTATGTAGATTAATATAGATTACAGTCACAAGTGAAGACAGCTAGATACAAGAAAATATGGAATGTATGGTGATTCTGTTTTGGAGAGACAATCCAACCCAGATTATCAAAGGTAGAAGAGAGCCTAAGTCTAAGATGGGGAGAAAAGTGTATTTCTAGGGACAGACACAAAGCAGATTTGGGCTTACATAATAATGGTGCTTTAGTTTTACCTAAAGTGGGAACTGCATGCATATCTTCACCTTGGCATAATTTAGAAGCTGTACACCTTTGAAACTTCACTTTTTCATATGCCCTACTATTGAAAATAAAATTGTAATGTTGTACTCGGTCTTTAAAATTATTGACAAACAATTATTTTATCCATGTAATATTTGATACAAATGTGTAAGTTGGGTATGCATGAATATAATATATTAAAATTGAAACTCAGTTATCTGATAATTGATTTACAATCAGCTGATTAATAAACATTTTTAAAAGAATGAAACAATCAATTTGACACACATCAAAGTAAGACAGAAGCAAAGAGAAAGAGAGTGTCAGGTTGCTTCTTTTTCTAATTGTGAGATGACACGTTGTGAAATTATTTCCTGGGTCAGCTTTGGCAAAGTCTTTGCTTCTTTTTTAAAAGCCCAGGATAATTTCAGTGGCAAATAATTGTTAGGCAACTGTTAGAACAATGGCGAACTTAATGCATTGTGAAATTTCTCAAAGTATAGTTCCATAACACTCAAATTAATAACTCAGGAATTTATAAAAACTAAAAAATAGTAAGAAGAATGGCAAATTCTAATATCAGTCCACGACTTTTATTACACAAAATACAAAGCTAGGCAAATAATAAGTAATACCAGCTTGTTAAAGTTTGTTACCCCACTGGGTTTGTCAGGCTAGGTAAACAGGTAGATCACTATGAGTTCAAGCCTGCTACATCTACGTGGCAAGCTCCAGGTCAACCAAGGAAACATAATGAGAGACTGTCTCTAATAATAATAGTAATAATATTTATTAATAATAATGATCATGAAGGAGAAAAAAGTAAGGAGGAGGAGAAGGAGAAGGAGAAGGAGAAGGAGAAGAAGAAGAAGAAGAAGAAGAAGAAGAAGAAGAAGAAGAAGAAGAAGAAGAAGAAGAAGAAGAAGAAGAAATCAAAAAATATTAATGATTTCCAATCCTTTCATCAGGACTCTGTACTGTCTTCTTCACCGAATACTAATTTGGTCTCTCCACATTTATGATCTATAATGCATCTACAATTTAAAATTTAGGTGCCAACCTGTATTTGAATTTACATAGAATTTCAAACAGATGTCCGATATGTAAACCATTCTGTGCTGAGACTTTATTTCTTTATATGACTATTTGCCATAATTTGGCATTGATTCTTTTCAAAACAAATGAATAAAACATCAACATAATATCAACTTATTCTAAAGTTTACATTCAAAGGTGTCCTGTCATATTCCTAGAAATAAATGTCTCTTCTCTGTAGATTCCTGCCATGAAGACAGCTCAATAACTAAAGCCAATAAATGTAGTTTAAATATTTTTTTTAGACAGTGTTTCTTTGTCCTGGAACTCATTCTGTAGACCAGGCTGGTCTCAAATTTAGAGATACTTCTGTCTCTGCCTCCTCAGAGTTGGAATTAAAGGCATGTGTCACCTTTAATATATATTCAAAAATTTCATTCATCCATGCACATCATGTATTTCATTCATATTCATCCCTTCTCCACCCTCAACTCCTTTCACAGTCCCTTCTCTGCATCTTCCTTTCAAATTTATGTACTCTGGTTGTTTTGTTTGTCATTTGTCTGGGTTTTTTTTGATTGTTTGTGTTTTGTGTTAAGAGACATGGTGTCTCTAACAGTCCTAGTTGTCCTGGAACTAGCTCTTGTAGACCAGGCTGGCCTTGAACTCAGAAAGATCTGCCTGCTTCTGCCTCTCAAGTGCTGGGATTAAAGGCATGCACCACCACTGCCCGGCTGTTTGTCTGTCATTAATAACTCACTGAGTCCAGTTAGTGCTATACATATATGCTTGTAGGTGAGGCTATCCACTGGAGAATGGTTGATCTCTCAGTGGCTGATTCTTTCAAGGAACTGACTCTCTCTTTCCCAGCATTCACCCACTATAAATAACTCCTCAGCCAGGAGCATGGGTTTGCATGCCTCTCCTCCATATCCACACTTGAATGCTCACTGGCTTAAGAAGAAAGCCCAGCAATAATTTGGTTTCTCTTTAGAATTTGTTTTTAAAATATAATATGATGAGACAAATTGTGTTTAGCAATCATGACTGAATAGGTTTTCAAAACTATAAATTACTGCTTCTTCAATTACATCTTCCCATAGGAAAAAAATAAAATTTCTTATGTGTTTAGATGCAGACACAATCAAGTCATCAATGCTCTCATGGTACAAAGATAGTCTGCAATTATGTATTTTCTATAAAATTTTGAGTCTTTTCATTAGAATATTGAGTTGTTGATAAATATGAGCATAGTATTGATTCTTAGTCACTGTCACCTGGTGGTGGATGTGATCTTCATGTAAATGTAAAACATTCAAGAGATGGGCAAGATCCTTCACAAAATTATGTCCCACAGTGACAGAACTTTCTTGTATTTTCTATTTCTATAGCAGTGCTTCAGGCAGATGGCTGTGATGTGTAGTGCATCCTATCGAACAGCCTCAGGCCCAATTTGAATAAATGTTCCTGTCAAGCATCCATGTTTCCATGGCAATGCCAAATATTCACATTGGCAGGGGTTTTGCGTATATGTTTTGAACTCTCTTACTTAGCCAACATAGACCTTTTGAGAATTTTGAACTTTTGAGTCATGATAAATATTCTCTTGAAGTGCTAAAAGGCCATCCCAGATTAATCCTGCTCTTTAAAACACTTATTATTATAAGCATGTTATTATATATTTATTTAGCATGTGCATGTACTTGCTTGCATACACTTGCTTGTCCTACACTTGCGTGCTATCCTGCATGTGTGGGTGCCAGAGTTCAACTTTCAGGAGTCTGTTGTCTTCTTCTGCTATGTGAGTTCCAGAGACCAACGCAGGTCACCAGACTACCTTCCTGACCATTCTGAGCCTCATCTGCTCATTTTAATTCTGTAGAAATGTTGAGAATGCACGGTTAGGTTCCAACACCAATGTGTTCTGCTGACAGCCCTACCAATGAAAAGAGTGGAATTACTGAACTCAAAGCCCACTGACTCTTCAGTTAAGCTCTCTATAGGAACATGTTAAATCTACAGAACCCAGGAGAGCCTGGGGTTGTGGGAGGGTGGAGATGGAGGAAGGGTGGATATTGGAGAAGGGAATAAGATATCTACATTAACAGGAGTCATTCTAAGATTTGCAAGAGACTTGTCTCTGGAGGGGATCTCAGGTATTCACAGGGATCTCCCAGCTAGGTACTCGGGCAGCAGAGGAGTGGGTGCCTGAACTGAACTTG
>JAQHUG010000074.1:2299006-2311556 GCA_028555095.1 Dicrostonyx torquatus
TTATTCTATATGGATGCACATCTTCCTAGACCGTGATGGAGGGGGGATGGCCTTGGGCTTCCCATAGGGCAGGGTATCCTGCCCCATCTTAAGGAAGCAGGGGGAGGGTGGTGGGGTAGTGGGGGAGTGGGAGGGCCAGGAACAAGGGGAGTAAATGTAAATTTTTCTTTTAACAATAATAAAAAAATAAAAAAATAAATATACAGAACCCAGGTAACCCCCATCCCCCATTATCAGGCTGAAACAGAATCGAAGGCTCTCCAGACAGCAGAGCACAGCTTGCCCTGGTGGTTTTCCAATCTGCCTTTAAGGATCATATATTCTATACACACAAGCTTAGAAATTGTAAGAAAGCTGGTTTTCAAAGTGACTCAAGTCAGAAACTTTAGGGTGTGAAGATTATATCTATTGTAATTCAGCCTGTGAACCTATGCAGAGAAATGAATCAAGATGTTGGTTGTTACAGAGAACAGTGAGTTTCCTATCTAGGTATTCACATACATTTCTCTAGATCCAACTAGTGGTATCCAGACTAAAATGTGTGAATGCTACTTTATTCACTTCAAACAAAAGTGCTCATGCTTTGTGATAGATTTTAAAGCATTGGGGGAAAAGAAGAAGCTTTTGTTTATTGAAAACAGCTGTATCAAAGTCCAAAATTAGATATTTTGAAAATTCATGGAAAGTTCCAGAAGAGAGAATAATGATTAACATGAAGAATCTATAATGTTTCTACTTTTGCTAGTTTTTTAATCTGATCTATGTAAGCATAATCTGTAATAACTTTTATAGTCATTTTAATACATGTTATATGATGATTCAAAATATATTGCATATATTCATGTTTGAATTTAAAATAAAGAAAACTTATCATGGTCAAGGTAACAGAATGTAGAAATGCAGAGTAACACACATTAAACCCTAGCAAGTCTATACAACTTCAGACTTCCAGTTTTCTAAATAGAAAGCTGGGATTGTGAGTGTTCGTCATAGTCTTCCCATCTATTGCTACAGGGAGGCTTATGTATCCACACAATCTGGACACTTGGTAAATTGTGCAGTGCATTAAGGTCAAAATCTGAAGGCATCTGTTCAATTACATGAGAAACCTTCAGTCCATTAGGAAATAAACAGCAAGTGTGACATCTTCCTTGGCAACCAATGTATCCCTGAGGACTCTGCCTAGTGGCTCAGTTCCAGGACACTATGGGAAAGTTGCAGAAGCAAAGCTGACCTGTTGTGAGGGCAGAGAGAGGCTTCGTGGCACAGAGAACTTCTGAACAAAGCCAATGCTAGTGTCTTGGGGACAGTAAAGCTGTGAGCCAAGGAGCAAGAGACTCTTGCGTGCTCCAGTAAAATGGGATGGGGAACAAGTGCTCATGGGCCAGGACAGCCCTGGGCAGCTGAGAGCACACACCTCACTTTTTGCTCTGTTTTCTCTCTTACGCCGTCATGACTGTGAGAGTTAGTGTTTTCCCTTCTCAGCAGGTTTTCTTTCTCTTTCTTTTTTCTTTCTCTTCCTTTTTTTTCATTTCTTGAAGTGCTGACAGCTTAGCTGAACTGTAGGCTTTAGCCAAAAGTGTTACTTCATTTTGGACCTGGGGTTATAGTATTTAAATTAATATTTACTTTGGCTCACATTTTGATTTGTTTATGTTTTTTATCTGACAATCTAAGTCATACTTGAAAAGAGCCATTTACAAAGCGCATGGGATGCAGGCTTCCAAGAAGAGTGGGAACTAAACTCACCATCAGTGATCAGCAGAGAGAGCACTGAAGAGCCGGGTCAGCCCGTGAGGGTTCACTCCTAAGAGGTTCCTTGCACTGTGTATTGACGTCGATGCACATTGAAAGATGAAGACTGTTGTAGAGTGTTTCCCTTTCCTCCCCCTTTAGTCTCATGAGTGATCATTTTGGGAAATTAAATAGCATGAGGAGGATTACAAAAATTTAGAAAGAGGGTTAAGGTAGACAGACAATATTTACTTACAAAGCTTCTGGTCTAAGATTATTAATAAACACAGTTTAACATAAAATATTCGGGGGAGTGTGATGAAGTCCTGGTAGTATTTGAATGACAGTCTTTAGCATGGGACCAGTTGAAGGATAGCCATGGTCCGGGTACTCTTCCTTACAGAGCCAAGTAAATACATGAATGGAGACCAGGGTCCTGAGATGTGGAAAGGATTAACTGGATTGCTCTTTATATCGCCTTCTAAAAAAGAGATAAAGGACATCTTGTTGCTATCATGGGAAAAAGTCTCACTTTTGCTTCTTTAGAGAAATGGTTTAGTTGGACACAGAGCAATAAAATTCTTTTGGTAAGCATTGAAAATGCACACATACTAACTATGCCAATTTAGGACTTCAAAGTGTCCATTTCACAGTCTCTCCTTTGTGATGCCTAATGACTTTTCTCCCTATTTTCAATGACCTTCCGTCAGTCAATATTCAGGCTAAAATTTATTATGCCTGGCTACAAGGCAACATGGAGGAGACTTCCAGAGTGGCCTCCCAGCCCTTCAAGAGAGCTCTCTATCTTAGCAAACTGTGGTCATTTCTGCATATATGTTTTAAAGAGGAATGTCCTCTAATGTACAATGGAAATAAACGTAAAACCGGTGAAATGATAATAAGGTTAGTATTCTAACTAACTTTACAAAGTGTTTCCCAGTACAAAGTGCTACCCTTTGTTGAAGTTTGCCATAGTTCTATAAAATGTAACATGAAGGAAGGTGCCTGCAGGTTGTGTCAGAGCCCTTTGTACTATCTTTTAACTATTTTGTCTGAATGACATTTTTTTGAAATGAAACGGTCTTAAAATATGCAAGATTATCTTTAATCCCTAATGAAATGACATTTCATATACTTTTAATATCTACTTTTTAAAATTTCAGCTCCTTTTTTTACTATCAATTTATTTAAATTTTTATCTTCCCACTGGTGTTTTGATGAGGAAGTTTATTTTTAAATAGGTTCTGTTTCTCAAAACCCTATTCATTCTTAAGCATGTCTCACTCAAACATTCTGTTTTTAATTTCTTCTCATAGTGTTTATTTTACACCAATAATCAGTATAGGAATTTAAGCATTAGGACTGTCGTTTATATTATATTTTATAAGCATAGCTCTATGGGTGTCTATTTCCATTACTTCTAGTGGTACTAAACAGAAATAACCACTTTCTATCTACCCATAATTTCCATTCTAAAGATGTCAACTATTAGAGCTCTGAGCTCATTGATAACCTTCCAATTTCTTTCCACCTGTCTCTTCATTGTTAGTACTATTCTCAACCTCTGATGGTCAGGCTCACTAACCTTGGACTGTCCACACTGAAATTCAAAATCCATCAGCTTCCTTAAGGAGAGTGTTTGTGTTTTGTTTTATTTTGTTTTTCCTTTACCAGCATAGGTAAAGATGGCTCCCAACCCTTCACTATAGTTCGAGGTTAATTATCATAGTGTTGCCTCCTGATTCCAAAGAAATACCAACACACGGGATGCTATACATAGAATTTGGAGTACTTTTGCATATTTAACATGCATGCCATTTATCTTTATTGCAATATTTATCACTTTCCTCTAGTTACAAATGGTTTCTGGCATCTATCCTCTTCACCTATTTTGCATCCATACTTTTTAATGAAGGTTCTCAGGGTTGGCATAAAACATTTTACTGACTTGGCAAGCTTTCAGTAAGAATGTTCTAGACTCCTTAACCAGAATCACGACTAAAAGTTTTATTTTGGTCTGTGCAGGTTTTCACATCCTAAAATTCCCTGAGAGGTAGATGAGGCTGGTGTTCCTCGAGGATGCTTATTGGGTTCACTGGGTTAGAGGACAGGAGAGGACCCTGATCTTGGAGGATTTAGTGCTTTTATATTGAGCAGAAGCAAACCTGCTTATTGCCCAGAGAGATGTTACCTCATCCTCCAGGGTCTGTTCCAAAGACAATTCTGTGGGAATAAACTGGAGAGAGAACACTCCAGAGCTTTCATTCCTGACATACTCAGCAAGAACATTCAGGGATACTCAGTGACCATGACAGATGGCCTCTTCCAGCAACTGACCAGATGTTTCTGGATTTCCTCTATGCCTACCATTGTATATGGGGCGGGGGAGTGTTGTAAACAATTTTAGCCTTGCTTCACAAAACCAACCTTTTGCTTATGTCTGGCTTACATTGCTCTTTTTTTCCTTTTAGTATCCAGCCACTCCTCTCAGCCATTTGTATTCAGTTCTACACTAGCTGCACGAGACCTTGTATTCTTACAGAGGACCTAAAGCTTTGGTTTTCAACCTTCCTAATGTTGCCACCCTTTAAAACTCTTTCTCATGTTGTGCTGACCCCCAATCATAAAATTATTTCTGTTGCTACTGGATAAATGTAATTATGATACTGTTGTAAATCATAATGTAAATATCTGTGCTTTCCCATGGTCTTAGGTGACCCCAGTGAAAGCGTTGTTCAGCCCTAAGGGGTCACGACACACAGGTTGGGGAGGACTGACTGGGGAGGACTAAGGGGAGGGCAGCTACTATGTAGCTATGGGAAACTATCACCCATGCTGGATAAATGATTCCCAGAGCATATGTTTCTCCCCACCCTTCCCTCATCAACCCATCACTTATATCCTCTAGGTGAGTCCAATAAACCCAATGGTTCACCAGAGGGAACTCTGGTGAAATTTAATTTCACTTTGTCATAGGGACTTTATGAAGAGCAGGGAAGGCACTGCTTAGCTCCTCCCTGGGAGAAAATTCTCATAACAAAAGAGCAATTTATCTACGGGTGTTACTGCATCGCTTGGTAGTAAGAAAGAAAACCAGTGTAAAGGATCTAAAGTGGAAACACTTTTAGTAAAGAAGGATTTATGTGTGAAGATAAAGATTACTAGATGTCTTCAGAAAGAAAAAGAAAAAGAGGAAACATATACAAGTTAGGAAAGTCTGAGTGAGTTGCTTACAGTATGTGAAAGATGAAACTTAGAGATGATATATACAATTGTAAGATTTCTAGAGTCAAAGTTCAGTCCAACCCCTGTTTAATCAGTGGAGGAATTGGCCTGTTCTTGATATCAACCACAAGGGACGCTCTAAAGAACAAATGTATATCTCTAATCAAAGTTAATTTCAAAGTTTTTAGTTTTCCCCCAGGGTTTAGTTAAATAGTACACAGTAGTTTAAAGTATTAGACTTTCGCAACTGCCCTTCTGGCGACCTTGCCAAGGCCAATCAGGTTCTAGAGAAATGTGGGGCATCTACTGTAGAAAGTCACTCGTTCTCTTGCTTGGGGAGACTGTGGAGATCCCACCATGTCAGTGAGCTATACCCAGTGTCAGATCTGTGAAAGGGGAGGGAGAATACAAAGGGAGAACTTCCCACAAAGCTTCCAAGTAAAGGCAGAGTCAAACAAGGTCATTGTCTTATCCTCACATACATGGAACAGTTGATAAAAGATGGGACAAAGTAGCCAGAGGTTTCTCCCAAGCCCAAGTGACCTCTGAGGACCAGAGCCTTAAGTGGCCTTGACAGTAAAGAGAAAGTGATTAATATTGGCCCACTATGTGCTATTAAACACCCACAAGGAAATACATGACCAAAAGATTAAAATGATTGGTATGTTTCTTTAACAAGCCAGGAAATTGCACTCCCCAGACAGTAGTAGTCTTAGCGCCATGTGAGATGTTATTTAGACAACTACTTCTTGCTAATGACTTTTTCTTTATAAGAAAAAGCTGCCCAGATATAAGACTTCAGTTCTTGGCTCACTGCAGCTCCTCCTTCCAGCCAAGCAAGACAAACCCACTATTATTTTAACCTGAGAATTAAATGATGGCTAAATTTATCTACTCTCCCTCTCTAGAAGCCATCTGGGAGAGACCTCACACTGTTTCCAGCCACTCCAGCAGCTATCAAAATGCCTGAAAGGAGATCCTGGGTCCATCACTCTGGAGACCAGCCTTGCAGGCTAAAGGAAAAACGATAATGAGCTAATAGATGCATGCTCTTGGAGCGCATCAAGAGATTCTAATGGACTTTGAACATTTTAAAAAATACCCAGTGTTCTGGCTTCTGGTTCCCTGCCCAGAACTTGTCATTTTAAGAGCTTTTGCCTCCACTTCTCTCTCACTTCCCTTCGAAGGCAACAATACAGACTCCCTTTCCTCCCCGCATCTGCAGTGTTCAAAGCCACCCGTAGATGTATTTTAGGGTCATTTAGACAGATTGTCTGTGGAGTTGTTTGTCAATTGCCACATACCCCATTTAGCTCGAAGAAGTCAGGTTTGCTGTCATGCCAGTTCCATAGAAGAAATTAGGGTTACCTCTTCACAGAAGGAATTGCTAAGAAGAAGAGATATTAATTGACTGGGTGGTTTACAGTAAAAGAATATCCTAAGAATAACCAAATTCGTTTTGGGCTAAAAGCCAGAAAAAGTCCTTGGGATTTTCAGCAGCTTTCTTCTTGCCAGTGTGCCGAGATGCCAGAGGTGTTTGGGGGCTCTGTTGCTTGACCTGCTTCCTAAATAATTTTATGTCTACTTTTTCAGAGTGGGACTGTTGAGTACCAACAAGGGGTTAAGAATACTTTTAAACAAACAAACAAGAGAATAGAGTCTCTGACCTGGATGGAGACCTAGCTTACAGTTGAGTCAGGTCATTGTCCTGATCAAAGGATCTCCCTTAGGAAAAGGGGCTCGCTCTAAGCCATGCTAAAGGGCAGTCCAGAATTATCGGTCTCTTAATGAGGCCCTATGCTTTTCCTCCCCGAGGTCCAGCTCTCTATGAGCCTAGGAGCCACCATGAGTTGCAGTGGGGTCTTTGTGACTCTCTGTAGTCTAAGTCAGAAAGGCATTACTTTCCCTTTTTTCTCTCTTATTCTTTCAGATGTTGGCTAGAGCCCAGGTACATTTTCTCTGACACTTTAGCTTCCTTAATCCTTCTTTTTTTTTTCTTTTTTTTCTTTTTTTTTTTTTTTGGTTTTTCGAGACAGGGTTTCTCTGTAGCTTTGGAGCCTGTCCTGGAACTAGCTCTTGTAGACCAGGCTGGTCTCGAATCCTTAATCCTTCTTAATCCTTTCTGTCATGTGGCTGCTGGTTTGCCATGTGTCTGACCTCCATGACTGATTAAACAACATGGCCTTCTTATCTATCTCCCATCCATTCCTCTCCCCAGAAGCTGTTGAGACTTACAACATTCCTACCCTGGGATGCTTCTTCCTTCTAATACTCTAATAAAATTTTTTTGAGCTTCCGTTTGAGTCCATTCTTAAGTTCTTCCATTAATGAGACTAGGAACTCCAACAGGGGACTCCTGCTGTCAGTATAGTCGGCACTTTCTTTCACATCTGTTTCGAGGGTTGATCTCTCCCTATCGTTTCCACTTCAGTCATTTACCCTTACGTGTACATTGGAACTTCTATAGGCACTACATACTAGAAGTTTGGGTTCTGTTTGGTTTGGATTTGAAATCAAGATATTTAGGACTTTATCCTTAGTAAGATATCCCAAACCCAAAAAGATAAGCATGGTATGTACTCACTCATTAGTGGACCCTAGCCATTAACAAAGGACATTAAGCTTATAGCTCACAAGCCTAAAGAAGCCAAATAGCATGGTGAACCCGAAGAAAAACATATATAGATCCTCCTGGAAATCGGAAGCAAGCAAGATCGCCAGGCAAAAGTTGGAAGCATGGGTGTGGGGATGGGGGTGGAGGTAGGCAAAAGGGAGGGGGTAGAATAAAAAAAAGATAATTAGGGTCTTTTGATAAGAATTTAGAACATTTGCATTTAATGTCATTATTGGTCAATTGAGTTTACTGTTGTCATTTTGTTCATTGGTTTTCAGTTTAAAGCCTGAAACAAAGAAATTCTGGTTTCAGACCGTGAGTTTAAAATCATTGTAATTAGGGTTTAACACATTTTTAACAGTCAAAGTTGGAACCATTACAATTAACACATCTTTTAAAATTAGAAATGTTTGCTAATTCCTAGAGCATGAAAATGTGCTTTGGGATTATATAAATTTTTGGAGAGCATTCCACTTTCTGCTAGTCAAGGAAGGATTTTTCCCGCAGAAAGATAAATGTCAAAATGTTCCAATAAATGGTACGTAGTTGGCAGGAGGTCATGATAGAGGCATAACTTGTATCCCAGTTCTTTCGGCTTTGATGGGTTTACCTTGTGACACCGGAGATTACAGTAGAGAAGAATTGGGCTCTTTCTGTTGACCAGTGCCAACTGTAGGCTTGCAGTTTTCCATGCACCCTAGTGATTTGCTGTGCCTATTTCTCAGATGTAATGGATTTGGCAAGATTCAGAAAGCTATTGATCAGTCTCACAGTAGCAGACCGCCAGACAGTAAACGAGACCTTTTCTGGTGCATCTCGAAAAAGCACTGTGGAACTCCTGTCCAGCCAGTGAACTGGTCACTGCTTTTTGTTGAACATCACATTTCAGTTGAGAATTGGGTTTCTTTCCTGTGTAGAATAAGAGAGGGGACGCTTCAAAATCATGATGTTTTTATTATCTCATGAGGTACCCACATACTGAGTTTTTCACTTTTCCATGGGATGCATATGAAAATCAGAGAACAGCTTGTGAGAACCTTTCCTTTCCTTCAACCATGTGGGTCCAGGGAATGTAACTCAGGTCACCAACCTTGATGGCAAACACTTTTGCACACTTAGTCATCTCCTCAAACTACTTTTCAAATTATCTATTTTATCTTTGTAAAATTTCTTTGACCACCACTGCACTGTATGCTTAGAAGTTTGTGTCAAAATATTGTTCATTATTTTAGTTTTCTGTGATAGTTTATAATCCATTTTAAACTCAAGTAAGATGATTACTTGAATTTTCTTTTTGTCTAACCTCATTTACAAACTAGAAAAATAATATAAAATAAAAAGTAAGTAATAACTGGTTAGCAAAATAAAACATAAGGAACTATTCATTAAAATAAAATGTTATCTTTTATCTATCTATCTAATTTGGTATTTTTGAGACAGGATTTCTCTGTGTAGCTTGGGAACCTGTTCTGGGACTTGCTCTGTAGACCAGGCTGGCCTTGAACTCACAGAGATCTGCCTGCCTCTACCTCCCTGAGTGCTCAAATAAAAGGCATGCAGCACCACCACCACCTGACTGTAATCTCATTTGTTAAAAATGTATTCCAATATCAAATAGAAAATTTCAACAACAGAAAAACCCTAAAATTACTTTTGTACCAACCTAATAATTTCCTAGTTAGCTTGCACCTACTTCTTTCTTTTTCTGTTTCTCTTTGTATTTGATTACTCTTATAGTGGTGTTCTTGATTTCTCTTTCTAAATTGTATGGTTATCAATTTTGGATTTTTCTTTTGTGGTAACCATGAGGCGCTAAAAAAAACCATTTTATATCATAAAACGGTAGCTTCATGTGCTCTTGACTTAACTTTAATCACATGTACAACTTCTACGCTTTCAACCTCTCCCACAGTTATTTGAGATGAGTTATTTTTATTCTTTTATACTGCACCCTTTAGTAAGTTATCATAGCTAGAGTTGATTCAGTATTTTTGTCTTCTAATTTTCTGTTGATATAAGCTGTGTCCTGTTCTATGTCATCACGTACTGTGTAAAACCATAGTTGTTCAGGCTGCAATTGCCCCAAGAGATTTAATTTTTATTAGCAGCCTTTAATTCCATCATGAAAATGGATGAGGACTTTGCATCTAGGTGGACATATAAATGACACCATCTGCCCTTTACCATTCATGCAGCACAATACTTATTCCTGGGAATAGACAGTGTGGTCTCATTAGCATACAGTTAAGGGTACTGTCTTATTTCCTTTTGCTGTGGAAAATACCATAACCAAAAGAATTTTGGGGAGGAAAGAATTCATTTGGATTGCGCTTCCATGTCACAGTACATCATTGTAGGAAGCCAGTGCAAAATTTCAGGGCAGGAACCTGGAGACAGGAGATGAAGCAGAGGTTATGGAAGCATGCTGGTTACTGGTTGCCCTACATGGCTTGCTCAGCCTGCTTTCTTTTACACTTTGGATTACATTTTGCTTATTTTGAGCTATTTGCCTAAATGGAAAAATAAAATTCAGACAAGCATTAGATAGTTAGCATTTTAGTATTTATAATTTTAATATTCCCAAATAAAGCAAGAAATATGTTAAATTATAAAATAACTTTTAAATTTTTATAAAAATTTATCCATACAATAAATTTTGATCATATTTTTCTGCTCCCTCAACTTCTCCAAGATCCTCCCCAAATCCTCCCAGATCCTCCCTAACTCCATACCTACCCAATTGCTTTTTCTTTCCACTTAGAAAAACAAGAAAGAAAGGAAAGAAGGAAGAACCTTCAGAGGGAAGGAAGGAAGGCAGGAGGGAAGGAAGGAAATAAAACATAAAAATGAGAAAATTAAAAGTCAAAAAATCAAAACAAATTAAAAAGAAAACAAATATCAATAAGACAAAACCATCAAAACAAAAAGTGTACACACACACAAACTATTCAATCCAATTTATGATGACCAACTATTCTTGGGCATGGAGCTTGCTCTAGAGTTTGTGGTAAGTATACCAAGTAACATTTCATTGAAGAAAATTGATCTTCTCTTTTCCTGGAGGTGTCAGCTGCAAATAGCTTGTTTAGGGATGAAATTTTTAGTCCACTTTCCCTTTTGGTTTTGGGATTTTTTTCTGTTTTGAGTCTATGCAGGTCTTATGGTAAATAGAAATCAGGAGAAATAAATGAGGAGGAAGGGAGATATCGTGATAAAGAAAGAACATGGGCAGGGGAAACTAACACTAAAGCCTCTTTAAAAGCCATATGGAACCCTACTACTGAAGAAGCTTTACAAAATATATACGCGTATGAAACGAATTTAAATGAAATCATCATATAATGGAGGAGACAGTGTCCTATCTGGACATCTTATACCACAAAATAGAGTCTCCAATACCAGAAATAGACTTGAGTTACTGGCCAAAGGGGTCCTCACGGGCTTTTGGCATAGCAATTGGTTAGTTCCCATTACCATATGGTAAGGTCCTATTGTTGAAGACAGAACTGACTTAATGTCATCCAACATGGAGAAATCAATCTGATGTCCACCTGGCAGCTTCATTCCTACTGACTAACCTTCAGAGTGCTAGTAGATACTGAGGGTGTTACTGGGAGAGAGAAGTAAACATCAATCTCATCCAGCTACAAAGCTTGCAATTTTCAACAGAGACCTGCAACACAATATACTGTTATAATAGTGGCTCTATTGTTATGGGAGTAACTAACCAAATTTTTTCTTTTTTTGATTTAAGGCTCATGGGATGCTTGCATTAAACCTCTCCTCTAAAGCCTCGGAGATCTATGCAGAAGAGGAAGCAAAAAGGTTATAAAGTCACAGATGATGGATGACACCAAGGAAGTAGCGCCTTCCAGAAACAATAGGATGTGTGTGTGTGTGTGTGTGTGTGTTGTGTGTTTGAACTTATAGAAACTACAGATCAATCTTACAGAAAAAATTTCTCTACTGGGATTCCCTTTTCCTTGATGACCCCAACTGTGTCAATTTTAAAAGGAAATCTGAGAATAATTTCCCAAGAATTCACCTGAATTATGTCCTGGTAAAAGGTGGTATCTGGTATTGTTATGATGATGATGGCTTCCAATGACCTGTCATATAACTATGTGATGTGTGGCAAGAATTTTCAGACATGGAATGTACAAATATACCCTACTCCACAGACTTCTGACCCTCTTTCTGTTTGCTTATCTTGATTTGCCAACCTTCTGTCTACCCACTTTTTTTTCTAGACCCATTGTTTCTGCATCTCTACAGAATCCTATAATCTTGAAAACCTTTGGTGGTGACTACTCCTACTGCTTCTTCAGCTTCTTCCAGTATCTTTGTTATCTTTTTAATACAGATTCTATTCATATTTCTATCATTCTACTTCTGAGAGCTTTTTAAACTCTGCCAAGGACTGTTAAGCCTTTTCAGCCATTCTATAACCTACATACATATATTTATTTACTGTGTGATATATGATGTTGTAAATAGGCAGATGCGGGCCCTTTTGTTCTGTCCCGCCCGGCTCCCTGGTTGCATGGCCTCATGGCCTGCTTTTGGCCCTGGCTTATACCAAGAATAATCACGCACAAACTGGATTCATTTCAATACTGCCTGGCCATTAGTTCTAGACTTTGCTTGGCTAGCTCTTGCATCTTATTTCACCCCATTTTAATAATTTGTAAGTCACCATGAGGTGGTGGACTTACCGGGAAGATACAGCATGTCTGACCCTGATGCTTCATGGCAGCTCTCTCCCAGACTTGGTCTTCTTCCCAGCATCCTGTTTCTTTTCCCCACCTATCTAAGTCCTGCCCTATCAAATGGCCAAGGCAGTTTCTTTATTAACCAATGAAAGTAATACAAAATACAGGAGAACACTCCCACATCATTTCCCCTTTTTCTGTTAAACAAAAATAAAGGCTTTCATTTTAACATAGTAAAATTACATATAACAAAACAGTTATCAAG
>JAQHUG010000074.1:2312273-2327005 GCA_028555095.1 Dicrostonyx torquatus
CACAATACCTTAATCAAGATCAGAAATATATATACATATAACAAAATTAACCTTAAACTTGTATCAATAAGTCAAAATTTATACCAATGCAAATTATTCATATCCATATCCTCTCCCCCTTTAAATGTTAAAAAAAGCATTTATATACAATATTTGGGAATATGAACATAGTTATTTCTCTCCAAATTGCTTCCCGCTGAATGGGGGCGATGTTAATTAGGTCTTTTATGGTATAACATGTGTGGCAGGTACATCTCAATTGGCAGTTGAGTGAAGCAATTTTTTGAAGGTGTTCACAGCAACCTTTCAGGAGGGCGTGTTCCATCATATCAGATTGGTATAGGAGAAATCCACAGGTTCTCATCCTCTATGGAAACAAAAGAAGAACCGCTTTTGAAAGCATCACATCCTTAGACCCAAATTGTGAAGCAATAACACCTTTATAATATCCATGCTGGTTTAGCTTGGCAGACCATACAATGAAATGTCTCTCTGTACTTAGCTCCTTCACAGGCAAAAATATTTAAAGAAAACACAATAAAATACATAATCCATACATTCTGTGAATTTTCCATGTTTACGTGGCTTATTTTTCTTATTTCTTTTAATCTATAACTATCTGTAGTCTGTCTCTTTAAAGACTTTACCTTTTTTTAAGGCATTGTTTATTTTATTACTTTCTCTCTATATTTTTCTTTTTCTCTCCTAAGCCTATGTACATCCATACAACACTGTGACATACTTATAGGTCTTTTATGTCGGAATCTGCCTATTGTGAATCTGTAATTCTTCACTATCAAGGAGTACTTTTGCTTTGTGCTTTCAAAACGTTAAGGTCTTAAGAATCTAAGCTGCAACAATCACAGATCAAATACAAGTACTGCCTGCTTGCTCCGCCCAGTCTAAACATTAAATGTGCTGTTATCATAGTAATTAAGGTGGTTCCTGCCTGAGATTAACAAGCACAGTCCAGCATGGTGGAGCTGCTTCTGCCTTGGAGTCAGTTGGGCCTCTGAGCCGCGCAGTTCCAGGCACATAGCGCACACAGCGAGACCACAATGTCATCAAGCAAGCAAATCGTAACATTTTAGTCAGAAAACCCCATTTAAAGGCTCTGTTTCCTGCAGAAGCCAGAGGTTGGGCTGGCGGCACAGACCATAAAGTGGTATTTCAAAACCGCCAGTTTCTAGTAGATCTGATCCCGCCTTCTGCCCAGGTGGGAAGAGCTGAGCCACAGTCTCAGCTGCTTTAGTCCAGACCCTGAGCGGGCAGACAGACAAGCATCTAGCCCCAGAAAAGCCATTGAAATGCCTTATTGCCAGAGTTCGAGCTGGCGGCACAGTCCAGGAAGCCCCGTTTTAAAACCGCCGCAGTGTTGCTTTGCTGAGTCAGAAAATCTCTCTGTGGCATGCCATCCACAAACAAGAAAAAACTGTGTTAAATTCTCTCTCCTTTTTAAGCTCTCTCAGGTTTTTAAGTGGATTTAACCAACCACGTTGGAGAGCCAACTGTTGTAAATAGGCAGGTGTGGGCGCTTTTGTTCTGTCCCACCCGGCTCCTTGGTCGTACAGCCTGCTTTTGGCCCTGGCTTATACCCAGAATAATCACGCACAAACTGGATTCATTTCAATACTGCCTAGCCATTAGTTCTAGCCTTTGCTTGGCTAACTCTTGCGTCTTATTTCACCCCATTTTAATAGTTTGTAAGTCACCATGAGGTGGTGGACTTACTGGGAAGATACAGCATGTCTGACCCTGGCGGCTTCATGGCGGCTCTCTCCCTGACTCGGTCTTCTTCCCAGCATCCTGTTCTCTTTTCCCCACCTATCTAAGTCCTGCCCTATCAAATGTCCAAGGCAGCTTCTTTATTAACCAATGAAAGTAATACAAAATACAGGAGAACACTCCCACATCAATATGGTATATAATCTGAGAGATTATATTTATAATTAAGATGAGTGTAAAAGTACTCGTGTTTGTTTTAGTTCAGTTATCAAAGGGAACCAGACTGTCTGACAAATTACTGCCATTGAAACTACCATACCTTGCAAAATTATTGCCTTTCAATAAATTCTAACATTGTAGAAAGACATACCATGTTCATTTATGTTTCTGGAGTAGAATACTAATTACATCTATATATTAGAAATGTAATTGATTTCATCCCTATTAGAGAGTAATAATGTTCCGAGACTGACTACTCACTTTTACCAATAAATTTTCCATTTTCTTTACCATTTAACATTTTTCACTATCTTGATAGTCTAATTAATGTTTCCAGTTGTGGTAAATTTCCTTGACTTTTGTTTATCTGAGAATATTATCATCTGTTAGTCAATTTTAAAGGACATATTTTAGGCATAATATTCCTGCACAAAAATAAAAACTGAAGATGAAACACAAAATGGAGATTGCAAATACAAACAAAACTTAAAGGAGAGTTTTTCCATTTGGGTACATTGAAAATGAAAAAAGGTAAGAGTCAAATAATAAAGATCATAATATCATATAAACTAATGTGAACAGCTGCATTCTAGCAGAATAAATGGATGAATTACTTAAATGTGAAATAAAATTTGAAAAACTGAATTAAAAAGAAATCAGATGTAAAAATAATGTGGGAGATTGATTAAATAATAGGACCTGAGAGCATTTGGA
Source organism: Dicrostonyx torquatus (assembly GCA_028555095.1). Classification (NCBI taxonomy): domain Eukaryota; kingdom Metazoa; phylum Chordata; class Mammalia; order Rodentia; family Cricetidae; genus Dicrostonyx; species Dicrostonyx torquatus. Next base: position 2,314,932 of record JAQHUG010000074.1, read on the forward strand.
CTAAATCCTCCAAGTTGAGAACTTGCCTTCATCAGATTGGTGTATGGGCAAGTCTGTGTGACATTTTCATAACTAATTATTGATATCATATGGGAGGACCAAGCCTACTGTGGGTAATGTCTCCCCAAGGAAGTTGATCCTGGAAGTAAAAGAAAGGTAGCCAAAGGTGATTCTAGGAAGACTCCATGGTACCTTCTTCTGCTTCTGTTTGGGTTACTGTCTTCCCTGTCTTCCCTTGACGGACTATGATATAGATATGTAGACCAAATAACTTCTTTCCTTTCCAAGTTGCTTTGGGTTGTGGTGTTGGTCACAGCAGTTGAAAGCAGACTAGCACAAAAGGCAAGCACATCTTCTTTCACCAGTTTATTAATCGTGATGCTGAAAATGATAAGAAAGGATTATTATGTGATAAAAATACATTAAAAAGAAAGAAAATAATGAAATTGTCTTTGTTTAGTGATTTGACCTAAATGTAGAAGCCTCATAGATTCTACTAAAAGTTTGTTAGAACAGGTATGCTCAGCGGTGCTATAGCTTATAAATTAAATTTTAAAAATTTCTGGTGTTTCCTTAAACTAACAAAACAACTTCTTAAGATAGACTTCAGTATTGATTCCATTTGTTGACAGAGATTTCTGTCCCACTAGGTCCCACCATTGTTCAGTCCCAAAGAAACACACAGAGGCCTACATTAATTATAAACTGGTTGGCCTATTAATTCAGGCTTTCTTAATAACTAATTCATACATCTTACATTAACCCATAATTCCTGTATGTGTTAGGCATGTAGCTTGGTACCTTTTATCAGTGAGGCATTCTCATCTTTCCTCCTCTGTATCTGGGTGATGGCTGCAGACTGAGCCTTTCCTCTTCCCAGAATTCTCCTGTTCTGTCAGCCCACCTATACCACCTGCCTGGCTATTTGCCAATCAGCATTATATTAAACCAGTACAAATGACAAATCTTTACAAAGTACAAGACAATTGTCCCACAATACTCCCCCTTTAATTCTTTTTAAAAAATAAATCAGACTATCTTTTTTTTCATTATACATACCAATTCAAGTTCCCACTTCCTCCCCTCCTTCCATTCCCTACACATACCCCTCACTGCATCCACTCTTCAGAGAGAATAAGGCACATTGCTTTGGGGAAGGACCAAGGCCCTTCTACAATATCTAGGCTGAGCAAGGTATCCATCCAAAGAGAATAGGTTCCCAAAGAGCCAGTACAAGCAGTGGAGATAAATCCTGGTACCACTACCAGTGACTCCTCAGTCTGCCCCAAACATGCAACTGTCATCCACATTCAGAAAGACTAGTTTGGTCCCCTGCTTGTTCCTTCCCAGTCCAGCTGGTGTTGGTTTGCTCTCTTTGGCATAGGTAGACTGTTTCAGTGGTGTATCCATCATGGCCTTGACCTCTTTGCTCATATTCTCATTTCTCTCAATTCAATTAACCTTGAGAGCTCAGTCCAGTGATATAATGTGGGTCTCTGCCTCTATTTCCATCAGTTTTTGGGTGAAGGTTCTATGGTGATATTTAAGTATTCATAAGTCTGACTACAGGGCAAGGCCACTTCAGGTACCTTCTTCTCTATTGCTTAGGGCCTTTGTTGAGATCATCTTTGTGGATTCCTGGGAATTTCTCTAGAGCCAGGTTTTTTGCTAACTCCATAATGTCTCCCTCAATAAAGATATCTCTTTCCTTGCTCTCACCTCTGTCCTTCCATCTTGACTATCCCATTCTCTCAAGTTTTCCTCACCCTCTCCTTCTCCCCTTCTCTTCCCCTTCTACCAACTCTTCTCCCCACACCCCTATATTACCAGTTTTGTCAGATGATCTTCTATATTTCAACTTTCTATGTGGATTTATATGTTTTACTTAGGGTTCACCTTGTTACTTAGCTTCTCTAGGATCATGAACTACAGGCTCAGTATCCTTTGTTTATAGCTATTACCACTTACAAGTGAGTACATACCATATTCATATTTTTGGGTCTGCGTTATTTCACTCAGAATCATGTTTTCTACTTCCATCCATTTGCATGCAAAATTCAAGATGTCATTGTTTTTTACCACTGAGTAGTACTCTAATGTATAAATGGGCCACATTTTCTTTATCCATTTTTCAGTTGGCGAGCATCTAGGTTGTTTCCAGTTTTTGGCTATTACAAATAGTGCTGCTATGAACATAGTTGGACAAATGTCTTTGTAGTATGATTGAACATCTTTTGGGTATATACCTAAGAGTGGTGCTGCTGGATCCTGAGTAGGTTGATTCCCAATTTTCTGAAAAACCGCCATACTGATTTCCAAAGTAGTTATACAAGTTTGCCTTCCTACTAGCAATGTATGAATGTTCCCCTTACTTCACATCCTCTCCAGCATAAGATATCATTGTTGTTTTTGACCTTAGCCATTCTGACAAGTTTAAGATGGTATCTCAGAGTTGTTTTGTTTTGCATTTCCCTGAAGGCTAAGGATGTTGAACATTTCCTTAAGTGTCTTTCAGCCATTTGAGATTCTTCTAATAAGAATTCTTTGTTTGATTCTGTACCCCATTTTTTAATTGGGTTATTTAGAATTTTGATGTCTAATTTCTTGAGTTCTTTATATATTTTGGAGATCAGTCCTTTGTCTAATGGGGATTGGGGAAGATCTTTTCGCATTTAATAGACTGCTTTTTTGTCTTATTGACTGTGTCTTTTGCTTTACAGAAGCTTCTCAGTTTCAGGAGGTCCCATTTATTGTTGCTCTCGGTGTCTATGCTACTGGGGTTATTTTTAGGAAGTCTTCTCCTGTGCCTATGCTTTTGGATAGGTAGAATCAACATAATAAAAATGGCAATCCTATCAAAAGCGATGTATAGATTCAATGTATTCCCCATCAAAATCCCAAAACAATTCTTCACAGACCTTGAAAGAACAATAATCATCTTCATATGGTAAAAAAACACAGGATAGCCAAAACAATCCTGTACAATAGAGGAACTTCTGGAGGCATCACCATCCCTGACTTCAAGCTCTATTACAGAGATACAGTAATTGAAAGCTTGGTACAGGCATAAAAACAGAGAGGTTGACCAGTCTAATTGAAGACCCTGATATTAATCCACACTCCTATGAACACCCGATTTTTGACAAAGAAACTAAAATTATACAGTGGAAAAGAGAAAGCATCTTCAACAAATGGTGCTGGCATAACTGGATGTCAATATGTAGAAGAATAAAAATAGATACATATATATTGCCATGCACAAAACAAAGTCCAAATGGATTAAAGACCTCAATCTAAATCTGACCACACTGAACCTTATAGAAGAGAAAGTGGGAAGTAGCCTTCAATGCATGGGTACAGGAGACCACTTCCCCTCCCCCCCTTTTTTCAAAACAAGATCTCTGAATCTAGTCTCCTTTTTAAACATTTTTTCCTGATCATTATTCATAGCAACTTGTAACCAACACTCAGAAGCAATAAATTCAATGAGCTACTGATCAAAAATTCAATATCACTTTGCCAAAGTAACAAGTTTTCACACATCAAAAGAAACAGAGTAAAGTGTCCCAAAGATTGTGAATACTATTTACAAAACATCCATCTGTAGGCAGAGACTATTCATTCATTTCCCAGCTGCCCAGATGCAAATAATCTCACAGAAACTATATTAATTACAACGCTGTTTGACCAATAGGTTATTCATATTTTGAGCTAACTCTTACTTCTTAAATTAACCCATTTCTATCAATCTATGAATCACAAGTTTGTGGCCTACCGATAAGGTTCTGGCTGGCGGCTTGAGCAGCTATATGGCATCTCCATGACTCCTCCCACTTTCTTTCTGTATCTCTGTTCAGATTTCCAGCCTGGCTTTACTCTTCTAAGCCATTGGCTAAAACAGCTTCTTTAATAGCCAATGGTAATAAAACAATTTAATAAAATACAGAAGGGAATCCCACATCATGTGTCTAAGAAGGAAGTATATAAAAAATAACAAGGAAACATGTGGACAAAGAGGGAAAGCAATGAAAGAGATGTCTTGGTAGAAAGAGCCATTATGGGGTTATGGAGAAACCCTGTGCTAGGGATACTCCCAGGAACCCACAAGGATGACTCCAGGTAAGACTCCTAGTAATAGTGGAGGTGGTGCTTGAACCATCCTTGCCCTATAATCAGAACAACAAATACCCTAATTGTCATCATAGTTCCTTTATCCAATAAGAGATGGAAGCAGATGCAGAGATCCACAACCAAGTACTAGGCCAAGCTCCAGGAGTCCAGTAGAAGAGAGGGAGGAGGGATTATATGAACAAGGGGCTTCAAGATCAAGATGAGGACATAGAACTGAACCAAGCTCATGGGGAACTCACGCACCCTAGATGGACAGCTGTGGAGCCTGCATGGGACCTAACTAGGCCCTCTGCATGTGGGAGACAGTTGTGTAGCTTGGTCTGTTTGAGGGGTCCCTGGCAGTGGGATCAGGATATATTCCTGGTGCATGAACTGGCATTTTGGAGCATGTGGGCTCTGATATGTGCCAGCCTGGCGATGCCATGACTTGAATACAACTTGCTAGCTGGAAAGCTAGAGACTTAGAAAGACAATAGGTACAGGCCCGGCTCCAGCCTTTCTTTTCTCATGTAGATTGCCCAGTAAGAGGTTACTGACTCCAAGGCTGGTAAAGGAATGCAGGTGTAGGCTGTGAGGAGGTGCCCTGGAAAAGAAATATGAATAGAGAATTCCTCAAGAGTTGAGGGAGTATTCAGAGTATAGATAGCTTGAGGGAGAGACAATAAACAAAGGTCATGTTGAAGAGGACAGAAGAAGTCCTGAGCTGCCTTTGAATGATGATGGTGTAAAAGTCTGTTTCTTCCACGTGCCTCCGAGAACACATTTAGGGAAAAGCACCAGTTTCTATGTTGGGGCGACGGTCCCCGACAGGAGCACATTTCCTATGGTGAGATGCTTTGCTCAGCCTTGATACTGGGGGGGGGGCGGCAGGGTCTTGGTCCTGCCTTAGCAGAATGTACCAGGCTTTGTAGACTCCCAATGGAAGGCCTTACTCTTTAGGAGGAGTGAATGGGGTGCAGGCGGGGGGTAGCAGGAGAGGGATAGCATGGGGAATTGTTGCTGGTATGCAAAATGAATTAAAAAATTTAAATAAAGATTATGGTATAGTTTAAAAAGAACTCAACTCCTCCGTTATTTTCTTCTTGGCTTTTTAACTGCTTTTTTGTACATTTGTTTGTTTATTTTTTATTATTTTTTTTAAAGATTTACTTATTTATTTATTATGTACACAGTGTTCAGCTTCCATGTATGCCTGCAGGCCAGAAGAGGGCACCAGGTCTCATTACAGATGGTTGTGAGCCACCATGTGGTTGTTGGGAATTGAACTCAGGACCTCTGGAAGAGCAGTCAGTGCTCTTAACCTCTGAGCCATCTCTCCAGCCCTTATTTGTTTATTTTTATGGTGCTGAAAAAAAGAAAATATCCTCACAAAAGAATTGGTATTAAGAGTGCATTAAGGGACACTCGTTCAAGGTTTGGGTTCCTTGGCAGATTTATTCCAGTTTTCCTCTCTCTATCACCATGACATGGATTAATTCACCTCCTGATTTTATTCCATGATCAGCCATTTTCTGTCTAATTTGTTGGCCTCTTCCTAGTGTTCCTGAAAAGAAAAATCCACGCTGAAAAATTATGGGATTATTTTAATACAATTCTACAATCTCTGAGATTTAGGCTTCCCAAGTAATTTTTTCTGATGCCAGATAAATGGATACATACATGATAGATAGTTTTGTAATTAGGTAGGTAGGTAGCAGATGATAGATGGATAGATAGATGATATATAAATAGATAGATGATAGACAGCTGATAGATAGATAGATAGATAGATAGATAGATAGATAGATAGATAGATAGATGACTGATTGATAGATACATAGATAGGTAGATGATAGACAGAGATAGATGCTAGCTAGATAGACGGATGACAGTGATACAGTACTCATCACTTTAAAGAAATCAGCAAGGGTTTTTAAACTTCATTTTCAAGTTTAATTATTTTATTATTCTACATTGTCTTACACTGCTGTCTATGTTTGTATCTTCATCTGCCATTACACTATGCTGGTTAATGTAGAAGATCAAACCAAAATTTATGGAGCAGCAAATGTTTTCCATAGTTTAATGGTTTAAATATAAAGAGTCCCCACAAAAGTTTCACATGTTGAAGGTTTTGTCCCCAACTAGTGGGGTTACTACAATGTGAGTGGATCATGAGGGTACTAACTTCACCAACATATGAATCTGTTGATGAGTTCAGAGCTGAATATTTTAGTAAGAGGCAGGGCCTCACTGGGTAAGTGGATTGTTGGGGTGTGTCTTTGAATATTATTTTTAATTATTTCTCTCGCCGTTCCTCCCTCCCTCTCTGTCTCTTCTCCTCTCTCTTCTCTCTTTTGTTTCCAAGCATCCAAGGAAAAGCATCTCACTCCTCACCACAATGGCCCAGGAATAGAAAGTGACCATGGGCCAAAACGTTGACAACCCACGGACCCAAATAATCATTCCTCAAAATGGATTTACAGCAATATTTTGTGACAGAAATGAAAAGTGCCTAATCCTATGCATTGTCAATAACTACTAATCTATACTGGTGTTTATATTTTTATTCCCAGTGTGTTTTTGAACCTGTTGAAATAAAAGCATCATACAAAATAAGTGAAAGAATTTTATTTTTTAAAACCTTTATTCTTCTCTCATACATTATATCCTAATAACAATTTTCCCTATTTCTACCCCTCCCTCCACCTTTTCTCTCCCCCAGATTCACTTCTTGTCTGCTTCCCATTTTAAAAAAAGCAATGAGTAATAATATATACAAGTAATAATTACATCAATAATGTCTAGTCCATAAACATTTGACAAATTCAGATAAAATACTCCATTATCTATCCTATTTTTGTGAGTTCAAAGCATTGCACTTAATTCACTTTCAACTTTTGCATTTTCAACCCAAAATTATCTTTTTATGTCTCCCAACATTATACACTTTACATTTCTTTAGTGAATTTCTTTTTTTGAGTCTGGTAAATAAGGAAAACTGTAACTATAACTATCTAGTCTTAAACTCACTCAGAGACTCAAGAAGGAAACAATATTAACTGAGTAAGCAGGAAGCTCAAGCAAGCAATTTCCAAAAACGTGAGAAATGACAGAAAGAGCTAGATACCTGGACAGTCACCAAAGGTTCCTCTGAAACATTGGGCATCCATCATCAGTCTACAGGCCTAGAATATTTGACAGACTTTTCTATGAAGCAGAATTTTTGAAGGACCATTCTGCTTTGTCTGGTTTGTCTTGGAAAGGTTTGATAGTTACTTTCTTTGTGCCCTGCTTGTCCAGTTTGGATAGCATACTGCCAGCAGTCAAGGCAAGAGAACTTTCTCGCCCAGTGGCTTACTTTTGTCATAAGGAAAGTAAACTCCATATGGAATTTCCTGGATGTCCATCATCTTCTCTGAAGTAGATTGGTGCTACCAGGAGCATATATGCCTCATTATCATAAAAAGAATCATATGTTGTGAAAATATCTAAAATGCCATATTTTGTAGGTCTCTGAAGTGTTTAGAGATGACCTACCTATCTAAACTATATATTTTTGCTTGACTTTGAAAACTTACCTAATATGACTACAAGTTCAACTGTAATAGATGATTAGTTACTTACCGGCATTTCTTTATAATCCTAAATAATTAGTGATTATAACTTTCAAGGATTTGAAATTCACATTACATTGTTAACTGATTTATTTAGGTACAATACCTTAAACAAGAATAAAACTGTGTGTGCAGTATGTCCTAACAAAAATAACTTTAAGTTTGTATCAATATACAAAATTTGTATATAATATACAAAAGCCCAATTCAATGTAAAATATTTAAAACTAGTAGTTACTTTTTAAAGTAGATTCAACAATATACCATTACATCCTCCTTTTTTAGAGTAGGTTCAACAATCTACCCTTTTATCCTATCATATCTGTATCCCCCTATTTTTTCAAAACAAGAACCCTAAGTCTAATTTCCTTTGTTTAGCCTTTTTCCTGTTACCAATAACAACTTGTACACAATCATCCTAAATAATGACAAAATATCCATAACCCACTGAATGACCAAAAACCACCCACCCCACCTCTGCAATGTGGGTGTTGAGTTCTTAAATTTACTTACTACTGTCTGGGGGTGACAGCATCTTTTGGGATAATTATCGAGTCCTGGGGTAGGTAGCTGTATCATTCATTTTCCAGTCTCTGCATGATGGGAAAGTGTAGGGCTTGTCTCAAGTTCAGCTAGAGTAGTCTGTGAGGCTAGATCAGCTCAATTAGCCACCTTGAAATTGGCCTGAGCAGTTGGTAGTCTAAAGCCAATCTTCAGGTGGTGTTTGTCAACTTAGTGATGTTATCATAGTATTGATGTGATCGTTGTTGTGGGATCTCATCATCTTTTTCAAGACTTCAGAGACTGCAGTAGGTCATTATTCCTTTTCTTATTTTTTTTTCAGGGAGTTCTTGCTTCTTCTTTATATGCTTATTTTTCCAAAGGTCTTTAAATTCCTCAAGATAGCTGCATTTATTTTCCTGAAAAGCCAAAACAAAACCTTTCATAACCCTAACTTTGTGGAGGTTCCCTATTGTCAAGTTACATATGATCAAATGAAAGACATTTGTTAGTTTTATGAGTTAGTTTTGATTGAGTGATCAAGTTGTTTGATGAACTATCTCCTATTCCAGAATTCTTTCTTGTTCAAGTCTAACTTTTATCAATTTTGTGTTATGGTTTCTTCTGAATTATTTTTTGTTTTATTTTCTAAAGCTATTTTAACATCTAGACCAGTATGTTTTTTATAATATGCATTAGATTATTTAATTGTTTTAGGAAGTTTTCTTCAAGATGATGGGAAACATCTGAACTGAATATGACCTGGGGCCTGAGAGAGGCCTCATAAAGTGTTTCCCAATGGTAAAAGATTACCTCCACTGTCCTTGGTTGGTCTACATTTATTAGTCCAATGCCTGCCCTTGTTATGCCTTCTGCATAATCCAGATGGGAGGGACATTCTCTTTGGATTATGTTTAGAAAAAAACCCATTGTTTCTAGGAACACCCTGTTTACAAGACCTTTTTAGGTGATCTTGTTTACCTCAATTGAAACATTTACCATCTCGATTCTTCTTCAAACCTCCTGAAATCACCTCTCCTATCCAAGCATCATCATGGTTATGATTTTTCAGTAATGATTGTATTTCAGACTCATTCTCCAAGGGAATGGGTTCCTTTAATGGCTTAATTACCCTTTTGAATTGGGCACTAGCATTTCCAAATGCCAGAGATTCCACTATTAATTTTCTAGCTTCTGAATTTGGTATCTTTCTATTTACTGCTGAAGTGAATTTTTGTAATAACTCCATAAAGTTATTTTTGGACCTGTATAACTTTAGTAAATGGCTCAATTTTCTTTTCTACTTCTCCAATTTTGTCTCAAGAACTCCAAGCTTCTGTATGTCATAAAGCCAAGGTGTGGTCTTCATAAGGAGATTGCCTTTGTGCATGAACATAATCTCCCTCTCCAAGAAGTTGGTATTGGGAGATTTTATACCTCTAGCCCTACTTCATTGTTCAATGATCTTAGCCTCATCTTTCCACCAGGTCCTTCATTGTAATTGCGGACCAGGCTCCAAGACTGCTATAACCACATCTCTCCAGTCTTGAGAGATAATTTTATTACAAGTTGATCATGAGTTTAACATATGCTCCAAGAAAGGTGAAGGCAAACAATATGAGACTCTCACTTCCTTGAGTCTCCTTAAATCTAACATTTCCACAGGATTCCAGTGAATGTTTAAACAGCCTTGCGGATATATATCATTTGGAAATTCCGGTAAGGTTACTGTATAAATTATAGTTGGTTATTCAAAAGCCTTAGCTTGTTTCTCTCTAGCCTTATAATGCAAGACTGAAATTGGTTCTCCTTTAAATTCCTCTGTCTGGATCTGAATATTTCTATGATATGTTTAATAAGTTTTTCTAAGGCCTGTATCTTGTCACTCATATCAATCAACTTTTTAAAGGAAAAACCAAGAGTTATCAAATCAACAATAAAGATTATCAAAATAATATTAACATTATGTCAATCCTGGTTAAGTTGGCGATCGCTTTGTTTAATTGTTTGAAATTTCAACTGTGCATTGTGTAATCATACAGAAACCTAATTCTCTCTATTATAACAGTGTTTCCTATTTTTTAATGTGGGAAAAGACTCACTTTTAGCTAATCCCTTCCTTTAAGAAATCCCAATTGTCTCACCAAATCTGCTGATGATGGCAATGAAGGTGATATTGAAGTGTGAGGCTGACTGCTACTGTATAGAACAATAGAAGCTTGAGCAGGTTTCAAGGCAGCTACCTAGTTTGGCAGCATCCTAAAAAGAGGGTTCAGGGAAAGCCCTGAAGGGGTGTGGTCTTGACCATTTCGGTTTATAGCCACGCCCTGCCATTACCTAATTGTGCTGCCCCTTAATTAATTAATGGGGCTGGACCACCAGGTCCCAAGAGAGGTATAAAATGGTAGGCCCACATGGAAAGCTCTCTCTCTCTCTGCACGGATCACCGACCTGCCTGCTTCTTTGGAACAGCTCTCTCTGGCATAGTAATCTGTGTGTATTTTGGCCTTTATTAAACTTGTGTGTCTTAAATAGAACTGTTGCACTTGGTGCCCGCCAACGTGGGGCCTTTTGGGACCCCCCAGCTGTATTTCTCCCCAGGGTGAGGCCCTGTTTTTCCCCGAGCCTGCCTCCCTTCTGCTCCGTTTTGCTCTGTTCAACTTCGTAGTGCAGTTGTAACCATCCCTCTGTGGAGCCCAAGGCAGGGATTTGCATTTTCCTCCGGGCTGCGCCTGTCCGCACTAGCCCCATGATCTCGGGCCAAACCCGAGCGGCAGATTCCCTTTGCGTTTATTTGTTGTGTTTGGGACTTTCTGAAATCTAGAGCTGGATCTGAGTCCTTTCTAGCCGGTTTCTGCAGCCTGCCCCGCTCAGCTCCAGTGTTCGGCTTTAATCAGCTGCGCCTCTACGGTTTATCTGCGCCTGCGGAGGCTCCACCCGGGCCGCGCCCTAGGTTTCAAGGCTCACCGCAGTGGCCCTCTCACTGTTCCGCAGCCCACTGCACTCGCACCCCCACCCTCCGCTCTGCGGCTCGCACTCCAGGGGTCATCCAGCCTCCCAGTTTGTTGCTCGGCTCAGCCAATCCCCCATGGCCACAGCTCATCCGTGCACACCTATCCCACTGCCTGACCCCATTTATCACTTGGATCTCTGCACCTTCTCCGCTCCACTGTTTGTGCCGCACTCCCTCTGCCTGTGCACTGCCGTGGGCCACCGGGCCCGTTTACCCAGTGCAGGGACTGGGAACTTTGGCCCCAAGCCTCCTGGTCGCCCGCGCTGCGCGGCTGTTTGTACTGGAGGCAGACACTGTGAGTGAGGCTCCAGCCTCAATCTAGGCCCTTGCCAAGACATTTCTGGAGTTTTGCAGGGGTCTGTTTCCTGAGTCTGAGTACCAGACAAGCGATTAACCAGCAGAAACCGTGTACATCTGAAAGGTGGTAAGATGTCATTCACAAACCCTTATTTCCAAAATTTCTCGTTTCCTAATCAAAATTATTTTAGGCCTTACGCCCTCAACGAATTTCTTTTTGAGACATATAGCTGGTTCCCATCGGGTTTTCTTTGGGCATCTATCGGCTTGATCATAATCTGTGCCTTGTTTTTCAAGTTGTATGACATTATCAGACGCTTTAATGCAGAAATTCAGGCCCTGAAACAACGTAACTCTGACCTAACTGGTGAACTCCTGGCCATGAAAACAATAGGTGACTCCCTTGGGAATCAGCTTTCCCACATGGAAGGCAACATGTCTCAATTCTCTACAGCTATGGAGGTGAGCGGGACTGAGGTAAGATCAAAACTCAATTCCCTTGAGTTTAAATTCACTATTCTGGAGGAACAGGCTTT
>JAQHUG010000074.1:2332795-2397726 GCA_028555095.1 Dicrostonyx torquatus
CGCCCCACCATTAGCTAATTATGCCGCCCCTTAATTAATTAATGGGGTGGACCACCAGGTCCCAAGAGAGGTATAAAATGGTAGGCCCATGTGTAAAGCTCTCTCTCTCTCTGCGTGGATCACCGACCTGCCTGCTTCTTTGGAGGAGCTCTCTCTGGTATAGTAATCTGTGTGTATTTTGGCCTTTATTAAACTTGTGTGGCTTAAATAGAACTGTCGCAAAGCCCAGAACCCATAGAGAGAAAATAAAGGAAAACCTAGCCAGAAGAACGGTTATCTCTGGCCATGTGAAGCTCCAGTCTAAGCTGATGGCTACAAAGTCAAAGGGGAAAGCAGTCTTTTCATGAATTCATGTCCTAAAGTTGGATGCCAGATGTAGCATAATTTCCAGTTGGTTTTAATAATAAAAACCTGGAGTCAGATATAGGGGTAAAAGCTGAAAGATCAGAGAAGCAGAGCAGCCAGCCATTAGTTCTTTCTTTTATGAAATCCTAAGGCTGAATGAGGTCTCCTGTTTCTACAAAATCTCAGACTGAATGCCTTGATCTCCCATCTCCTCTAATCTTATTTTCTTCTCTCCTCTCAGCTGTATCTCTCTCTATCATCACCTCCCTACTGTTGGGATTAAATGCACGTGACTTCCAAGTGCTAGGATTAAAGGAGTGAGCCACCACACCTGGCTCTGTTTCTCTTTGAGACTGAATTAATCTAGTGTAACCCAGGGTGTCTTTGAACTCACAGAAATCCATCTGCTTCTGCCTGCCCAAGTGCTGCGATTAAGGGTGTGTGTCACCACTGCCTACCTCTATGGCTAGTTATTAGTTCACTTTACACTCTGATTCTCAGGGAAGCTTTATTTGTTGTGGGACAAACAAAATGTCACCACCACACCAATGAAAAATCCTGACTGTGCAAACCCATTGCACAAGCCAAAAATAAAAACGGAAGCTGGAAAACATGCTTGGTTCCTACAGTGCTGTGTTGAAATATTTCCCTTCATCTGGGATTATTCTTAGTATTCTCCTAATCATCTTCTAACTGGAAACACCGAAGTTGTGAGTAATGTATTAGGAGATAAAGGGGATGTCCTGCCTGCCTCCCTCAGCACCAGGAAGCCAACAGTGTTCTCTGAGACACAGTCTCTGAGGCAGCCCCCTCTGTCTTGTTAAAAACAAGCCCGGGAGTGCCTTTTGCATCTTGATTGATGAAGAACATGAATAAAAATGGAAGAGAGGTTACTACTATTGAAGCTTAGAAAGCATGAATGACTGTTCGCTGTGTTCTTTTCTCTGCTTCATGTGCTTTAGTGTTCTGTATTTAAAAGTTTTCAGATAGTTTCCCCTACCATGAAGAAAGAAAAATGTTAACTTCACTTCTTTAAGTTTGAGATAATATAAGCCTCCAATACATGCAAAAATCTTGGTTCATAATTTTCTCCTAAATTGTGACTTAAATTTGGTTAATTTTTATTGCCTTGTCTAATGGGGAAATCAGAAAAAAAAGTTTTTAAGGAGTTTTGTACTCTAAACTGTATATGGAAAGAATAAAAAGGAAGTAAAACAATTTAACCAGATTCCTCTGAAACATTTTGTTGCACAAAATGAGCACTTCCCACAGCCACTCTGCTTATTCCACAGGCTGTTGTCATCTAAAGTCTCCTCTAAGAAAACAAACTTCACAGAGCATGAAACAACCAAAAGGAAACAAAACATTTCAGCTATGACAATTTTAATGACCACATGTCAGCTATTAAAATATGTCAAAAGATTTTTAGTTTATTCCCATCTGTAGTCATCCAGCCACCATTTCTCCATTCAGATAGGACCATAGTTTTATTTCATAGTTATTTGTCTTCTGAGAAAAGAATCTGTTCCTCTTTCAAGGGCACTACCATGTCATCAGGAGGCTCCCACGTTCCCCTTACTCCATTACCACCCTGCCATCAGGAGGCTCCCACATTCCCCTTACTCCATTACCACCCTGCCATCAGGAGGCTCCCACATTCCCCTTACTGCATTACCACCCTGCCATCAGGAGGCTCCCACGTTCCCCTTACTCCATTACCACCCTGCCNTCCCACATTCCCCTTACTGCATTACCACCCTGCCATCAGGAGGCTCCCACGTTCCCCTTACTCCATTACCACCCTGCCTCAGGAGGCTCTCATGTTCCCCTTACACCATTACTACCCTGCCATCAGGAGGCTCCCACGTTCCCCTTACTACATTACCACCCTGCCATCAGGAGGCTCTCATGTTCCCCTTACTCCATTACTACCCTGCCATCAGGAGGCTCCCACATTCCCATTACCCCATTGTCAAGCTTTGTTCTCTCCTCTTTCCAACAACACTGTGAAGTCTCCATAGTTCTTCTGTGACTTCTTTATGTTTTGAACAAAGTTGTAGACTACTTATGCAAACATGAAACTCATCGCCATTTGCTTACAAAAGCCTCGGCTAACACAAGTGTTAGTATAAAAATGAGAATCGGTAATGTGTTTGAAATTATAGTGCTGAGATGAAGTAAATAAGATACAGTGTTTTATTTGTGTGTTAGTGGGTGTATGTGCCTAAGATTCTTTGATAGAAACTAGACATCCCCATGACCAAACAACCAATTAAGGATTCACTTATCATATAAGATAATGTCTTCCTAAGAGCAATATTCAGGAAGACAAAGTTGCCAGCACCAACCATAAAATATCTAAAGACAGTAAAGTGCCCTACATTAGGGTGGCCAATTTTCTTAACATGACAAAATAATGACAAACTAAAGGCTCCAAATTACCACTTTAAAGAATGAACTAATGCTCACAAAGAGACAGGAGTTAAAATAATTCTGTAATTTAGCAATGCACAACCTAATTCTTTGTTTTTTGTTTGTGGCCATAAGACAATGATCACAAAGAAAAGAAGTTTGGTTACTTAAAAAGGAAATAAAAAAGGAATGAATGAGTCACTACACCCTGCCTTGCAAAGCACTCTCTGATGACTGCCACTGCCTAAGTAAGAAGTTCTTTTCATTTTTTAGAAGTTGCCCTTCTTTCTTGGCTTAAAATAAGTGGTTATTTCCGTGCCTGTGGAAGCTCTCTTTTAGGAGTTTCTCTCATGCTGTAGTCTCTTGTTATTATACCACTAACTAGAACCAGACTCCAGAATGCCCTAGAGTGCCCTGTGTAAGAGCTAACTCATGCAAAGGCTAATAAACCAAGAGAATGACAAGAATCTGCTGATCTGCTGTTGCAATGTTATTTTGGACTTTGAGTGTATACGATCAAGGAAGGCAAAGAGAAATTTAGATTTTCCCAATTGAGTCTGTGTGTTTAACAAAAATATATTCGTAATGTGTTATTTGAAACAGTATGTTGTTAATGCCATCAATACATTAAATGAAACTTGATTCAACACTAGCAGTTTCCAAAGCAATTTGAAATGTCTATAATCTTGTGGTATAGAAGACAAAATGTAAAAATATTAAGAACTAGAAAAAATATTGAGTTTTGCTTTTACCATTTATTTTAAACTTTCATATGAACCAGAATATTCCACCTAGCCCTGTCAACTCTTCAGTAACCATTCATTTTTTAAGCAGCTACTACACATTAGACATGGTCTTAGATACTGGAGTTCAATGGCAATCAAAATTCTTCTTGTGGACTTAAAAATTTTAAAACATACTTCTATGTTGTACAATATTTGTTAACACCGCGTGCAGATGTGTCACTCTGATTGGTTTAAGAAAAAGTAGAGCAGTTACTAGCTAGGCAGGAGAGGTTATATGAGACTTCTAGGCAGAGAGAAAAACTCAGGGGGATAAATCAAGGTGTACAGATTTGCCAAAGAAACATGGAGAGAGGCAGAAATACATTACAGATGAAAGGTAACAAGCCAAGTAACAGAATGTACATTAATATAAATGGGTTAATTTGTTATAAGAGCTAGTTATGAATAAGCCTAAGCTAAAGACCAAGCTTTCATAGTGAATAATGAGTCTCTGTGCCATCATTTGGGGCTGGAAGTCCAAAGAAAGTCCAAGTACACTTTTAAAACTTCTAAAGGCATTCTAGCATCTCCCTCTTTTGAATGCAATCTAAGCTACATTAAATCAAAAGCCAAGTATGCTTTTTCTAATAATTTCTTTACAGTCTGTCAAAAAATTCTCTTCCTCTGTTCCTCCCTCACTGCCTAGAATTTAGATTCACCACTGTGATAACATTTTTGTCATCTCTGTTTTACTTCCTGTTTATACCTGGTCAACTGTCAAAATCTAGAATGAAAAAGCAGTTTGGCATGCGGTTCTCTCTGAAGCGAGTTGACCTGATACAGCCTTGAAACTCTTGATCTTGAAAGATGCTTCTATTTCTTAATCTTTCAGTCTGTTCTGATCAAACATCTCACCTGTGACAATCTTCACAGGTGACGTGTCCTGAAAATAAAATAGTCTTGATGTTGAGTATGGAACCTGTAAACAAAACAGAAAAGCATCTTAGGGTTCTGTGTCTTTTGCTATTTCTGAATTCAATTCCCACCACTATTGTCATTTCAATTTAGTAAAAGAAGTGGCTAATAAAATGCATGGAGTGATCTGTCATGATGAAAAGGAAGTTACTAAAGAACATAGGTGAGCTCACTGATACCTAAATTTATTTTAAAATACCTATCATATCTGAGATATAATGACGCTTTTAACTTTTTTTTAAAAACAAGATCTTACTATGTAGTCTTGGTTGGCCTTTGGCTAATAGAGAGCTCTGAGTGCTGAGATTAAATGCATGCATCATTATTCTTGGTCCTAAACTTATTTTGAGGATGAATCTAGGAGAGCAAATAAACACAAATACCATTTTCTCAAGCTGGAAGAGTTCAAGTTTACTTTCATTTAAAAAATTTAGAAAACCCTGACTTTTTTGTTTCCAAATATACATTTAATTTTCTCCCACAAAAGGGAGTCTATTCCACCTTGACTGGAGGTCAGAGAATTTGAGCTTATTTTTACTGTCTCACAGTTCTTAATAAAACATGTGACCACAAATGAGAGATCTGAACTAGGGTGTGGTTAATTAGTACTTTTGGTATAGAAGTGAATCCACTCCACCAGGACCAGAGAATTCAAGTCTATCCCTTATATCATGTTAACAAAGTCTGTTTCATGCCCCTCCCCTTTCGGAGTGAAGTATATAAGCTGTGGAAAATAAATGAGGCAGATTCAGTATTCACTGACTGTCCCTCCCAATGCTGTTCTGTGTCTCTGTCTCTCATTTCTTTTACATCTGTCTCTTTTCCTTAATAATTCTAATCCTCACACTCCTACCCTAGAACATACACATTTTGTCGAAGCTGGTCTTCAACAGATAGCAGCCCAAGTGGCACCTTCAACAATTTTCCCTTTGCTTGTAAGTCTTAAAAATACAATGGATGTGTTTTTCCAAAAGACATTTTGCAAGAAATTAATCTATCTTTATTTCTCAATATGAAAATAGTTAAGTAAAAAAAACCATAGATTGTGAGAGCTGTAAAAGTATAAAATATTGTATAAGATAAGCAGGCTTTATAATTGAGAAAAATGAGCAACTAAGACTAACAAAATTTTTACTCCAACAGCTGATGTTTTCAACAAAGACTTCTTGAAGAAAAATATTTTTTTGGTGGTGCAAAGGCAGCCAGGATAAGGGACATGCTCATACATACACTTATGATTGTTAAAACTGTCAAGTAGTGAAGATAAAATAAATTGATTCACTTTGGCCACATACAAACTTTCATTTTATAAAATAACACCAGGATGGTATTATTACCCAACAGTTCTGGCATTCATGAAGATGGACGCTTGTTGCTCTCATTATTCAGTACAGAACTATGATACAGGTACCAGCTAGGTCTTAGTGTGTAATGGGATCATGTGTTTCAGTTCTGGAAATGTATCTTGACTTAGGTCTTTAATTATGTCCAACCATCCTATTTTTTCTATTCTCCCTTTTCAGCTTTTCTTTTATTTTAGTATTCAATTATCTACACGATTTATCTAGAATCTTTTGTTCCTATATTCCATTTCCTTTCCTTTTTGCTTTGGATTTTTAGGCAACTCTTTATGATTTATCTTTAATTTTTTTTCCTAACCCTCTTGGAAAATGTTATTAGAATTAAAATATTTACTTAGGCAATCATATTTATAATTCCACCCTGAAATTTCAACTTCTAACATTTATTTCCTTAATTCCCATTCTCTTTGGTCAAGATGATATTGATAGATTGTCAGCTGTTGGTCATTTCATATGACCTTTAGGATTTCGTTTCCATTTCTATGAAGAATACCATTGAAATGTTGATAATTTCTTTGAATGTATGGGTCACTTTGTGCTGTAGAATATTTAAATAACTTAATTCTTCCAATGCATGTGCACAGATATCTTTCCAAGTTTCTGTGCTCTTTGTGATTTCTTTTATCAATATGCTATAATTTTCATTAGATAAATACTTTACCTTCTTGGTCAGGTTTATCCCCTCATTTTATGACCCTGATGTGACAAATGACATTTTTATAAGTTCTGTGTTCATTAGCAGAGTTTTAATTGTTTCATACATTTGTCTTTTAAATCCTGTAGGAAATGAAAAGCATAGGTATAAACCAAAATTTAAGTTATACTGTTTTTTTATATCATCTGTCCATGCCTTTATATCTCCCACTAACTTCTGTTCTGAAAAATCTCTGAAGAAATGCTCACTGACAGTTTTACTGGGAAGTCCTCAGAAATGACGATCATTTCTCTCTTTTGGAGATTTGCTAGGTTCTGACTCTTAACAATTTGATCATAATTTGTCTCAGTGTATATTGCTTTTGGATTGAAACCAGTTCCAGTTAGCTGAGCTTTTTATATTAAATATTGACTTTTTAAATCAGAGTTTGGGAGTTTTCATCTTATTTACTTATGAAAATAATCCTCCCAGACCTTTCTTGATCTTTTTTCTCCAGTGTTTCTATTGGTTCACTTGATAGGGTTCAGTTAGTTCCTTGACTTCTTTTCCCTTTTTTTAAATTTGCTTTTTACTTTTCAGATTTAATTAAAATTATCTGCCTCTGAGTTCCTTAATTCTTCCTGTTGATTTTTGAGCCCGCCCCTGAAACTCTTCAGTCAGTTACATGTCCTGCTGCTCTACCAACAACACAGCTAATTTTGTTTAGTAAATACAAAATATACAACATCCTTCTTTCTTAGCAATTGATCCTGCTCTTACTGTACTCAGAGAAGGGAACTCATATGCTGTAGATGCTCTGGACTTCCCTGCTGCACTATAAAACATCTCTTCAACGCTAGCCATCCTGCTGGCATTTCAACCTCAGTGTGAATTTCCTCTTTTCCTGTCACTTCATTTCTACTTCCTTTTTCCTAAACCTCAATGAGTCCCCTCCTTGGCATTAGTTTATTTTCTTCTGACTCATCAAAATATTAGCTATTTTTCTTCCCTCAAAGAATTAGTCACGTACATCCATCTCCTTATCTCTTGACCTCCCATAATTCACATCATGTCCCATCTCTATCCTCTTTTCTTTAATATTTCCAAATGCTTACTTGTCCCATAGATTTTTCTCACTTACTACAGTTACTGGTTGAAAAATTTAAATATAGAGCTAATATTGTTGGTCACTCTTTTCTCACTCTAGCAACTCCGTTCTTTCTTCAATCCCCATTGGTGTTATAAGATGCCTATTTTGTGTGATTTTACTTGCAGGCTCTTCAGTAGTCTTCGTTATAACAAATGCCTCTCCTTAGTCCTCTTCTCACCAATTTCATCTTTCCATGAACTTCGTTCACTCCCTTGACTTACATAAATACTACCGTGTGGATCCATGTGGACAGCACCAAGTTGTAGAATGAGGACAAAGATGCCTGCCTGATATCTCCTCTCCCCCAAATGTCTTATTCCTCCTGCCTTTAATTACATCTTCCAGACCTTTTGAGTTCTGACTCATAGATAAAAATATAAGTACTCTTCCAGACATATCTGTAGCATATCTTTCCCTAAAATGTAAGGCATGCAAAAAAAGACATCTCACTATTTTCTAAATCTTCCCCATATCCTGATTAATATTTGAATCTTTTCTAAATTATTTCACTCAATCATGATAAGATCAGCCTGTATATTTTCTCAAATATTTCATCAATAATATTGCTTAAAAATTAATTGTGACTGGTGATGAATTTTAACTTATGTTCTACAAAATAAAAAAACCCAGACATTATTTACTTATAAGGAACTATATATTTGGAAATTACAGAAATGGGTCAGAATTTAAAAGCACTGACTTATCTTCCAAAGTATGAAGACTTTATCACCAGCAGCAACATGACAGCTCACAGGTAGTTTTACTCCAGTTCTTGAGGATTGGACACTGTTTTTTTTTTTGCCTCTGTGTGTCCAAGGCACACATGTGGTGTACAGCACACATGCATCTGAAACACCCATACACATAAAGTAAATTTTAAAAAAGAATGAAATGAAAAAAGAAATGCTATATTTGGGGCAACCGATATTTATTGAGTGGAATAATAACCTTCATAATCATGTGATAATAAGACACTGGAGATCAGGTAGTGGTGACACACACCTTTAATCCCAGGACTTGGGAGACAGAAGCAGATGAATCTCTATGAGTTCTAGGCAACTCTGGGCTACACAAGATCAGTGTTGAAACAAAACCAGGTAGTGGTGGCCTAGACTTTTAATCCCAGTACTAGTGAGTCACACGTTAGCACTAGAGGGAATATAAAATGGGAGGAGAGAGAGGCTTGTTCTGCTTAGTCTACTTAGTGTGTGCCCATACAACCATGATAGAGGTAAGATTTCTCTAGTGGCTTGACTTCTTTGCTTTTCTTGTTTTTCTTGTTTTTAGGTTGAACCCCAATATCTGTCTCTGGGTTTTTTTTTTATTATTTATGCTACGTATATTGACATCAAATATTGCTAAACAATATTATCAGCATTGTGTGAAATAAATGCTAAATTGATCTCCTGGTTAGGATTGTGTGTGTGTGTGTGTGTGTGTGTGTGTGTGTGTGTGTACTCAACACAATCTAGAATTCTTTGGGAAGAACAACCTCATTTGAAAAAAAAGTCTCCATTAGATTGGCCTGTAGGCAAGTTTGTGAGGCATTTCCATGATGAATGCCCAGTCCACTGTGGGCAGTGCCACCCATCCCTAGACAGGTAGTCTGGGAGGTATCAGAGGGAAGCAAGCCAGTAAACAGTCTTTTCCCACAGTTCTTGCCTTCAGTTCACTCCATAATTAACTGAGACTTGGGCATATAAACTGAAATAAATTCTTTTTTTCATCCCTCACCTGCTTTTGGTCATGGCCTCTATTACAGCATTAGAAAGCAAAGCAGGGCATATGGTTTATAGGGCTTTTAAAGGAAGGGCAAAGAGTGGCAAAGAAAATTGTAACCTTACAGGCTGAATAGTGGCAGACATAGATATGTAAGATCCTTCTTAATGCTCAAAATATCCAGATACTCTAGCTGTTTCCTAGTCAAGTATCTATATGTCCATTTCTTGAAAAGTTAGACAACTTATTTCATTTTTGACTATAGCCTATTTTATTAAAGTTAAGTATCCTAGAAGTTAAAAGGTGGTTATTTCAAAAGATCATATTTTCAAGTCATTCACCTATCTTCACTTTACTTTTTTGTTCTTCAAAGTACATCATAGCATCTCTCCAAAGGAAATGATTTATACTACTCTTATGAGTAGACAGGGCTTGGTATTCAAGAATAATCATATGTAATTAGCTTGAGAAGTTCAGGCATCATTTGTGCCTAAGTGCTGTATCTGCATCATCTCATAGGAATGAAATACATCCCAAGCACAGGCATCATCTGAAACCACTCATTGACAAAATTACATTGCTTATACTGTTTAGAGATATTTTATACCTTATTAAGTATGTATTATGATACAAATCAGAACATATGTTCTGCAGATTTGATTTGAGATGTTTTTATAAAAGAAATTTAGGACAATACTGTGAACTTTGAGATCTGGAAAAAAGATGACTAAGTAGAGAAGAAAAAAATATCACATTCATTATAAATCAAGACAGGATTCCCTGGGAACCCACCGGCCACGTCTACTAGAGAAGTAAGTAGGCCAGGGAAGCAGGGAGCTTCAGATCTTTCCCTCCTCCCATCCAGATCTGATCTCTACATCTCATCCCTAGCTCTGTAGCATGCTACCTGTTACTGCCTCTCCTCATCTCCACCCCATTCCCCATGCACTAAGCAGATCCTAGAGGAGCATCCTGCTTTCCTCTCTCCCATGGACCCTTGCAGTGCCCCACCCCACTTCTAGCCCATCCATGTTCCTAAGTGTCAGCTCCCAATACCTACAAACACATTCTAACTGGAATCTTGCCAGTGGCCATACCTGTCAAGATTGCAGAATAAATTCCTACCAGGCAACACAAAGCAACCTCATCCTCCTAAGAAGCATGGAAACAGAAGTTAAGGAATGAAATACCCACCAAACAAAGATAAGACCGGATAACAACACCTAGAATTACAATCATCCAAAGCTTATAGGCCTGTATGCCAGCATATAAACACAATCAATAGCAGTCAGGACAGTATGTCTCCATCAGACAGCAAGGGTGGGTGGAGTGGTGATGCAACTGTGGGGTCCCTACCTGGAAAGGGGACACTGGAGAGCAAGCATGGTACATATAGTCCCTGGACAGGCTATGGACATTGACAGAATTGAGAGTTTGAATTTGGGGTGCCATTGTGGAGACGAGGGTAGACCAGGGAGAATGGAACAGATGATCATCCAGCAGGACTCTAGAGTAGATGGAGTTAGTGGCATGAGCCTGAAGTCTCTACCTAGAGAGGTATAGGCTGACAGACACAGGTTATGGGGTCCTCTGGCAGTTCAGAAGAGATGGATGGAGCTGTTAATAAAAGTCTGGAATCTGTATCTAGAGAGAGAAGCTACTGGGTGAACACAGGACTGGTGGAGTTGGTCACTGAGTTTGAGGTCCCTACATGAAGAGGGGGACTGGCAAATAGTAAGGGGACACATTGTTCTCTGTCAGGCCATATGTCAAGTAGAGTTGGTGATGTGAGTCTAAGGACCTTGTCTGGAAAGGAAGGGCTAGGGGGAGTGCTTGGGACAAGTGGTCCTCAGGCCAAGCGCAAGAAAGTGTGGAGGTGGTGGTGTGAGTCTGGGATTCCTACCTGATGACCTTGCTGATTTGCTAAAATGATGATTCCTTAAAGTGAAAATCATACACCTTTTAAAGTTCGATGCACACCTTCTTGGGCCAGGATGGAGGGGGAAGGGCCTTGGACTATCCACAGGGCAGGCTACCCTGCCCTCTCTTAAGGAAGCAGGGGGAGGAAGGAGGGGTAGTGGGAGAGCAGGGGAGGGGTAAGTGGGAGAGTTGGGGGGAGGGGACTGGAATAAGGGGAGAAAGTGTAAATTTTTGAATGAAAAAAAATAAAAGAAAAGGAAAAAAATAAAAAATTTAAATACTCCAGGTATCTCATTATATGGGGATTTAATTACCACAGCGATATTGCCAGTACTCAAAAGTATGCATCAAACAATTTAGTAGTTAACATAAAATAACATTTTTCACCAAAGCAGCAGCACTGGATGTAAAAGAAGTAGTTGTTCTTGAGGAAGACATTGGAGAACTAATATAGCACATAATGAAAAATGTTTTCAAGCAAAAGAGTCTTTCATCAAGATTTTGTGCAGTTTTTGGATGTTGTTTGTTGCGGATGGGTTACTTATCAAATTTATTTTATTTGGGAAAAAAACTAAGCCTGTGTAAACCTGGACAAATCCAGGTTTTAAAAATCTCATAATAATCTTCTATTCTTGACTTTAATACATTCTACACTGGCCCTTAAATCTTTACAATTCTATCCATGAAGGGTCATGGAAAGATAAATATCTTTAATTGGACAGTTACTACACTATCCTTAGCATTATTAAGGATATAACTTCATAATATTTGTGGTTGCTTGAAAGAAAATGACCCCCAAAGGGAGTGGTAATGTTGGTATGGCCTTTTTGGAGGGAGTATGTTACTGTAGGGACTGGTTTTGAGGTCTCGTATGTTCAAGTTCCCCTCATTGTGACTGTCAGTCAACTTCCTGTTGCCTGCAAGGTGTAAGACTCTCAACTCCTCCAGCACCGTGTCTGCCTGCAGGCTGCCATGCTCCCTGCCACTCTGAATCTGTAAGCAAGCCCCTTTAATTAAATGTTTTCCTTATAACAGTTGCATGGTCATGGTTTCTTTCACAGCAGTAGTAACCCAAATTAAGACAATATTCTACTGCAAATAAATTTTGAGCAGCATTTATGAAAGTATGGGTGTGTGGCAAGTATTTAGAACAAGTGAGCAGTTACAATCAAGTTTGCTTTAAATCTTTGGGAATATGGGGAATAAAAACTAACACTAAAGGCCTTTTGAAAAACCATATGGAAACCTACTACTGTAGAAGCTTCCAAAAATATGCACATATATGAAAGGAATTTAAATGGAATCACTATATAATGGGGGAGACAAGTCCACATCTTGACACGTTATGTCACTAAGTATAACCTCAAGGGCCAGGAACAGTTTACATCTTGTTGCATCATTGGATGAAAGGATCCCATACCATCGTTCAAACATTACAAACTGTTGCGAAGACTCTTTATTGTTTTCTATAACTTGACAATAAGGTTGCTGGATACAACTTACATAATTAAACATCATGAAATCAAGCTGGTTTCTACAGATTCATATGGCTAGTATATTTTGTACACTACTGAAAAAGGAAAATTAATAATTAATAGCATCCAACTACAACCCTGTGACCTGCAACAGTAACATGTATGCAAGATATAATGGTCCAGTACAGGCACAGATGTTATGAGAGTAACTAACCTCTTTTTGATTGGATCTAAGGCCATTCAATGAGGTGGAACTCATACCTGACACTGTCTAAGTGTTCGCAAACCTGAAACCAGATAGACTATGGGCCTAGGGGACAACTACTACTATTATTCTGCTAGAAGAACATAACAATAAAATTACTTCTTATGGCAAACTGTGGAACTCATTGATCAGCCCATAACTCAGGCCACATCAGAGAAGCTTTTTCTTGAAGTAGCTAATTAACTCAGAGACCTACAACTGGACAGCGTACAGAGGCTGAGAGACTTCGGAGCACTCATCCTATGTGGGATATCTTTATCAGACCCCTCCCGTAAAGTCTCAGGAATCTCTGTAGAGAAGGAAGCAGTTGGATTTTAAGAGCCAGAGGTATTAGATGACTCCAAGGGAAAAGCATCTTCCGGACACAACAGGACTGATAAACATGAACTCAGAGACTGACAGCATGCAAAAGACCCACACAGATTCAAAGCAGACAAAATCCCAGCACTGAGAAGCGGGGGGGTAGACACAAATTCCCACTTATAACAAACAAGCTAGTTACAACCGATTTCTTCTAGGAAGGGAGAAATTTTATCAAATGGACTGTCCCTGGGCAAATCAGACACACTCCAGAGTAGTCCCTCTTGCCCAGGAGTAGTTGGCCAACACAACTCAGAATCCATGCTTTCTAGTGAAGATTTTGTGTTTTATTCCATTTTGACGTTTTTTGTCTTATTGGACTTTTGTTTTGTGTTTTATGTGTTTTTATTTGTTTTTTCAGAGAGAGAGAACAAGAAACATAAAGCTGAGTAGATACTGAGACGGGTACTACCTTGGAGGAGTCAGAATATGTTCAAAATATGTTTTATGAAAAAGTAATATAAAAGTAAAACTTAAAAGTATAGTACAATTTGAAAGACTTTATTCTTGTTAATATTATTGATGTGTGTGTGTATAGTTAAGTGTGTCACCGTGTACATGTGGAAGTCAAAGGACAATTCTGTCACATTGTAGGATCTAAGAATAGAAATAAAGTGGTCATATACACATGTAGTTATCCACTGAACCTTCTCATTGATCCAGTTTCTTGGAAAGATTGGCTAATAATTAAGCTATCAATTTTGATATATTAGAATTTAAGGACTCATTAATCATTACCTTGGAAGACTGAGATATATTGTTTAATAAGCTCTTAACTTAGTATGAGCTAGTCAACATCTGAAATTTATATGGACACTCAATAACTAAATCTTCATAGCAAATCTATGTGTCACATACCATCACTACCACTATCTTCAATGTATAGCTTAAATAGAGCTATTGAGAATGTTAAGAATCTTGCCTAGATCATACATTGTGCTCATAATTCTCAAAATTTATCAAGTAAGGTAGTTATTTACAATATTGGGAGGATCATGTGTTTATAAATGAGAAAAATACAAAAATATGAGAAACAGAAGCTGGAAAGTAGTTAAGCTATTGAGAGCTTTCAAAGGACCTGGCTTCCGTTCCCAGTACCTACATGGTGGTTTACAAACATCCATAACTTCAGTTCCAGGAAATCCAAGGTCCTCTTTTGGCCTCCATCAGCATCAGGCATGTATGCAGCACACATACATGCAGGTAAAACACTCATATACAAAAAAGAAAAATAACTAATTTAAAATTTTTAAAATAAGTAAAATGAAAAGTAAAACTGATTGGAAAAATTCCAATGAAGATAGAAACAGTCTTCAAGGCTAAATGATAGAAGCAATATATAGATCAAGGCTAATAATGATAATGAGTTTAATGAAGAACTAAAGCCATATAAGAACTGGACGCCATGTTTACCTTCTTAGATGCTAAGACTCAGCAAACAAATTCCCATAGCTGACTAAAATCAGAACTGAACTAACACTGTGCCAGACTCATCATGTACAGCTTCTGAGCCAGGGTCTCACTAAGTACTTGTAGTAAATTTTGAGATAGGCAGTATCCTTATCTACCATTAGGATGAAAGATCAATAGTCACAGAGTTAATAACTCCAGAATAAGGTCAGTGCCAGAAGACATCTAGACAAGTAGAAAGGATAAATTAACAGTCATTGTAGAGCCAGTAAGATGGCTCAGCAGACTAATGTTTGAATAGAATTCAGTTCATAGGACCAGCATGGTGGAAGGAAAGAACTCCATGTGTTTCCCTCCTTCCACAAAATAATTTAGTAAATATAAGAATAAAATAGCTAAACTGTGACTGAGAATGCTAACAGACGTTCTTACAAGAAATATAAAGAAGAGGAAACATTTTGCAGTGGAGACAATAACTGTCAAAGGTCCGCACCCACAGAACGGGCTCAGTTTGAATCAGCGGATGCTCCGTGAACACCACAGGCATTAAACCTGTTTGTTCTAACACTTTTTATTTAAACAACATTTTCCAAGATCCTAAAATGAACTGGGAAATGACATTTCAAACATGAGGGGTAAATGTTGCTGGACCTCAAGCTCCCAGATTTGCTCATCTAAAAGGAAAGGTAAAGATAAATGCTGAGGGATACATCTTATTTCATCCTGGAGATGAAAGTCTGAAGATGCAGCTCCCATCCGGAAAGATAGGGCTTATGAACAAAGGCTTCAAAGTGAAAGCGTGCTTAGTTTGAGTCTTTGAAAATGCTCAACATAAGTGTAGGGAAATGAAAGGAAATGAAAAATGCATCCACAAATGGCCAAGAGTGGAAAATCTATGCCTCTTGATAAGAGTCAAAACCGATTCCTCCCATGGAATCCGGGCACACGCGAATTAGTACACACCAATCTGAGTGCCCAAAGAGAAAGAAAGAAACTTAAAAATCTATGAATTTCAAGGATAGCTAACCAAACAACAGTAAACAACACCAGACCACATGAGGTGGCAAATTCTTTTTAAAGCACTTTCCAGATGAGTGAATTACAAAATGAAAATGACCCTGGCTACAGAAAATAAATAGAAATCCTGTCTATTTTCTTCTTTTACACTGTCAGAGCAGCTCAAATAAACAGTATATCTTCTAAACCACAGACCAGTGCGCTTTGTGCTGGTGTCCAAACGCTGGAAGTAGAGACGCTGCCTTCATCTCTTTGGGTGGCTACCGAGAAATAGTCCATGGAAAACAAGAGGAACAGATGTGGCAACTGAACCACAACCCTTAGTTCAGCAGGTTGAAGGTCCAAGATTAGCTTCATGATTAGCCTAAGCCTTTGCCCGAGGGAGAAGTGGATGAGGGAGCAGCTAAGCCTGTGCTGAGGGCATGAGGATGAAAAGGTAACTCAAAAGCGAGCGAGTCGATGACTGACTCAGTTAACAGGCATTGCTCAGCTGCTGACAGCAGGAGACTGCAGTGAAGGGCACTTCTCTGCAGTGTGCTAACCCTCCGTCCTAGGGACAGACCAGAACTTGCATATCCGAGTCTGAAATCCCAAATTATTTGTCAAACACCATGCGTATCAGGGTGCACATGCAGAAATGCCCTAGACCTCAACCATTTTCCAGTAGGACCTTCGTGGAGAAGGAAGAAATGCAGAAGGCATAAAAACTGAAAATGAGGAATAAACATTGCAGGACATTTTACCAAGCTAATCAGCGACTGACTAAAAGCAGTTCTTCTGGCGGCTCTAAAGAGGCCAGAGATGACCCTTTTCCACAGGGTGCAGCTGTCTGCTCCGTGGGTGGGAATCTACAGACAGGGTGTCAGTTCCTCAAAGGACATTTTGAAAGAGGAAACCCCAAGGAACAATAGACCAGGCTTATCATTCCCCATTGGAGTATTATAGTTTAATAGAAAAACAATGAAAATGGCATGAGCTATGGAAGTGACACATATCAGTCAAGTCTCGTCACTCGTGTCCACCATGCTTCTCACTATCCCATCCATTTGCCTAAGGTGTCTATATTGTCTGTTATGAAGACTTTAATATGTAATTGACTGCTCCCCTAGTCTTATTAGATATGTTTAAACATAGTGAGACACAGAAAGTAAATGTTAAAAAACAAAACTCATTATTTTATCCCAAAGTGATTCCCTATTGTCCTAGCTATTTTTCTTTTGCTGTGATAAGGTACCCTGACAAAGCCCCTTGTGTCACAGTGAAGTGTATACTCCACCAGGGCAGGGAACCACAGAAGGCAATACCTTGAGGCAACCCTTACACCCACTGACAAGAAGCAGAGAACACTAATTGCTTCTGCTCAGCTGATTTTCTCCTTTTTCACTCAGCCCAGAATTCAAGCCTAGGGCATTATGACACTTAGACTTTTAGGGCTGGTCTTCCTACCCTGACCAATTGAATCTAGATAATCCCTCAAAGGTATGTTTGGACATTTGCGTCTTAACTGATTCTAGATCCTATCAAATTGGTCATCTTTATTAACCAGTACACCCATGGAACTTAATTAAATGCATTTAAACCAAATAGAACATTTTAAATTTTGGAGGATCTTGGCTCCATACAACTTTTTTAGGAACTTGTTTAAAATAACTGAAGACTTCCATATAATATACTAAAATATGCTTGTGCTAGCTAGTTTTATATCAATTTGACAAGAAACTAGCGCCTTTTATTGGAGGAGGGAACCCCGATTGAGAATGTCCAGTCTTATTGACCCATAGAGAAGCCAATCTGTGATGCCTTTTATGACTGGTGATTAATCTGGGGAGCCCCACTGTGGGTGGTACCACCTTTGGGCTGTTGATCTTGAGTGGTGTAAGAAGGTATGCTGAGCAAGCCTTTGGGAGCAAGCCAGTAAAGGCTTTTCTTCAGGGACTCTGCATCAGTTTGTGCCTCCCAGCTCCTTCCCTGCTTGAGCTCCTGCCTTGATTTCCCTCACTGTTGGACTCTGACCTGAAAGCTGTAAGCTGAAATAACCCTTTTTCCACATGCTGTTTCTGGTCATGTTTTGTCATGGCAAAGGAAACCCAAATTTAAACAATAGTTCAAGGAGGGAGAGAGAGACAGAGAGAAAATTTAACGGAATTATCTAAGAATGGTTTGTAGCTTTACATAAAGAATTAGCGGCTGGAGAGATGGTTCAGTGGTTAAGAGCACTGACTGATCTTCCAGAGGACCTAGGTTCAATTCCCAGCACCCACATGGCAGCTCACAACTGTCTGGAACTCTAGTTGCAGGGGAACTGACACCCATGGGAAAACACCAATGTATATAAAATGATAATAAATAAA
This sequence comes from Dicrostonyx torquatus, assembly GCA_028555095.1. Lineage (NCBI taxonomy): Eukaryota > Metazoa > Chordata > Mammalia > Rodentia > Cricetidae > Dicrostonyx > Dicrostonyx torquatus. The sequence continues at coordinate 2,350,915 of JAQHUG010000074.1, forward strand.
TTTTGAAAAGAATTAGCTGTTATTGCACAGCAGATGATTGGCATTCAGTTGTTCTGTAATAAACAATTTTCAGTTCCCAGAGTCAAACCCACAGAGGATGCTGTATATTTCCATGAGAATAACTTAGTGGTCAAGAAAAAACAAGTGGCTGCCAGATTGAGTCAGACTCAAGGGTTTCAAAAGACTCATTTGACTTCCAGCTGAACACATTTCTATCCTTCATTCATTATTGTCTTCATCTTCCACTAAGTTTTATGTGATTGGGGCATAAAACAAACAAAATCCCTCTCCATCTATTTTAATGACTAGAAACAGAGACAATGAACAAAATATATAGTATATTTACATATCATGGATACATGTGTTAGATGTCAACTGATAATGAGAACAATAAGGTTAGGAAATGTGGAGGAATGTTGCAATTTTAGTGAAGCCAGCACAGAACTTTTTTTTTCTTTCAAGAAAGAGGCATTAAAATTAAGATATGAAAAAAAATATAAGGGGTGGAATCTTGGGGGGACATGGCGGAATAGAGTTCTAGAGAAGAGAGCAGTCTGGGCTAACGTTCCAGAGGATAACTATCTGCTGCGCTCAGGGGCGCCCAGGAGGGCAGTGTGGCTGCCCTGACGTGAAAGGGAGTCTGGGCAGGGATTGTGAAGTCAGTCAGCTCCTGGGGGAGCCCAATCATAAGTGCCTTATCTTACAATCTTGTCCTTTTGCTCTCACTCTGCTAGAAATCTACAGAAAGGTCTTTGTTAAAAGCACTAGCACAGTCTGACTTGTGTTTGGTAACAGCCTTTTCAAAAACTATGCTGTGGATCAAAACATGCCATTTGTCACTCAGGGCGAGGTGACCGAAGTGCAGAAAGACAAGTGTCCTTTGTTTTCGCTCATGTATGAATATTACCTTTAATCTTCAGTTATATTTTCCTACTTGGAATGCATACGGAGTCATGCATGGTCAGGAATAGCAGGGAGTATTTCAAGGGAGGGAAGATAAAATACAGTAGTATAAAATGTTGAGGAGGGAGAATAATAAAAGTTAAGGAGGAATAATAAAAAGGGAAGGGTTAAATGGAGAGGATGGAGTAGGGTAGAGGAGAGAATTTGAGGAGGGAAAACTAACTCTAAAGACAGTTTGGAAAGGTCAGTGGAAACCTACATGTACATGATTCCTAATAGATATATAATGTATAATTATATATGTATGCTGATATGTATATCTATATAAAATGTATGTGAGTTTAAATCAAGTTATCCTGTTACTGGGCAGTAATTCCTTAGTAGATACTACATGATAACAAATAAAAACCTAACACTAAGCTGGGTCGCCTTTTGTGAAATGATGACCATAAGGTCCCATAGATCACCAAATATTACAGACTATTGCCAATGCTATTGGCTATCCTCCAGAACTTGACAGTAAAACCGTATTGCCAAAACACCACACACTTGAGCCTTTAACATACCAAAACCAAGCTGGTCCTCACCTGGAAGATTCATCACTATTGGTTAGCTTTCATAGTACTACAAGGAGCTACACAGGATACTGGAGGTGGAAAATAATCATTAATATTATCCAGCTGTGAACCTTGAGCGCTACAATAATGATAAGCTTGACAAGACAAATCCACTGGCACAACTGTGACACAAATATAATGGAAGTAAGCAACCATTTTATGGTTGTATTTAAGTTTAAACCCATATATGGTACCATTATTAGACCAAGAACCTATGGACATACAGGTCATAGGCGCTAGGGAAGAAATTACTATTATTAATCTGTTAAATGAGGACAAAATTAGACCGAGTTCTAATGACTTATCTTTATACCAATAGATTAGCATGTCTCTCAATCCTCATCAGAGAAGCTCCTTTTCTGCAGTGTGTGATAATTAACACAGAGACCCTCAGCTGACCAAGGGACAGGGAATAAGAGTCTGTGGAATTCTCAGCACTAAACAAACCATCTATATTCTGCTCATTCCTCACTAGGCTCAGATAACATTGCTTTTGCAATGATCAAAAGAGAGGGCAGAAAGATTCTAAGAGCTAGAAGTGTTGGATAACTACAAGGGAACAATGATTTCTGGACACATCTGGACAGCAGCTCATACAAATTCACAGGACGCACAAGAGGTATACAAGCTCAAGTCAGATAAAATTCTGTCATGAAGAAGGTAGGTTGGCACAAAATTCCCACCTAAGGAGATACTGGCATTGATATCTCTTTGGAGGGGCAGAGGCTGTTTTCTTTAAGGGTGCAGATCCTGTCAGATAGGTACCTTCTAGTGAAGGCCACATGTCTAAGAGCATATGGGCAATACAACCTGAACTTCATAGTTTTTAGGGCATAGGTGTGTTGGGAAGTAGGCGTTTATGTGAGGGGTTGGGGGAGTAAGAAAGCATGATCAAAATACATTATATAAAGTACTCGAAGAACTAGCAAATGTTGAGGACTTTTTAACTCTTTATGGTTGATTTAACATAATATCCAGTCTTGAGTTTTCAGTGATGATGGTGAAACCCTGATACAGTGACTTTCCCAAGATCATCAGTTAGTGAAGTTTGAGCCAGAATATTTCAGTCTGACGTGAGTAGACTTGCAAGGGCTGAGCTTCATGTTTGGAGAAGGGCAAACCACAGATTCACTGGAGAAAATGTATGTTGAGGAAAAGACTCTAATCCAAACTTGGGTTTCTACTGGACTTGCTTATTGTTTGTAGTCATAGTCAAAATCTTCATGCAAATATACTAATTCCACTGAGAATGATGTCATTTAGCTTTTGCCATACTCCAGATACTTCTTAATACTTTGGGAAAAACTGGAAACAATACATGCTTACCACAGAGTAGAAATGACTAAAATTTTAATATACTATAGAAGAGATATGATTCTAGGTTTGGAAGAAGTTGCCTTGGCTAAAGAGCAAAGGATTCTATAGAACAAAAGGCTTTTCTCAGAGAGCCATTCCAGTGAGAGACTTTTGAACTAGGACTTTCACCATGCAGATCATAACCTTTATATTATTTATAAGCCCAAATGCTTGAAATAACCTCTGGTTCTTCAGATGTCAAACCAACTAAAAAAGACATTAGGGTCCTAATGGAAGCATTTTTTCCCTTAACCAAGCTCAAAATATTCCTTGGGCTATGCCTTGGTTGACCTCTATTACAAAAAAAAAAAAAAACCTACATTTTTCACAGACAAAATGCTGCCCTTCACAGACAGAGTGGTTCTGTTCTGGCTTGAGTTCTATAGCAATGTAGATCAGAACTCATTCTAGACAAATTCATGGTGGTGGGAAATCTATTTTTGATTATATAAAACAGGGCAGAGTTTTAAAGCAAGGTTCTAAAGGAGCAAGCAACACTAAAAATAAATCCAGAAAAAAATTTTGTGAGAACAGATTCTGAGTTAAGCAAGCACTGTCAAAACCACAGGGACATGTCTGTCTCTCGGATGTTTCCATCCCAGCCACATCAAGGCATGCCATAAAAAAGCTCAAATAAATCATAGACTGGAATAGGTAATTAAACAGCTCCATGGGTTTTTTTCCAGTTTAAAGGGAAGGAAGATAATGGCCTGTATTCGCAGTTATCAAGATAAAGCCCATAACAAGTAGGACAGGTAGAGCAGAATTGACAGAAAAAGGCAATCTGGGATTGGGGAATAAGATTAGAGATTAGAAGCAGGAACCCTCAGGAGAGTTTCTCTTAGATGGGATACCGAGAGATGATACAGAGGATTGATTCCTACGGCATCACAATTTGGAGACAACAATATGGAAATACTGACTGCCATAGGGATGTTATGTGAAAACCTGATAAAAATACTGTGAGTAGTTATGACCTGAGGGATAAATTAAAACAAATTTTTGTGTTTTAAACCTAGAATGGAGTAGAATCACTGAAAGTAAATTTATGATAAGAAGTTAATAAACTTAAGAGCCGACATTTACTATCTACTTCCTATGTACTGAGTACCATGTACTCATGATCTCAGTTTTCTTGATGGCCTGGTTCATTCATTGATTTGTTCATGTATTCACTGACTTAAAATGTGCATATGGGGATAGTACATATTCTGAAGCTGTTGGATAAAACACTCTGTTAGGTGCATGCGCTGGCTAGATTTATGTCACCTTGACATAATCTAGAGTTATCTAAAAGGAAGGAACCCTCAACTGAGAAAATGTCTCCACGCGTCCCATTTTAGGAGTGAGCACTCTGTACTCATTTTGTTCTCTGCACCTTGCCCAACTGTTCCTCTTTTTTGTGACTCACACTCTATAGCAAAAGGAAGGGTTTGTGGGAGGCACTTTTCTATGGGTATAAAGGGAATTCGCTAGGAGTCATTTTAAAACCTGTCCCTTTGGCTGAGTAATAGAAGTGCCTGGGACCTGTCTCCTCACAGGTTCTTGACCCCAGCTATGGTTCCAGGTATGGGTTTTATCCTTTGGTGAAGGCCTTAAATCCAATCAGAAAGTGGTTAGTCACTCCCACAATATTTGTGCCACTGTTGTACCAGTGAGCGTGTCTTACCAGGGCACTCATTATTACAGCTCACAGGTTTCAGAACTGGATAAGATTGATTACTTTTCTGTTCCAGTAGTGTGTATTGAACCTCCCAACACATCAAAGTTAGTGAGTATGGAGGGAGCCTCAAGGTCAATACTAGCTTGATTTTTCCAGGTTCTGTGGCTCAAGTGTATGGTGTCTTTGGAAACTAACCCTAGTGGTCAGTTTCTAGAGGATAACCAGGAGCAATGACAAAAGACTGTGGTTTTTTGAGGCATCTAGGCAATCCTATATGGCCAGTACCATTATCTCCACATGTCTTAGGGAGTAACTGAAGTAACAGATCTGTTTTTAAAAACCACTGTTTTAGAAACATGGGAATGGAACTCCACAGTCTGGCTTCACCTCGTTTGCTGTTGTGCTGTTTCTGCAAACGTTCATGGTGACCTTCCCTTTCGTTCCCAGCATCCATATTGGGTGGCTCACCACTATCTCTGATTCGAGATGCAGGAGATTTGAAGCCTTCTTCTAGTCTCTGAGGGCACCTGTACTACGTGACATACAGTCACAAAAGCACTCAAACAAAAAACAGTAAAGAGAACATTTAGGAAAAAAGTGGTAATTAGAGAAGCGTTATTTCCTCTGATTATGTTTCTAATTGCTAGTGTGGACAAAGAAGGAACATAAAAACAGGCATTCTTTTAATGAAAGAGTACACAGTAAATAGTACTGAAATGAAGGATGTTTCTTTGTCTGAAAACAACAAAAGGGCATAGAATGGTTGTCTGATAAGAGCTTTTACCATTACTTCCACAAAGCACAACAAAGGAGACTTTAAAATGAAATGTGTGTGTGTGTGTGTGTGCACATGCGTGTGTGTGTGTGTGTGTGTGTGTGTGTATGTTCTAGTTCCTAGTAAAAATTCATGGACCAATAGACCATAGACTAATTTGATATATTCGACTACTCCTTCTAGCTTATCTACCCTAATTTTCTAGGAGTCTGGATGTCTGAGAGAAGATTTATACCTACTGATTATAGAACTGTTAGCTTTAAAACAAATGGTGGTGTTGAAATCACAAGGAAAGGAACAGAGGCCTTGCAGCTAAGTATCAGATAGCAAGCTAACCAGATAAGAGACATGAAAGGGCCTTGGGATAGATAAGAAAGCTAGTCCAAGTGTCTCTGGCCAACTCTCACACAGCCTGTCCCCAGAAGGAGCCGAGAGAAAGCCCCTTGCCAGTTCCCCTAGTGTCCCTTTTCAACTTGATAGGCAGCTAAACATTCTAGCATCTAATTAAAACAGGTTTAATTGTAAGGGCAGCCTCTTCAAAAAGCCCCCATATATTCTGGAAGGAGCCTACCTCAAGCGGCAACAGGGAAAGACAAAGAAGCCTTACATGGGCCACCCAGAAACCAGAGTAGGTCATTGGCCATTGCCCCGTCTGTTTTCCTCTCTGGAGGGTACTCTCTTTGCCTTCACTTACTTGTCTGCTAAACATAATTTGACTGCTTGTTCCATGTGTGCCCCAGTGTGAATGCTTTCCTCCTAAGAACACAAAAACCAAAACTTCATCATAACTGGAATCAGAGGGAACACAGGGGAAGGTATGTCCCATAGCAGGTGTTTGCCCCATGAGTCTGTTGACAAGAAGAAGCGTGGGAAGCTAAATGAAAATCATACAGTACAGGGAAATCAATGTTGGCCTATGGAAGTTAAAAACGCAAAATATTCCAAGAATGCTTCATTTAATGTACAGATATTTGGGGATTAAAAGAAGTTATGACTGTATCCAGCTCTGGCTAACTACTCACAGCATCCTTGAAATAAAACCAAATAGAGCACTATATGATTAATTAACTGGTAGAGACTAATAAGGGTTCTTACAAGTTGGCTCACAATAAGGTGTATGTCAGAGAAATGGGCTGACTCCTTCTCCATGACGTCCATTTTGTTTCGAAGTCATCTTGCTTTATTATTAAGAAAGACAGGCTACTTCCTTCCCCAAGGGGCCAAAACAGTTCCCCTCCACCAGAGGCCAGGACTTATGCACCTTAATAAGAAAGTTGAGCCAAATTACCATGAGTTCAGTAAAGCTCCACAGGCCTCATAAACTTTCCAGGAATCTATCAGTTTAGCCAAAAGAAACAGTACTGAATCTGAAGGGAAGCAAGGAGGAAAAAATGAAAAGGAAAGGAAGCCTCCTCTGTAAGGTAACTATCTCTCCTTGAAGCTCCCAACTGCCTCAAACTGGTTATTCTAAGACAACAATGTGTAAGAACAAACACCATCAGATATTATTTACAAACCCAGGCATAAAACATCCTGGAAACACATGTAGACACTGTTGAGTGACATCCTATGTTTTGTCAGCTGCCTATGGGGTAGCTGTTGGATTTTTGATTTCTGCTGATTTTCTCATCTTTTGTCTCATCTCATGATTTGTCTCATCTTTGACAACGTATCCCATATGTGGCCCACAGACAAGGAAGGCAATTTGCAGTATCATTTATTTTACTAGACAAACATCTTCCATTTCCTAAGAACCACCAGAAAAATATCCTAATTCATACACAGTCATATGAAAACACACAAGGAGACATAGTTAGTGGCCTGCAATACAGCAATGAAGATAATTTTGTTAAAGGTTATTTATTGATATTGGAACTACAGAAGCAAAAGAGGAGCTGAGAATCAAAAGAGAGTGAATGTTCTATAGAAAAGCAGTGTAGGTTTCTTTACTTTATGGAAAAACAATAGTTCTCAAATCTTATTTTGTATGAGAAGTGTGGATATATAAATACATCTGCATTTATTAGATAGTATATACAAATAGATCCATTTGTATTAGTTAATTAAGCATATTTGAAAAGAAAAAAGACAACTTAAGTAGCAAAGTCCATTCTATCCCCATTCCACTCAATAATTACATCAGTGTGTGCCTGGTAGTAAACAAAATAGCTTTGCACTTGAAGTGCAAACGTCTTGCACAAGGCCCTATGAGATGGCTCAGTAGGTAAAGGCACTTGTTGCCAAAACTAACCACCTGAGTTCTACCCCCAGAACTCACATTATACAGGGAGCACCAAGCTGACAATTGTCCTTGGGCCCTCAACATGTGTGCCCTACTCAGACACGCACATACATACACACACACACACACACACAAATGCAAAATAAAAATAAAAGTTAAATAAGACCTTGCCAGAACAGACTGAAACATATTACAAAACATAGCCAACCATTGCATCTGCTGCTCAAATGGAAAATCCTCCATCTATTTTAGTGCTGGAAGGAAGTCTACATTGGACACAATGAGAAATGACCTAGCTGAATAAATTTGTATTCATAAAATAATGTGTGTCAAATAAAGTGAACAGTGCACGGAATGCTAAATTGTCATTTTGGAACCAGGCATCTCTCGTTCTTTCTGTACTTGCTCTTTTCTCAGATCTAACATAAAAGGTTATCCTAGTCCACAGGTTTGTCTATGGTTTTCCAGGATAGAAGTATCACAACCATTCCTTTCATGAATTATATATGCACTATTGTTGAACATTAATTGCAGCAAATAATTAGACACTTTCAAAATTAAGTAAAATACTCCCATGTCCTCCCAAGTCACAATGAATCACAATGGTGCTGCTTTTCGGATGAAACTGTGTCTGTGGGGGTCATAAGGATATGTGATAAAATATCTGATTTGTGAACTAAACTGACCAATCCCTGAGCAGGGAAAAACTAACCAATCCCCCTTCTCCCTGGGGAAAAACCCTGCCTCTAAGAAGTCCTATGTAAGCCTCTCTGCCCATTCAGTTATAGGATGCCATTAATTCCTCCCTGGCAGAGGCAGCCACTCTCCTGGACTACTCTTTCCCAAATAAATCTCTTTTTCAAAAAGAGTCTTGGGTGATGACTTTCATTCACTGGCACAAACTAGAAGAACCTGGCTGCAATGTTCCTTGGGGGACTGAGCTGAAAAACCTTGCTGAGATGCTCCTTAGGGGGCCTCAGCAAGGCCAAGCAGAACAGAAGAACCTCACTAGGATGCTCAGAAAAAAGTAACAACTTTTCACCTAAGCGTTTGTGTGTGTATGTGGGGGGGGGGAGTGTTGCTACATTTCTGCAGGGACTTCCCCTTTAACAGAGTGTTAGCAAAAGAAGAAATATCTTGGGCTGGAGAAGAAGCAGATAGCTTTGCTAAGATGCTCCCTTAAGGGAACAGAGCAGAACTCAGCTGCAGTGGCTCTTCAGGACAAGAGCAGAATCACTGTATCCTGCAGGGCCACCATCCCCCAAGGCACCCGAGCTTCAGGTAGCCTGATTTCCCAATAGTCAGGATACCTTTCCTCTAAGGCTGAACTGTCCTGTTGAGGCTCCAGCCTCCAGAGGTGTTCCATTGCAGCTCAAAGTATATCCTGGCTTCCCGGTAAGTCAGGATATCTCTGCAACACTATGACTGAAACACATTCCCCTAAACCCAGGTTCACAAGAGAGAAATCCAGATCTCCAGTCAATAAGGAGCTGACTTGCCACAGTGGTTGCCCAGGACGCCATGAGGTGGACAGGCAGGAAAACAGTCTAGAGCCCTCCTCCTCTAATCATCACCACCTCCTAAAGAGGAGAGAAACCCCAAGCCCAAGAGAGCCCAGGGGGCTGCCTCCTACTTTCTGAGTGTCCACACCAGAAGCAAGCCCCTGGACCAGGACCAGGACTATCAGGTTCAGGATAGAGAGTGACCAAGAGCTCCCCATGCCCTGTAATCTTTCTGCCTTTATTCGCCCTGGCCCCAAGAATGGAAGGCTATAAACATGGCTTTGACAGAATCTGCTAATGACTTTGTCTCTTTGTAGGACACCTGTTCAAACTGTACCCCATCCTTAAGAGGCCGAACACGGTTTGAGATTCTCAGGGTCCAGCTACAAAGGCCACTGCCACTGTGCTGGTTGGAATCTCTAAATGAGTAGCATCTGTCTGTCTCTTTGATCCACTGAAGCAGACGCTGGGGGACGCTAGTTGCATTTCATAAGTGGGGCAAAGGTGCCTGTGGCCCAACATGGAGACAGTCACTGTAGGCTATAGCTGCTGCGATTGGTCCATTTCTTGCTCTGACCTCACAAACAGCCACCAAGATGGAAGAAAGAGTGATAGAAGAGTGACTGTAGGGAGCTAATTTCGGTGACCTGTGGGAATCCTTCACAGGTATCTTCACTTTAGCTGTTGGTTTGAGGCTTTGGCACAAAGTTTCTGGATGGGAGGCCAGCGAACAGCAGGCCTCATGGCCTGCTTCCCCCCAAAGGGGGCCTAAACAGACAGTTTAAAGTGCTGTGCACCATTGGCCAGGATGGATTTAGCTCTGTGAAACTGGCCTATAACCATCTCACTTGCATGCCCATCACAGTAAAAGTGGTAGAGAATCTCAAGAAACACCTATGCCTAATTATGGCAGAGATGGCAGTACTGGAAACGGTTCAACATCCACACATCATTCGCCACTTCCAGGCTTTAACAACAATGAAATATTCATTCATCATCACAGAATATGCGCCGGGAGGAAATCTGTGCCAGCTAGTAAAGGAAGAAGGCATGTTGTAAGTGGGGGAGTGGTGTGGGTTATGTTCCCCAGCCGCCAGCCCCTGGCCCACTCAGCCGCTGGCCTCCTGCACCCAAAATAAACACATGAGAACTCTGCCTAGCCCATTATCTCTAGCCTTTTCTTGGCTAGCTCTCACATCTAAACTAACCCATTATAAAAGCAGAGGAGTGTGTGCCTGAACTGAACTTGTCCCATAGTTACTTTGTTGAATATCTTAATCGTCACCATAGAAATTTCGCATGATGGATGGAGATAGAGCTAGAGACCCACATTCACATCAGAACAAGGGATTGAGCTACCAAGGTCCAGTGGAAGAGCAGAAGGAGGGAGAAGATGAGAAAGGAAGTCAGGACCGTGAGGGACTGGCCCACCAACAGAGACAGTGTGCTCGATCTATTGGAAGCTCATCAAATCCAGCTGGACCAAGACTGAATGAGCATATGACCTAACTGGACTCTATGAATGTGACTGCCAGTGGGGACTGACTGAGAAGCCAACAATAATGGCACTGGGACCTATCTCTTCTGCATGTATTGACTATTTGGGAACTTATTCTATATGGATGCACATCTTCTTAGACCGAGATGGAGGGGGGAGGGCCTTGGGCTTCCCATAGGACAGGGTATCCTGCACCATCTTAAGGAAGCAGCGGGAGGGTGGTGGGGTAGTGGGGGAGCGGGAGGGCTGGGAACAAGGGGAGTAAATGTAAATTTTTCTTTTAACAATAAAAAAAAAGTCTGTGTGTCACCACGAGGTGGTGATCTTACCGGGGATCATTCGGCATGAGGCTTCACGTCGGGCTCCTCATGGCAACTGTCCCTGACCTAGTCTTCTTCCCAGCATCCTCTTCTCTTTTCCCTGCCTATCTAAGTCCTGTCCTATCAAATGGACCAGGCAGCTTTATTTAACCAATCAAAGTACAACAGATCAACCCTCCTACTCCAAAGGCAGGCTGCAGGAGGAAGAAGCACAGAAAATATTCGGGCAGATAGTGTCAACCATGACCACAATATCATCCATCGGGACCTGAAGCCCCAAACACTCCACAAGATGCAGAGGGCAATGCAAAGCTTGGAGACTTTAGCCTTGCTACCAGGAGTGGAGCTGACACCTGCTGCAAGGGCGCTGTGGGCCAAGAGCTACAATGCTCCAGAAGTGGTTCTGAAGGAAGGCTATAATGAGAGGAAGGCAGATGTGTGGAGTCTGGGTGTGCAGCTCTGTTTCTCTGACTACAAAGGCAGGTGGGTCACTGTTACTGAGGCTCCAGCCAGACTATAACAGGACTACACTGGAAGCATGAAGTAAAAGTCTCTTCCCTGAGCAAGGGATGGAGAAGGAAGATGAAGCCATTGTGCAGAGGGGACAAATGTCCAGATGGAATCAAATGTGATGATCTGGTGTCAGGAGCTGCAGATCCATGGCCCCTTGACTTTCTTTGCCTGCCTTAGATCCTTTACCTGCTGGAGTGAACTGAGCATGAGACCCATGCAGCTGCTCTGAGCATGAGACCTTGATGGCAGGGGAGTAGGTTCTGATAAGGCCTGCAGCTGAAAAATCCCAAGAGCTGGACATGGCTATCAGTTATCCCTATATAAGCTTCCCCTTCCCCTGAGCACAATAAACTTGGCACTCTTGTATCAAGTATGACCAGTGTCCATGTCTCTCTCTCTCTGTGTACGCGTGGTTTTGAATCTCCAGGCCCTGTCCCCAAGGCTCGCACAATCAGGCGCTATACGACCGTCGGGTTTTTACAATCTGGTGGCTGGCAGAGGGACTATGGTCAAGGCTAAAGGGGTTACTTCGAGGACTCCCTGGAGTTCAGATAGAAAGATGGAGGTACTGAGCTCAGACATGTTTGCTTATAGCTGAGAGTGGGGCTTCAGGCAGTTCTGCACAGCAACATCTGAAGATGAGTTTGGATGCCCACTGTGTGGACACCGGACAACACAGGAAGGCGATATGAATGCAGTGCCACAGGACTCTCCATGGGGAACTAACTCCATTCTCTGGAGCGGAGGGTGCTGTGATAGCCATCCCGAGCACCTGATGAACAGGGAAGACACTGCTCTGCATGAAATGTCTTCAAGCTCTCCATCTGAAGACCATGATAATAGTTTCCTCATAGGACACTAATAGTGCCCTTTTTTCTCTCCCCTCTTCCATGCATTCTACCTCTAATCACCCAGAAGACAATTCCTCCCCATCGTCAATCTAACCCTCTTCCAGATCATGGAAAAGCCAGCTGGAGAGGGGATCAGGGCATCTCTGTCCTCGTATGTTTGTATGGACAATCAGGATGTGGACAGTCTCTGGAAGGTCCTTGCCATTGCAGGATAGCCTGAGCTGGGGTGTTGTCACCATCTAATGAAGAAGTTCTTGTTTCAATGTTGGGGTGAGCTGCTTGTTCGTCCCGACCGCCCAGAACTGAAATAATCACACAGACACTATATTAACCAAAACACTCCTTGGCCCATTAGCTCTAGCTTCTTATTGGCTAAATCTTAATTTAATCCATTTATTTTAATTTGCTTGGCCTACCAGCAAAGTTTCAGCACATCTAAGTCCATCGGTGGCTCCATGGCGTCTCTCAACTCTGCCTTCTTCCCTCCCATGCTATAGGCCAAGCCAGTTTTCTTTATTCATTAACGAATAAAATCAACACATAGAAGGACCTCCCACATCATTTCAACACACAAGATTGTTGACAAAGCTGTTCTGACCTTTGAGATGAAGTGCTGATGCACCTGTCTCCATGTAAACTCACCCCAGTCGGCCCATACAGGGTTCTATTATCACTATGGTGACACCAAGACAAGAAGGAATTTGACAGTAGGAGGTTGGAAGGGAAGATATTGTGAGGCCCCGCTGTAATGGAGAACTAGATAGTGAAACTATAGATCCCCTCTTCAGACCCGCGTTCTTCACTGGTGTCCTCGTAGTGACAGCTCTGTCACCAAGAAGGCAACAACTTATTCCCTGAGTCTCCTTCAGCTTTTGTTCTCAGTCTTCTAGATCTGAAGATCCTGCAGGAGGGCCTCTCCAGATTTGTCAGTGGGTAGCCCTATGACTACTGTCCCTTGGTATTTTGTTCCAGGTATGGGATGTAAGACATAGCTAATAATTTTATTATTTCTGAAATATGTCACAGAAACGTGAGTAAAAACCAAAACCAACCAACCAAATAACAGGAACTACGACTAGAATTGATTGTAAATACTTGGAGGAATTCTTTTGAATTTGAGGAAAGACAACACAATGGCAAGTTTTTAATGAGGAAGCTAAAAAAAAAGCCTCTAAATGATCATGACAAATTTTGTAATTTTTAGCTTTTGAAAGATGACAAAACACACATAGATGTATACTGTATAAGTATACGTATATATAATTTATTTACTCCAGTCTGCACATGTAGGCACAGTAAGAAGCATAAACTTTGCCGTAACACATCTGGTTCATGAACTCACACCTTTCTACTCCAAGTCCAGACCTTTTGCCATTGTGAGCACAGTTGCGTGCTCCATATCCAAAAACAGAAAAGTCAAAGTCAACTTAAACGTTAAGAGGCACTAGAAGTCAATTTTAGGTAAAATGGTTGATAACAAAATACAGGTAAAAATTCGTGTAAAACCTGAGCAGAGTGGGTTGGAAAGATGATAAAGTCATTCACGGATTGTCTTTGTCTCAAGTGCAAGCTAGTTTTATGTTATCTTGACATGTGCCAAAGTCATTTGGGAAGACTGATCCTGAACTGAGAAAATTCCACAGATTGACCTATGGACAAACTTGTAGTGTATTTTGTCAATTAGTGTTTGACGTAGGAAGGACCTGCCTATTGTGACATGGTAGATAAGAAAGCAGGCTGAGTAAACCATGGAGAGCAAGGCAGGAGGCAGCATGTTCCTCCCGGGGCCTCTGCTTCAGTTCCTGCCTTCAGGCTTCTGCTCTGACTTCCCTCACTGACGGACTGTGATATGGAACCATGAAGCTGAAATAAACATTTGCCTCCCAAGTTGCTTTGGGTCATAGTAATTTATCAAAGCAATAGAAAATATAAGACATAGACCAAGTGCCAATAGGTATTGTGTAAGATTGACTCTCAAAGTCCAAATGAGAATCAACATAGGTGACATTGTGGGAAAAGGCAAACATTATCAATGGCTAAAAACAAAATTACAAATAAGTATTCCAGAGGGCCCTAATCCAGGTTAACCTTATGCTCTTCCTTTTTACTTGTTTATTTAAATTTAGAGAAGACGTAAACCATCGGGTGAGAAAATAACAGAAAGGCAGCCCCTTTATGGCTACCCCACCACAGATCCAACTCCACATTCTATTAGCAATAAAGTATCCCACAGTTAACTTCTGCCCATGTTCCATGGGAGAGTTGTCTAGTTCGTGCTCCAAATGGCTTATTAAAATACTACTTTCACCAATGTTTTTTTAATCAAAATGTGCTACAGAAATATTTTGTATATCTTTGTGTATATTTTACCACATTTTAACGCTTAACTGCCAACTTTCTTTGTATTTGCACCTCCATCATCCCCTTCTCAATCCAGCAACATCATTGTACCTATCCCATATAAATGCACTGCAGCCTTAAAATTCTCTAAAACAACTTTCTAATTCGGCATGAACAATGGCATGTTTTATCTAAGGGTGATCTTTCCCTAATACAATTTTTATCTTGTCAAGAATTTAAACAAAACTTCATAGTTAGCCTCTCTGGCTGATTCCAATCACTATGCAGTGCATATGTGAGCATGTTTTAAAGTTGAAAGACGGACATAGTAACTGGACATAGAATTCTCAAAGGAGAATGGTGTGATAAGAGTAATGGTAAGAGGCAATGGCTTTTGAAGTGACAGAACCAACATCATCAGTTTTAAACATTTCCTGAGCCGGGAAATGATTCCTTAAGCACACTTGTTTGACCTTCTGTGAATATCATCTAACAAAAGGAGAACTCTGTCTTCCTTGTAGCAAACTCTCTGAGGTCCCCAGCCTTTATAAATACCCCTGTGGCTGTGAGTCTTCATTCTGAACCCTTCTAGGTATGAACATAGAGTCTATTGAAAGTCATTGACAGCATTATTTCTCTGCATGTGCTATGATGAACTTACTGTATCGTGGGACAGGGTATGGCCAAGGTAGCTGTTCAGGCAAATGCATACCTTCTCAGTACAGTCATGTGTTTACTTACCAGTAAAATAAGGTAGCATGACTATTTCTTTTAGCTCAACTTTCCTTTTTATCCTCAGCTGTCATTTCAAAAATCCCTAAGGGTTGTGTTCTGGCCACTGAGGTCTCTCTCAGTGACGAAGAGCCATTGCGTGCATTTACTTGGCCTTGTAAAGGCCACTCTAACTTCAGCTTGACCTGAGAGTCACCCCAAAAACTGTCTCTGCTGTTTTTCAGAAGATGATCTTGGTCCATGAAGAACAAGAGCTTTGAAAACTAAACCAGGACTATACTTAGCCTGGGCCTCCCCAAAGCAAAGAAAAAGAACTGAATGCTATGGCTGTAAATGTTTTCTTTTAAAATGGAGAAACTCATTAAAAGAAATTGCATCATGCATAAATTTTGTAAAACATATGTGAATCAGAATATCAAGAAAAGCACACATAACATTTGTGAAAACAATTATTCAATTTGGCATTCAAAATCAATTTAGGAGAAAAGATAAAAAGAATGTAGAAAGTGCCAAAATGACATTTCTGACACCATTCTTTGTGTATACCCTAAATTGCATTGAATGTAAAGTAGAAAAATATGTGAAAACATAAAATTGGTAACACAATGAAGGGCCGGGTAGTGCTCTAACAAATCATTTAAAGCTGGAAAGAACTTTAGAAATTATTCAAATTCACCTCATTTATTCAAAAACAAACTGGAGTTCAGGGCAGTTAAAGGCCCTGTTCAAGGTTATACAGCTATTGGAGGGGGGGGGGAAAGCAACTGGAAAGATGCCTAGGGGAAAAAAAAAAGATGCCTAGGCTTCTCCGTGCCGTATTGACTGGTCACTAATATGCATAGTAAATGACAGCAGCAGAAAGTGAGGGTTTGTACACTTGATTTTAATCCATTGGGTTCAATGAAAAGACATTTTTGAGGTCCATAGAGATGCTGGGCACACAAGTGCAGCAGTACAAGAAAACCTATCACCCAGAGAGGTGGGTGGCTCTCCAGTCACGGGTGCATTTTTCAGGCCACAAGATGTCATCCTGGGGCACATGTGCACAGAAGAGAAGGACTAAGGAAAAGTGGCATCTCATGCATTCATGGTGACTGCATGATATAGGCTTTTATAACGTGGAGGAATATGTGTCTTCCAATATTTCTCTTCTGTCCTCCCCAAGAAATGGGAGAGATTCTGAACTACCCGCACTCAGAAAGCTTCATGAATCATAAAGGATCCCAAGGATGCCACAACCCCTAAAGTACTGTAGGCTTAATTAAAATTGTAGCAAAAACTGAAACTTTCAGTCAAAAGTTTATGATCTCTATTTTAACTTTTTGATGCTGAAATTTATGTTGTGACCTGCAATACATTAAGAAAAGCAATATTTTCTTTCATCTTACAGCGCTAATGTGTTTTAAAGAATTCTTAAGATAACTATAGAAAGTGAGATAAATACTTCACCGAAAACCTGCCATATTTTTACAGCTCTCTCCCATGACTTGTGGCCATTCTTTGAATTCCCCAATGTTAGTTTGCGTCTTGTTACCCCTTGGCAAAATCTTGACTGAGAACCAGAATGCACTGTTTGATTTAACTTCTGAGCAATCTCTCCAGCCCGTACAGTAAATGATTCAGTTTGGGTTTTCCTGTCTAGCATCCAGGAACTATCTTGTATTGTCTGGTATAGATGCCAATTGACTTTTTCTGTGGAGTTGGAAGGACATCCAGACAGGCCAATCTGAGCATTTCAGCTAATTAGACATGCAAAGAAAAAGTTACACCAGAGTTCTTTTGAAGTTTTTATAAGAAGAGGAACAGAGGAGCTGGAGAGATGGCTCAGAGGTTAAGAGCACTGACTGCTTGCTCTTCCAGAGGTCCTGAGTTCAATTCCCAGCAACCACATGGGTGGCTGTTTATAATGAGATCTGGTGCCCTCTTAAGGCCTGCAGGTAGAACACTGTATACATAATAAAAAATTTTTAAAAAAAGAAGAGGAACAGAAAATAAAATCTTTTTCTTATATTCAGGGATCTTAAACATGGAAGGCCACATAAGCCAAGAGCCATCCATGCTGTAGCATGTGAAATACATAAGTATTAAGACAGTGGAGAGGAGAGCAAAGCTGAAAGACAAGGAAAGGGAAGCTGCCTGCAGTAGCATCCTGAACTCTGGGACCCGCTGTACTCATAGCTATTACAATGCAAGGAATTCAAGACCATGAGGGGGTCATCCACTAAGAGTGTTTGCTTGAGCTAATGGGAGCTCTCCAACTCCAACTGGACTGGGAATGAATGAGCATGGGAACAACCAAAGCCCCTCTAAAGAGGGTTGACAGCTGGGGCCGACTGAGGGGCCACTGAAGTGACATTGGGATGTGTCTCTACTTGCATGTACAGGCTTCATGGGATCCTATTCTCTTTGGATGCCTTGCTCAACCTAGATGTAGTAGGGAGGGCCTTGGACTTTCCACAGGGCAGGGTGCATGGCACTCCCCTATGGTTGGAGACCCCTAAGGTCTGTGGAGGGAGAGGGAGGGAATTGGGAGGAGAGGAGGAAGTGGGAATTTGGATTGTTTTTTTGTTTGTTTGTTTTTTGTTTGTTTTTTTTTAGTAATAATAGAAAAGAAAGGAAAAAAGAAAGAAAATTCCAATTATAAAAGAAAATAAATTTTGGATTTATTCCTTGGTCAAACTATATGATTTGCATTCAAGGGTGATAAATAGTACAAGGCCTTGACAAAAGCAATGTGAAAATGAAATAACTAATTAGAATCAACTTTTTAAAAACCTCATAAGACCATATGAATAGTTCATGCTGTGAGCCTCTGTCTGTCACTTGATTTTGATGTCAAATTACTCTCCTGTGTCATCTGAGTAGTTAGGGTGAGTGATGAATAGAAATTAAGTAGATTTTTATGAAAGGGTATGGGGATAAAATTCACCAGAACCAGATGGAAAACATTCTCTGACTCTATTATTGTCTGATTCACTCATTCATCAAATAAATATTTATTAAGCACCTACTGTGTACTAGATACTGCTCTAGTTTCTGTGAATGTGACATGAGCAAACTCCTTTTCCCACACAACAGATGATATAAAAGGTGACAGCCTAGACAAACAGGTTACGTGTATCCACTGCAGGTGGTGGTACCTGCTAAGAAGAAACAAAACAATTAAAAACACGAAGCTGTCTCTGAAAAGCCAGGTGTACTAAAATTTCATATACAGCATCCATGAGAGACTCCTGAAGAAGAAGTCTCTGGAGCACAGACCTGAATGAGGAGCAGGGTTGAGTCACATAACTGCATGAGGAGTGACTTCAGAACGGCCTATGGTGAGGGCAGGGAAAAGGAGAGTGTCTCATCAGAGAAGCACTGCAACAGTTCCGATGAGCTGTGATGGCATTCTAGACCAAAGGAGTGGCTTTTTGCTTGCAGAGCTAATGCTTACATGCTACACCTGGAGCCTGGAAGAAAGACAGCAGTTAGGCATGACTTTCACACTTCCAGACCAAGTGTCTGGAAGGGTGGAGTTTCTGTTCACTGGCATTGTGAGTGCTACAGTGAGAGATTTGGCTAGGACATTTAGGACACGTAGGGTGGGTGGGTGACACTAGTTACAGACATTTTCAATTCTAGACACTTAGTGGAGGTGTAAAGAATCTGCTAAACATAAAATTCAGACACATTCTACCAGGAAAACTCACTCCTTGAGTGTGGGGTGTGCATAATGATTTCCTTCCCAAGAGGGAATAGGAACAGCAGAGGGAAACAACTTTTAAGTGGAGAGCTGTGACAAGCACTCCCTTGGCTGGATGATGAGTGTGAATATCTACAATAGCCATGTTGTTAGGGTATGTTCTTAGCAGGATGGGATGGAAATGACCCAATAGCATCTTTCCTTCTGGTCTTCTTTTGTTGTTGTTTTATTTAGTGTTTGTTTCTTATGGGTCTCACTATGTATCTTAGATTGACCACAAACTTGTGAGAAATCCTTCTGTCATAACTGTCCATGTTCTAGAATTATAGGTTTATGTCACCATACCCAGATAGTCATTTAATTCAAAACTCACAACCTAAAAGCCCCAAATTCCCTAGCCCACAAACCTTATTACCTATTATCCTATGAGTAAACATCTGATCAATCAAAGCAAATACTTCACTGGTCTTCTTCAAAACATCCAAAGTTATCAGACTCAGAAAACCTTTAAACTCTTACAGCTAACAGGAGCCTAAGAAGTAGTGATTCAGTGTAACACAGCATACTAGACAGGAGCCTAAATAACATCAGGTGCAATAGGAGTCTGAAAGCATGAATTTTTACTAAGGAAACCTTATCAGCATCAACTCGCTAGTCGTGGCAAATGTACTTTGCCCATGTGTGATACTGAAATCGAAAATTGGAAGTGGGTGTAAGAACACTCTAGATGGACTAGTTTTGTAAATTTAGAAGTCTGTAACTACTAAAATATAAAGGTAAATTTTTTAAAACAATACTAATGAACATTTTCTACTAAAATGAAGCAAATATGCTGTCTTGGAAAATCAATAGGAAGCTCAGAGCTTTACAGTTCTGAAGGCTAGACATTAAAGGTGAATGTCATTGTATGAAAACCAGGGTCAGCAGTACAATTTCTTCTGTTTTCCTTCTAGTCCATTCATCTATCTGTCTGTCTACTATCTATCATCTCTCTATTTATCATCTATATCTATCATTTGCACACACAAACACATAAATATATAAAATATATATAAATCTATCTATTTATCTTTATTTCTCCTGGATCTTGTAGTCTTATTTCCTCAGATTAGAACTCCTTTGATTATGTGGATCCGACACTGAATAATCTCAAATGTCCTCTCCATGCCCAAATCTTTACCAAATTGAAAATTCATTTCTGCCATGCAAACCCACCTATTCATAAACTCCAGGGTTTAGAATGTGGACACACATGTTAGCACTGTGCCTTTAAAGTGTTGTACTTCAACTAATAACCATGATGGCTAATAACCATTAACGACATTGCCATCCAAGGAAAATTATTAGTATGCTCTACAAGAGCAATTTGGCTGGAGTGGTGAGGTGGAAGGTGGCTGAGAGATATGAAAAGAGAGTGAATGTGGAAGTACTGAAGAAAGCATAGGAACCTTCTCCAGTGATCTGGCTAACAATGGTGTATAAGGACTCTCCAAGCAAGAGAAACAGTGGGATTTAGATATATAGAGAGACAGAGATTTATGTGAATTTCCTGTGATTATGGAAGCTTGAGAAACCCAAAATCTTATGGGAAGGGCAGTCATACAGAGACTCAGGAAAGTGTTGTGTTTGAAGACTAAAGACAGGCAGGCTGCAGACTCTGACTTATTACACGTGTGTAACCAGGAAGAATAGGCTGGGTAGGAGGAGGAGGAGGCAATCTGCGAAGGATATAAGTTAAACCAAGATTACAGATAGATTAAAGACTGTGGTAATTCCAAGATCAAGAGTAGACGATGAGAAAATACCCTCTTGAAAGGGCCAGGGTTTGGTTTCCAGCACCCACTTTGGCTTGCAACTGTCAATAACACCTATTCTGGCATTGTGGGCAACAGACATGCACATGGTATATTTTAAATCAGTGGGCACTAGACATAAGATAGTAATAAAACAAAACCTCAAAAAATTCAAACACTGGTGATTTTTCAAGAGGAGCAGATTGAATCTCAAAGGTTTTAGTTTTTAAATCCTCCATTAAAGAGAAGCAGAAGCTTCCACAGAGTGCCTCAGGGAGACACTAACATCAACAAATTACAGGCCTTGGACTTGAGTGAGGGAACTCAAGCAAGACCAGAGATCAGAAACTCTCTAGATATGGATACTGTCAGAAAGTGAGAACAATTCTGAAGCTGAGTAATTTAATAAATGTTACCTCTAGGAAAAGCACCTAGAATAAACTATAATTCGTAAAACAAGAAGCAGCAATTTCTCATTTTGTCCAAGAAAGAAGAATGTTTTATAGTTGAGTTGAAATTATTTTTGCCTTGCTTAGATGAAATGATAAAGTAATTTTATTTTGTCTTCCTTTAGAGTACTATTAGAGACTGAGGCTAATGTTCTGTGTTATTGTTTATAAATATATGTATTTACGTGTGTGTGTGTGTGTGTGTGTGTGTGTGTGTAACTTAGCCTCCAGATGCCAGATGCTGTTCTTTTATGAATTTAAAAATAACCTTTTCACAGGAATAGGAAAATGTCAAAACCCACTTTCAAAACATAAGGAGCTATGAATGGCTAAGGAATATAATGACTGAAGCCAGAAATGTGGGATCTCCTATCATGAGACTGAAGGCGTCATTTGTTTGGTTACTTATTTGTGAGTTTACTAGAAGTGAACAGTTTCTCTAGTCATCTCTAGGTTCCTCTTTAAGGAGAAAATCTAACACATACGAGGGATACAAAACAGTCATCTCTTAAATGGGACATTTTATTTGAATTATAGCAGAAGGTAAAGGGAATATTCACAGAGCAAAATAAGGATAAATACTCAAAATATGTAAGGGGTGAATATTAGGAATAAGTAGAAAGGGATGAAGAAACTCCCAGAATTACTTAACCTTCCCAGGTCCACCTGAATAGTAAAGCTTGAATTGTTGCGTGGGAGCAATCTCTGTTACCACACAGGTACTAGCATGACTCTTACTGGTGGCTGAACTTCAGGGGATGTTCTCATTCTCAGTATGTAAGCTCCCTTACTGGCTAAGAAGAAGTATTTGTTACTAGCTTGCCAAAATGTCTTTATTATTGAGTTTATTTTAATAATGCCTAAATGTCATGGGAATGGCTCTGTTGGTTTTGCGTGCTGTCCTGTCTTAACTTCATAGCATATGTGTGTGAGAGGAGGCCTCAGAGGCTTCTTGGGTTTTTCTCTTGTTTCTTACTAGATAACTGTGTGACCATGAGCTGCAGGTCTTGTCCTTTTTGTACATTAGTATCTGCTTCAATGTGAAATCATTTGCTGGAAGCACTTACAATTTCATTATGTAGACACTCACGACATTAAAAAAAATTAATTGCCTATTTTCTACCATTTGTTTAGTTCCGGTTAAAGGAAGTAGAATATCATTGATTTAAGCATGAGGGTCTTGCTTCAGAGACTATGGAACTGAATCCAAATTCCTCTACTGATAAAACTTTAACATTTTTAATTTTAATTTCTACATCTAACAAAATTGAAATAATAAGAGTATGTGGCTTGTATGTTAGGTTAAGATCAAATAAGTTAATATATGCAAAGTATTCAGCAAAATTTTTGATTGATGTATATAGGATGTACCCCGGTAGCACATGCTAATTGTATGGGTCAATTGCTCAGTTATTGCAGTCACCACACTAGTTTAATGATTATTACTTTATCTGTGGTTCAAGGACAGCACTGACCTGTCCTTGAGCCTCAGCTCTGAGAGCGATTCAGTGTCTCTGAAAATGAATGATATTTACATATAAAGCATGTTTAGTCACGGATTCTAATCTCTGCAAGATCATGAGAGGATTTAATATAATGTGAATAATCCAATTATTACCCTATACGACTCCTATCATGAACACTATTTCCTTCCTTCATGCTTCTCATGGTTAATTGTGAAACCAGGATGGCTTTCCAAGGGGAGTCTTAGGCTACCTGTTTATTCTTTGTTATACAACAAATAAAGACAAACAATTCAGGCAACTTTTCCTCCTCCAGAAAGTGTCACTGAACATAGAAGAGTGGAAAGCTACATCATTTGCTGTCTTAGTTAGGCTTCCTATTGCTACGGGAGACACCACTACTACAACTCTGAGAGAGAAAAAAAAGCATTTAATTGGAGCTTGGTGGCATGAAGGCAGACATGGCTCTGGAGAGGTAGCAGAGAATTCTATATCTAAAATGGCAGGCAGTAGGAAGAGAGAGAAACAATGACCTGGATTACTCATTTGTAACCTCAAAGCCCACCCCCCAGTGACATGCTTTCTCAGTCCACCCCCACTTTCTCCACGTTCACATCTACTCCAACAAGGCCACCCCTCTTAACAGCACCACTCCCTTGTGACCAAGCATACAAATATATGAACCTGTGGGGACCATTCTAATCCAAACCACCACATTTGGGCTGACTCTCTCTA
Source organism: Dicrostonyx torquatus (assembly GCA_028555095.1). Lineage (NCBI taxonomy): Eukaryota > Metazoa > Chordata > Mammalia > Rodentia > Cricetidae > Dicrostonyx > Dicrostonyx torquatus. The sequence goes on from JAQHUG010000074.1 coordinate 2,374,355, forward strand.
TAAGCACTATAATTTCCTTAGTGTTAGACCCTCAGTCTGAGTAACAGAGAAACAGAGTTATATAACTCACTGTAATCACCAGGGCATCACATAAAATAGTTAAGTGTGCCCTCTTAGAGGCAGAAAGGATATCTCTTCAGCACAGACAGAGAAAATAGAGTATCAAAGCATCATTAAATACCTCTGCTAGAAACTGTGTGCCATTTCCCCCTTTATTTCAAGAAGTTAAAATACCTTGTTCCAATTTCTAGCAAGCTCCATAATAACTCAGAATCACACTTTACATTCAAGGAAAGTAATATGATCCGTAGACCATGTAAGAGCCATGAGAATGAATGTGAGACCTTTCAGGACTCACATTCTACATCATAATGTTCAATAAAATGGGTGTGTAAAATCATTTCCTAGATGACTAATGTACAGGTTCTGTACAGACTGGCCATTGAGCACATATCAATGAAGAAATAGATTTGAGAGCAGTGTGTCATAGGAGATGATGGAAAACATAATTAGAAGGGGAGCTGGCTTGGAATTACAGATAACTTGATAATATTCAAGAAAAAATGCTTCTGGCATAATTTCCAGATCTCTGTTGTGGACCAAAGGAGAGGATATGATACAATGCGCAGGCATTGAAAGCCAAGCAATGGACATGTGAGTTTTATTCTTCTGTTGGAAGGAATTGAAAATTGAAAGATAACACATTTGTTTTCTATGGTGGCACACAGTTCTGTAACACAGGGGAGTTGCTTCAGCTCTTGGTTCAGAGTTTAACCAAGTATATACAGGCAGAACATCGATGAGATGGTCCAGGATAACCTGCCTGGCTTCCCTTCTTCCTGGGTGTCCATCAGAGATGTCTTCCAGTTCGTAGCATTTTGGTGTCCTGAAAGTAATCTATGTGGTGGCCAAGAGTGAAGCAGTTTTTGGAGTTCTCTCTCATCTTCTCATAGTGCACTGTTTTCTCAAGTTCCCAATTTCTTAGACGGTGACTCATGATAATTTTAGTTACAGAAAAAGTTTCTAAAGAGGCAATGACAAAAAATTAATTCTGAAGCAAACATGTAATAAATCCAGGTGTTTCTGGCAGGCCTCACTGGAGTTGCATCACACGGCTCCATTGCAGCCTCACTCTGAACAGAACAGCATGTGCACTTTGCACCGTGCATGCTGTCATCTCATGCAGTGCCAACAAACTCCGCCTGAAAGAGCCAGACTCAGATTTGAGACTCTTCTACGTTATGAATTACAGTGTTCTTACTCTTCTGCTTGTTTTCTGAGAAACAATAGTTTATTTACAGAAAACGAGGACTATTCCTTTTCCCCTACCATCATTCCTCGGCATATGTTGAGACTGGATTGTTTTAGAATTTTTGTGACACCTATGATATGGTTTCCTAAATAAGACCTGCATAATGGCAATACCAACCAACAAGTCAATGAGAATTGGGAAAATCTCACAAACTCCACACAACTGAGAGCTGCAGGAAATCAATGGCTGCTGAGAGAAGGAGAAATGGTTTTCTCCAGGGATGAACTTGCTGAGTGGTTCCTTAATCCCAAACAGTCATCCTTAAATATATGGACAAAGAACAACTAGATGAATACGGCAAAGGGAGGAGGAGTCTGAGTGAGTCAATAATATTTAAAGAGGAAGGGGTCATAAATTGAGAGAGAGTTGGGGGTACATGGGAAGAGCTGGATTGGGAAAAAGAGAAGTAAGATGATGTAAATACAGTATTCAAGTATGAAATTTGGAAAAACAACAAATTTTAAAATGCTGTCTGAATTATTGAGTTTTATTTCAAAGTCATCAATTGAATTTTTGTTTAGAATTGGACAAGGATTTCCACAAACTTCTGAAATTTATTTCTGACCTTAAACATAGTTCTGCCATTTTGAACTAGCTATTTAAGCAAAACAAGGGTCTTACCATTGATATTTACAAAGTCAAACAATTGGTCAACTTTGAAGAACGCAAATGATGCTCTACATCCTGTAGTATCAATTATGTAGCCAATATTTAATTTTTACATACTTCCTTATGCAAAACTCTACAAACACATCCATCTCATTACTGTGTAGATTTGCTTTTAGTTTTATTAAATGGTTAAAATTATATGTATGCCAACTAGTTTTCAAATAAATTTCTTAATGAATGTTATCAGCAAATGCTTATTTGTGTATTTGTTTATACCCAGGGTTGGGTCAGAATGTCTCAGATGAAAAAGGCATGCAAAGAGATAGAGAATGAGAAACCCTGCTCTAGTTAGTGAGTGGAAGTATTGGCTACTATCGGCTACTATCGCTTATCATGGGCTTTGACAAGCAATATTTTGATACTCACATTGATTTTTGATAAGGGAATACCTTCCCACAGCACATCTTAAGATTCTTTCTTATGACATCCAAAATTCCCAACAGTGGAAGAAAAGTATACCAACACAGTAATAACTCTAGCCGAAAAGGGACTATGTCAATGGTGAGGGACAATTCTGTCAATCATGTTTTAAATAAACGCTGATTGGCCAGGCAGGAAGTATAGGTGGGAAAACCAGACAGGAAGTAGAGGTGGAGCAAGGAGAACAGGAGAAATTGGGAAGCAGGAAGCTTTCCTGGCATTCCTGCGCAGATCTCCAACAAGGCAACATGTAGCAGCCCAGCTGAGAGAAGGTACTGGCTATGTGGCTGACAATGGGTTAATATAACTTATGGGAGCTAGTAAGAAGCCTGAGATAATGGGCCAATCAGTTAATAACCTAATGTAGACTCTCTGTGTGATTTTCTTTGGGGCTTGCTGGCTGTGGGGTACTGGGTAGGACATTAACCCCAACGAGCCAGCCCTCGTGTTACATGTCAAGACATTAGGGGCATTGCCACAACCCTTCTTAGTAGGTTGATAAGTTATTTTTCTCCTCGATATTTTCTACTCGTCCATATATATTTTTTAAATGTGTGTAATAAATATCCACTGACATAATAATTATAAAAAGTGTTTTAAATGGAGCCAGTCTGGCAAAACTTCCAGATAAGCTGTAGGCTCTTGGCATACTCAGGTCAGGTCAAAGGGGTTTCATGAGAATCACAGAGAGTTCTGCTTGGTTCAGGATTATTGGACAGATAAAGAAGACTAAAAGCAAGCAACATCATCAACTAGCAAATGGTCTCAAAGTTCTGTTTTGTTTTATGAAAAATGGGCCAGACCTCTCAGAAGAGCTGGTGACAAACCCAACCTTCAGAATGAGACATATTCACTTAATGATTTTTGCAGGTAACAAGCATGAAACTGTCTTCTGTGAGAATAATATTCTGGAAGGCAAGTGAAATTTATTACATCATATTCGTTCCTTAAGCCAGGAATTTTCATTCTGTGTAGAAGGGGAAAATTGAACTGCCCCCTGCATCCAGAAGTCACCGAGAAGAGAGTGCGTGTGGGTCTTGTGTTTTCAAGCACACACAGTTGCATTACCGTATGAAAATGGAATGGATTGACACAAGCTGTTTAGACTGGACTGTCATATGCTACCAATAAATTGAGATGAAATTTAAAAAGTTACTATTCCTTGGCAAGAGAGATGAAGTCATGGTTAAAAGTACTTGTTTGGTTCCCAGCACATGCTTGGTCTCACAGCCATCTATAACTTCAGTTCTAGGAAACCCAATGACTGCTCCTAACTTCTGCAGGCATATATATGCTGTAGCAGCTATTTGTGCCAGGAAACTACTCACACACATAAAAATAGATAAATCTTTTTTTTTTAAACTTACAGATTCTCGGAGTTCAGAACAACTAGAATAGAAACAATTTCCTTTTGATGTAAATCATGTTTTCTCTTTTGAGTCCCAGCAAAGCATCAAATTTTAAGTTCAAATAAAGCATGGCATCTATAAGAAGCTATGGAAACTAACATTGAACTCATAGTATATGGCAGAGAATGTAGTCTAGAAGAGCAAAGAGAATAGCACCGTTTTGCCTCTATTTGTCAAGAAGAAAAGAAAACTCAAACTCTTACGTCCAAAAAGGAAAAACATAACTGGTATCCCCAGTACAGATTATATAAAATCATGCATTTCAACCCCTATCAGGGGTGCTAATCCACCAGCATTTACTATCAGAGAAACCAGGATATGGCTTTGTTTTGACACTGCACGAATTCCTAACCAGAGTCTTCAGTCTCTAGGAAGACTGTCTAAATATCAGATACAACAACCAACAGCTATGATGAAGAAAAGCAGGTTCTGTGTTCCTTTAAGGAGCGCTTTGATCCCCTCAGCTCGGCTGAGGAATTGAAATCAAGGAGGATTCCATTCCTCAGACACATGCCCTCATGTTTCTGAGTACTCATGGTGTTCTAGGAAGTCTTCATGGACACACCACATCTAGGCTCGAGCTTGATGACCAGTTCGCTTGTTTAGCCGCACATTATCCAGAGGACTGTGTGTTACTCAGTTCTCCTTCCAAGACGCACTTATGAGCTGCCTTGGAATCCTTTCAATCTCTGATAAAGAAAATGAAGCTTAAGTGGAAACAGTGGGAGTGAGCTGGAAGAAGGCATTGTAAAAGTAAACTACGATGTGCTTAGGAAAGGGTTTACTTACAAGGCGGTAACCAGAGGTACTTTGGCAGTCGTCACAGTTTCTCCACACCACGAATGCACTAACTGCCACTGAACTGTACACTTTAATGGCCCAGATGCAAATGTTATGTCATAAAGACTTTGCAATGATGAGCAATGTGGTAAACGAAAGGAAAAACTGAGCCCTTTACCACAGACTTAGTTTCTCACCATTGAATAAGGAACCTGGAAAGAGGTCTGGGCAAGTGTCCAGTTTTTGTTTTTTTTTTTTTAAAAAAACATGTTAAGAACAACCATTTATCATTTTATAGAACAGAAGAGTTTGTTAATGAAACAGATGGAAAAATATTTAAGGGTGTTCCAGCTAGTAAGGTAAGTACAGTGTAGTTTAATAAACTATGTTTTAGCTATGTATGAGCATGTGGGGGAAGCATGTGTCATGTGTGTGTGTGTGTGTGTGTAAGTGTATCTGTACTATATTGTGATATAACATGTATTCTTCACCCTATTTTTTAATGAAAAAAGTTAAAAATACTAAACTGGTCTAACTTTTCATATCATAAAAATATCCCTATCAAAAAATTTACTTGTATTTTTTGATAGGACCAAATGAAACCTGTGAAAAAGGATAGAAGGCAAATACTTAATTATAGCAAATACAGTCCATGGAAGATTTAACTAGTAAAAGCAGATGTAGACACATACCAATATTACTACTGGTATTCAATTCAAAGGTGAAACTGTAGAGTGGATGTCTATTGACAAGCAGCAATTATAGTCTTTTGTTTACAATAATTAAATGGAGGACAGTCCAGCAGACTACTAGAAGCTTCATTTAAATACAAGAGTGAAGGAATATACCTTCTGAGCACTTTGGCAAGCAAGACCTTGTAAAGAAATAAGAATTAGCATTTGAAAACACTTCCAAACTAATCTACAAGAACATAATAAACAAGGGGTCAGAGAGATGGCTCAATGGTTAAAAGCACATATTGCCCTTGCAGATGACCCAAGTTTTATAACTGATGCACATTTCAGTTGGCTCATCAAGGGCTGTCACTTCAGCTCCTGGGGATCCTCTGGTTTCCATGATTACCTGCAATTATGTGCACATATTCACACACAGTAACACAAATACACATAATTTTAAAAATATGTTTGAAAGACTGTGATGAACATGTGAGGTTCTTTTTAAGGTATCAGAGTAGATTCAGATGGGACCTATCATCTAGGCTGTATCTTGTCCCACCATAAATCAGAACTATGCATTACTATTCTAGAAAAAATGTCTAGGAAGTGCTCTACATTCTGAAAAAGTACATGGGTATGATGAAAAAAAGTGATCTAGTATTTTATGTTATCTTCATTTCCGGCACTATAGTATTGGGTGAGCTGTCAGACCATGCCTGTCGGATGAAAGGCAAAACTAGCTGAAAACCAGCTGAAACGAAAACTTGTCATAGTTTGCTATAGTCTACCTCTCAGGCAGCAGTGACATCACTGTCCTCCAGGATCCACCTCTTCTGTAGGTATGTGCCTCCTTCTGCATCTATAAGACCTACCAGACTCATAGACACTTCTGTTAGAGAACACCAGGCTCAGATTACTTGTCTAAATCATTCATCGGTGAGTGCCAGATGCTTGGCCAATGAGAAAGTACAACTCATCCGAAGACCACATTTACCCTATGCGCAGTGGGCTATCAATAAAATCTTGCTGACAATTCGGACTTAAAACTTCCTGCTTCCAGAAATGCTAATGATAAAACCCGCAAACCATAGATACTCGTGAATCTTGGGAAGTTACATCTTCCCAAGTATGGAAAATAGTTTCTGGGGCAGTCATAAATATTTCCAAATTTTTCTCAGACAGAAGAGCTTTCCATGGCTTAAGAAGATTTTCAGTAAAAATTTTTCAGGCAAACTCTCCTGAAAGCAGTGAAAGACCTTGTTCTTCTGTATTTGGGGAAGAGGGGAGGGGGAAGAATGATGTCATTCCCTGAGAGCTGAAGCTGCACCATTTGCAAAAGAACAGAACCAAGGGAAGGGAGAGGGATGGCATCATTCCCTGAGAGCTGAAACTGTACCATTTGCAAAAGGACAAAACCAATCAACCAAAGAAGCAGCAAGAATGGTTGCAAATGGTGACTGAGGAATTCATGACAGTTAACATTTCAATTCAAATGTTGTGGATTCATAAATTAAAGCATGAATCTATCTGGAAAAGATTATATCTAAACAATTATACTCACTATTAAGGAGAAGTCTAATCCATAACACAGATTCTTTGTGAAAATTTTGTTCCACAATAGAAAGGTAAGCAGTGCAGAACCAATCTCTCTCTCTCTTCTCTCTCTCTCTCTCTCTCTCTCTCTCTCTCTCTCTCTCTCTCTCTCTCTCTCTGTCTGTCTCCCATATATGTGTGTATGTATGTGGTGTCTGTGTACATATGTATCCATATATGTATATGTGTATATATGTATATGTATACATATATGTGTATGTGTATATATGAACAAGGACACTAAAAAGAAATTTAGCTAGCTCACACTAGCTCAGAATTGAGTATAATAAAGAGTTATTTATTTAGGGGTAGACTCATGGATCACAATCATCTGTACGAATGGGGAACAGGAACCAAATCACGCCACTGGAAGAGAGGGAAGATCATTGTTTTACATTGGCATTTATACTATAAGAGGCCACGCCCAAGTGGGCAGGTAACTTAAAGGCTACTGGCTGTAGGAATTCCAACAGCACCTTCCTTTTGTTTAAATAAGAAAGTTCTAAGCCTAATACAAAATTATATACAATAAGAACAAATATCAGGTATAAAAATTAGAATTACAATCAGCATAAACAATATCAAACAAGAAACATGTGATAAATGTTTCAATAATTATCCTATCCTAAGGAGTTTAAAGAACCTGATTAGTCTAACTATAATTATGACATACATGGATGACTATTGACCTATAATTCTCAATACCTATATAACTTAAAGACTAAAGCTTCATATTAGAATATCAAATAAACTTTAAATAACTGTGCAACAAATGAGGACAATGACCTCAAAATGTAAACAATGTATAAATATCTTGATCAGATGTAGAAATGTATATTGTGAAATGATAAATATATCTTAAAATTAGATCAATATACAAAATGTCTTAAGCAGAGGTAAAAGCATGCATGCATACAATATGACAAAATAACTTTGCCTAGGTATATAAATATTGTAGATGAAAATGAGAACATATTCAATATAATTTAAGTTTGTATCAATATACAAGAATCTATACCAATGTAAATTGTTTATAAATAATAGCTCACAAGCATTCACTCTATTACTCACGTTATTAGTGTGAGTAAGCTATATAACAATTATAATCCACCCCTAAATGATGTCCCTATCCCTGATGACAAACTTTGTTGAGAGAAGGGTTGTCATCTTCTAGAATTACTTCCAGCTGTCAAGGGTGATGTTCTTTCTATGGGATCCTCTGAAAGTAAAATGATGGTTAAGTTCCAAGGTTATTGTCTGGTATAATTGCAAATAGTCTCTGAGTATTCGATAGGGTTTACCTGAGGTTCCTATTTGGAGTTCTGGGCAGAACGTTGTTTTTTGTTTTTTTTAAAAAAAGGTGCACCATTTCAGCTAATCAAATTGGTACCATCATGAGCAGCTAGTACCCAAAACAGGTCTTATAGTAGTGCTATCAGAATCAGGACATCAAATCAAACAAGTGAAGTTGTTGATGTGGGGCCCCATCTTCTTCCTGGAAACTTCAAAGATTATTAAATGAAAATTCATTGTTCATTGTAGAAAACTTAAATTTTACTTATACAGACATATATATTCAATGAAAGGTATGGTAGAAATGAAAATAGGTATGAAGAAAAGTTTTTTTCTAAATTCTTTTTTTCTTTCTGTCCCATACCATGGCTCCTGACATGAGACAGAAACACTAAATTTTTATTTTAACAACATGCCTGGATTTAGAGAAGGACAGAGCCAGTTTCCAACTCCAAAGCCAGCTTTGAATTTAAGTGAGTCATGATTATTATTTTAATTAGTATTCAAAGATTCTTACCCTAGATGACTTGTCCTCATAAGTGATAATTCTCTTTGCTTGGTGATCCTATCTGGATAATTATCTTTTCTTCTTTAACCATTTAGATGTCAAGGGTCTCTTAACTTTTTGAAGATGAATATTTTCACACAAAGACAAGAACAGAACACTGCCTCAATCCTTATGAGATTGCCTTTCCACCTGTATGGTTGTCCCCTCTGCATGAGCTGTCATTTCTCTTTCTCAAGAGATTTCTTGTTTTCAAACTGAATCTTTATTAATTTTGATGGTATCCATAACTTTTCTTCTCCTATTGAAACAAGAGAAAAACCCTTTCCTCAACATAGCACATCTTCCATTGTGAAGTTAACACATCCTTAAAATATACAAGCTGATTTAATTCAGAAGACTTTTCTATTATCCAATGTCTCTCTGCTGCTGTTGTTCCTTTCTTGTTAGTGTTAAAAAAAATTCAAGGTTAATAAAGAATTATGTAATCTATTTCTGGGAATATTTTCCTTCCCTGTTTGTTTAACATATCCTTTAGAGTTTGATTTTATCTTTCTATAACTGCCTGACCTGTAGGACTGTGTGGTATACCTGTAATATGCTTTATATTATAATAAACAAAAAGCATTTCATTTTCTTAGAGACATATGCTGGACCATTATCTGTCTTTATTTGATGGCCATAACTTCTAATAAATGTGTGATTACCAAATCAGCCTTTTCTGAGCTCAAAGCAGTTGCCCATTGAAAACCTGAATAAGTGTCAATGGTGTGGTGTACATATTTTAATTTTCCAAATTCTGCAAAGTGGAACACATCCATCTGCCAGATTTCATTCCTTTAAGTTCCCTTTTGGTTACTCTCTGCAGGTAGCAGTGTTTGGTTACAGAAAGAACAAGTAGGACATAATTTCCTTAGCTTGTTGCCATGTAATAGAAAACTCTTTCTTTAAACCTTTGCTATTGACATGGTATTTCTTATAAAATTCTGAGTCCTTCAACACATTTCCAATCAATAATCAATCAATTTCTGTATTACTTTGTGGTAGAGGACCTGGCATTCCTGTATGGGATCGGATGTGGGGTATGCATATGGGACAGAGCCTATTCTTACTTATATCATGAACCTGTATGAATAATGAAGTCAATTCTGTATCATCTGGTATTAATTTTGTGGTTTAAATATGTAAGACAACCCTTTCTGCATATTGTGAATCAGTAACTATATTAAGAGGTTCTTTAAAATCTCTTCATAACATGAGAATAGCATATAATTCTGCCTTTTGAACAGAATTATAAGGGCTTTGTTCCACCTTACTTAAATTTTCTGATTTATAACCTGCCTTTCCTGGTTTATTTGCATCAGTATAGAATGTACAGCTTCCAGTTATTAGTATGTCCTGGATAATGAGGGTAAAGATCCAAGTAGTTATCTTTATAAGGTCAATTCTATCACTTTTGGAATAATTGTTATTAATCTCTCCTAAAAAATTAGCACAAGTTCTTTGCCAAGGTTTATTGTATTCCCACATTTTTTTTAATTTCATCAGAAGTAAAAGGCACCATAGTCCCTGTTGAGTCTATACTTGCTAGTTGACAAAGTCTCAATTTTCCTTTTATAATTAATTCAGAGACTTTTTCTATATAAGTTTTTAATTTTTTACTTGGTTTATGTGGTAAAGAGATCCATTCTAAGATAGTATCTTCCCTTTATATGAAAATTCCTGTGGGAGTAATGCTAGAAGGCAATATGACTAGAATGCAATTAAGACTTGGATTCATCCTATCCACATGTGCCTCCTGTAATTTTTCTTGAAGAACAATCACTTCTCTGGGACTATTTAAGTTTTTGTTACCATCTAAGGTTTTGTTTAAATAAACTATTAGATCAGGTGTTATCTCAACAGCTGGTAATAGACTGAAAATGTCTCCTAACAATCTTTGAAAGTCATTAAGAGTCTATAATCGATCTCTCCTAATTTGTGCCTTTTGTGTTCTAATATTCTGTAAACCTCTTTTATAACCTAGGTAATTGACAGAATCCCCATTTGGCAAAACTTTCTTTACTTCTTCAAACTTTTTAAAAAGTTATCTATGCTTGAATCAGTTAGCAAAATGTCATTCATGTAATGGCAAATTACAGAGTTACAAAATTTTTAAGATATTATTTCTAATGTCTGACATACAAAGTTTTGGCATAGGGTGAGGCTATTGAGCATTCCCTGTAGGAGGATAGTCCATTGGTATCTCCTAGTAGGTTGAGAATTATTATAAGTAGGCAATATGAAGGCAAATTTTTCTCTGTTCTTTTCTTGTAAAGGTAGAGTAAAGAAACAATTTTTTAAATCAATAACTATAAGAGGCCATTCTTTTGGTAAGAGAAGACAGAGGAATTCCAGATTTTAGAGGGCCCCTAGGTTGAATTACCTTGTTGACAGCTCTCCGATATGTCACTATTCCCCATTTACCAGATTTCCTTTTAAGAACAAATACAGGAAAATTCCAAGGGCTGATTGATTCTTCAATATGATGAGCATCTAGTTGCTCCTGTATCAGCTGTTCTAAAGCCTACAGTTTATCTTCTGTTAACAACCACTATTTAACCCATATTGGATTCTCATTAAAATGGATTCCCATTTTAAAGATAAGGCTGTTGGTACCTCTAAAGGTTTGCTAGTTCCTTTGTGTTCTTGTACAGCCTGAATGGCTGGTGACCTCTGTGTATAGTACCTTATAATATCCTTCCCAGAATTATGAGTTTCTGGGACTGCAGAAGTGTTCATCTGGGTATTCCATTGCTGCAGCTGGTCACAACCCCATAGATTGGCTGCAATGTTAGCCATACACAGCCTCAGTCTTCCTCTTTGTCCATTTGGCCCTATGCATTCAACACATCTCGTGCTTTGTTTTACTTGAGATAGGGTTCCAATTCCTAGTAACTGAACATCTGCCTCTTGAAGAGGTCAATTTGGATGCCAAGATTCTGGAGTAATGATACTCACGGCTACCATGTCTATCAAACCCATTTATACACACTTTTAGCTTTGGTCTTTGAACATTTATAGAAGTCTGCCAGGATACACATTTCCTATTTTCTATTAGAATTTTTGATTTATCCTCCATGCTTATTCCATCATTCAGAACAGAATGGCCTTATACAGAAGGCTCTGGAATGTTTAATTTTTTTTTAGTGAGACATGTCCTCCACAGTGACTTTTGACCTGAGGGCTGTAAGAGGTCCCCCAAGGACTTTACCAATGGTGTCCAGTTGTCTTGTCTGTCTTTTGTTGAACTTCATTCATTTGTCCAATGTTGCCTTTGCCACACCTTCTACATATACCTAAAGCCTGAGTCCTCCCATTCTTGCAATTCCCAGAGAAGATATTATTTTTAAGAATTCCTTGTCTGCAATCCCTTCTCAGATGTCCTATTCTACCACAAATAAAACATTTGGCATTTTGGTGTCTCCTCATTCCTTAGGAAATTGCTTCTTCTATCCAAGATTCAGTATTATATTCAAATGTCTCAGTATTCATTGTATGCAAAATTCATTCATCCATTGGTGCTGATCTAACCCTTAAAGTCCCAAGTATCTTTTTGCATTCTAAGTAGCATTCTCAAATACCAGAGATTCAATAAGTACTCATCTAACATCTGGCTTTGTTACTCCTATTTGTACAGCCTTAGTTAATCTTTATAAAGTCATGAAAGTGTTCTCTCTGGCCCTTTTCAACCATCATATATTATTCATTTTCCTAGTTCTTTATTCCTGTCCCAAGCATTTAAGGCTGTTTTGTAACATAGGGACAAAATTTGTTCATTGTAAAGAGCTTGAGCCTGTGGGTCAGCATAAGTGCCCTCAAGTCCTTTTGCTTTTCCTTGTTGTTCTTAGATTTTAGCCTCTTCCCTGATATAGCATCTAAACATCAGTTGAAGACCCTCATCTAAGATTGCTGAAACTCACTGAAGCCAGTCATGTGGGGTTGCCTTAATGCTAGAAGCCCATTTCTTTACCATCTCCCTAACAAATGCAGAATGCAAGCCATAAGTGACCACTGCTTGCTTAATTTCTTTTAGATCATTCATTCCTATAGACATCTATCTACCTTCTTTGGATCCTTTTGGGCCTTTAGAACTTGATCCTTTATCAGAGTAGGTTACCGGGTAGGAAGGTAAAATCCTGGGTAAGTTATCTCTGACAACTACTAGTGATGTTAAATCCTGTCTTTGTGCCTTCTTTCCTTGATGATCAGCTCCAATAATTTCATCAATTATTTTAAATCTTTTTACTATTTTTTTTGTAAAGCCTAAATCTCCTGGTCTGTATATATTTCTAGTGATTTCATTGAGGGACCTAGCCTCTGGTCCTCATTCTGCACATGTGATTCCAAGGTCTGAAATTTTTCCTTTAAAGATAATATCTTTTCCTTGGACATTATTTGGATATCATGCAGATTGCCTTCCTCTATCTGCTAACCTATCATAACTTTTTAACAAAATTTGATTGTCAAATTCAACAGTATGAATTCTTTCAGATAATTTCTCAGCATCCTTTGTCATGGATTCATTTTTGTCTGTCAAATTAATGTTACTGATTTCCATAGTATTATTTTTTAGGTAACTTGATTTTTGATGGTATTAATCCTGTCAGCAAGCTGTTCATTATTAGTCTATAAAGACTGTATCATTTCTAAAAGTGCCTCATTCTTGGCTCTGTTATCAAACTATTTTCTTTAGAATATAATATGAAGATTAAAAAAACTAAACCCCAATATCCAATAAATGGATATAATCCTTGAAGAATACAATATAAATCCATATAAACCTTGGAGAATACAATCCATAGTATTTGCAAAAAAGTTACTAAAAGTTTCAATGGTAATGTTGTCTGCCATTATATAACTTTCAAGTTTATTGATTTATTAATTAATAAAATATTTACCTTAAGTTATGTTATAAGGTATGGTAAATTGTTTTAGGTGTAATAATCTTTATTGTCCAGCAGGTGTCATGGTCGCAGCATTGCTACCAGTGGTGCAACCTTGTGCCATGAACAGACCTGAGCCACTTTGTTCTTCACCTTGGTGCTGGTTAAATACTGAGAAATATGCTTTGCTTGACAAAATAAAAACAATTAAATCAATTCCATACATGGAGCAAGAAGCCCAGAACTCATGGGCAGGGAGCACAAACCAGAAGCTGCACAAGTCGCCATGCAGCAGGGAATGCAGCAGTGGGGAGTTGGGACTGTGTGTGAACTTGGGAAATTTTTAAGTCGCTGGACGCAGTTAGCTCTACTGTGGTGGGGGTCTTACAAAAACTACTTAGTAGGTAAAAGTAAGTGGGCAGGGGTGGGAGACGTTCTGGGCTGTGGACCTGTTAGGCCTTTAAGCTGGTCCACCCAGTAGGTGTGGAGCTTGGCCCCACGTGGGTGCCAGATGAAGAAGGACACTAAGAAGAAATCCCACACTAGCTCAGAATTGAGTCTAATAAGGGGATATTTATTTAGGGGTAGACTCACAGATCACAATCCTCTGAATGAATGGGGAACAGGAACCAAATCACACCTGTGCTTTACATTGGCATTTATAATATAAGGGGTCACGCCCAAGTGTGCAGGTAACTTAAAGGCTACTTCCTTTAGGAATTCCTACAGCATATATACATATATATGTGTTTATGCATACATATTCATATATATTTATGTATATGTATACATATATGTTGAAAATAGATTTTCTTTAGTACAACATATTCTGATTATGCCCCTTCCAACTCTTCTCCACCTTTCCTCCCACTCAAATTCACACCCTTTATTCCTCTTTCCAATTGGAAAATAAATAGGCATTTGAAAAATAATAATAAGATAAAATAAAAACAAACCAATATCTCTGCATAGTGTATATAAGTGCTTTTTGTGCTTTTTTGACTTTTATTTCTATTTGCTTGTTTTTTTGTTTGTTTGGTTCAGCATTGGGGGTTTCTTAATTTAAAAGATCCAAATGTGTTTATTGCTTTTTTAGTAAATTCTAACAAAAATCAGTGTTTGTAAGCATGACCTACAGTATTGCAGGAGAACACAAAACTCAGATTTCACAGAGAAGAAAACCAAATGATCTGAATCTTTGAAAATGTTCTCAGCTTCTGGTAACATGTTCTTTATCACAGAACAGAAGGGAAGTGAAAAAAAGACATAAGGTTTCACTGGCTTAATAAACAGGGGCTGCTGCTCAACAAGGGAACTGGGATCAACTAAAAGAAGAAAAGTGGGGAAGTGAACAACACACAGAATGAAAACTGTATGAATGTGTGAGGGAGATCCCCAAGGCTTTTGGTGATAGCCACCTCAGAGCACCCACACTGAAATTCTAAGCACCAGTAAGACTTGCATCTCTTAGATCACCTCATAGGGAAAGAAAGCAACTGAGCAAACTACGTGCATCTGCACCTGTACTAAGCTCACACAAATTCCACAGATGCAAGGAGGATTACGAAGAAGCAGCACAGTCAAACTCCCTCTGGATGACGGGCTACCACAGACCTCCTTTCAACCTAGAAACACACCTTGAAAGGATCAAACTAGTTTGCACACAGATTAACTTTCTGTCAGGACAAAGTCAGAGAAACACAAGGTCTAGTCAAAAATGTAGTATTAATGATTACCTGGCCAGTGACAATTCTTTAACATGCCAAAAAAGCAGACAGATGTGACTCAGAGAGGGGAGATTCAAAAAATGGAAAGAAAACAGAACTGACAAAAACCTAGCCCTAGGAAGATACATCCTACATGCTCTTCCTCATTAGTGGATCCTGTGTCTAATCTTTAGATGTGAGTATATGACATTGGAGTAATGGCAGAAACCAGGAAAATTAAAAGGGACCAATTGTGTTAGGGAAAATACCATTAGAGCTGGTGATGAATGGACACAGGTAGCTGAGGGTAGCTTCAGATGGGAGTAGGGGATTGAGGACAGTTCATAGGGCAAGGGAGGGTAGAGGTATAAAGAATATTTAGATTTATTTAAAAAGCTATAGGTAAATATTATTTTGTGTTAATTTAAAAATGCATAAGTGATATATGTAAATATATTCATATATAAATCATTTCAAATGAAATAAACCATTTGGGATAATAATTCTCCCCTAAAGAGCCATAACAACAGCAACAACAAAAAACCCTGGTGGTTTGAAAGAAAATGGTACCCAAAGAGAGTGACACTATTAGGAGGTGTGGTCTTGTTACAGTAGTTGTGGCCTTATTGGAGGAAGTATGACACTCAGAGGTTGGGCTCTGAGGTATTATTCGCTCAAGCTTCACTCAGTGTGATAATCAGTCTACTTCCTGTTGCATTCTGATCAAGATGTAGCTAGTACCTTATCTGCCTGCACACTACCATGCTCCCCACCATGGTGGTAATGGACTGAATCTCTGAACTGTAAGCCACCATCTCAATTAAAGTTTTCCTTTATAAGATTTGCCATGATCATGGTGTCTCTTTGTAGCAATAGAAGCCCTAACTAAGACACAGGCATGATCCATCTCTATTCTGCTTGGTCATGGGACTTTAAGAGACTATTAAAGCAATTTAGGCTATTGCTCTTGATTTTGGTTACAATACGACTCTATTGTGGCACGATCCTATTGTTAGAGAAAATTAGTACTTCAGATTCAGAAATAAAGTTGTAACTGACATGGAAGCTCCCTCCCTGAGGACTGGCTCTCATAGTATCCAAAAGTGCTGCACTAGCTGTCAAGGGAGAAAAGTTGATACACCAATCCATCTATGAACCACAATCATAAACAAGATGGAAAAATACTCATAAAGGAGCAATATTACTTACATCTTAGGGTTGCAAACAGCCATATAATTAGACTCAAGAACAATGCAACTGAAGGAACTCATACCTAGTTCTGCAAACCTAGCCAGCTACCTATGATTGGTGAGATCATGGACCCTGACATGGGAAAAAATGCCATTTTCTTAAGCTAGTTTAATTCCCAACTGTATTTTAAATCCTTCTCTTTATACCCAGAGATAAGTGTAGCTCTCGCCTTACATTAAAGAAGCTTGTTGCAGAAGATGGAGATCATTATAGATATCCCTGAGTAAAGATTAAAAAAAAGAGAAAGAAAAAAAAAGAAAAACACCAACTATGGAGGAATCCACCCCAGTTGATACATTTACAACTGAAACCTTAACTCCTAAAGCTCAGGAATGTCATGGAAGAGGGGAGGAAAGAATGTAAGAACTGGAGGACCAAGGTTCTGTTGTGAGGCAGCGTCGTCTTCTGTATCTGATAAGAAGCTGCATCAGAAAATCCTAACCAGTTGTCTAAACAATATCCACACAATGATAATACCAGCTACATCCCCACAAGAGTGAAGGAACGGCTCGGAAAACCCACCCATAGATGCAGAGATGTAGGTAATTAATGGCTGCTGAGGGATAATCAGTCACCTACAGGAAGGAGCCCATTGATAAATTGTCCAATCCCAAGAGGTCAGTACTAAACACATATACACATGAGCAGCACTAAAACCTAAATTGAGTCAGCAGGCTGTGTGTGTGTGTGCGTGTGTGCGCACACACACGCACACACACATGTATTCAAATTATCCAAAAGATAAATTTTAAAACATGAGATGTTAAATAGTTGTGAATAAATGTTCTACTGAATAAAATAAATTTGATAGCTGAAACTTTCAGAAAGTTGTTACAAATGTGTTCAAAAACTTAAAGAGAAGTATGAAATAGTTAAGAAAAGCTGAATCAAATGGAAAGCTAGACACAAAATTGTAATTCAGAATACCTTTCAATTGAAGAATTGAAAAGCAGATTATATCCTGTCAGTGGAAAGGTACAGTGGACTTGAAGTTATAGCTACAGAAACTGCTGAAAAAAAAACGCAAAGAGGAAAATCACAGAATATAAAAATAATATTTAACAGAGATTCATTGACCCATTGAATAAAACAGGTAATCCAGTTGTGTAGCCAAGAGCCCTGGAATTCTCTACCCACCCCCACACAAGAAAAGACCAGGGAAATTATTCTCAGACATTTCTAGAAAACTCTGTTGGTAGTATGTTTTGTGTTGTTTGTTTTTATTTCTGTTTCTGAATTAGATTCTAGCTATGTGTCCTAGGCTGGCCTCAAATGCACAATTCCTCTACTTCACCCTTTGATGTTTTAGGATTACAAGCTTGTGATGGTTAAGAAATTTCTTGGCAAAATATTTCCAAATATGGTGGACAACCATGTAGCTAAAAATGTAAAACCATGGAAAGAGATAATGGAGATAGGAAAATGCAAACGAGACGCACCATGATAAAATTGCTAGAAACCCTTCGTAGAGGAAGAATTCTATGACCTTAAGAGCATCTATTATTAATGCAGCCATACATCTAAAGATTAGAACAGCCAGAGAATTTCTTCAGCCACTTTTCATGACAGTAGTAAATTTTTTACAATATCTAAAGAGACAGAGAGAAATAAACAAAACAAAACAATTAAACTGCTATAGTTAACAAAAGCACTTGGTTAAATTTAAGATGAATTAAAGGATTTTAAAACCAAAAGTAATTTGTGTGGTTTGTTTAGAATATACCTGGACTCATATTAAAGAAATATTAAAGAAAATTTATGGGGATGGAAAATAATAGCAAATGGAAAGATGGATGGACAAGGAAACATGAGGGATGCACACAAGAAATTCCATGGGTGACAATGTAATTAATCATTGTTTAAAGTTACAAAAGATAAAGTTAGATATTTATACAGAAATAGGCGGAAGAAGTCTGATTTAAAGCACATGCAAAAGTAAAGCTTGTTTTATTGGGAACAAGAATTTGCTCTACAGACACAAGGACCTAAAATTGGGTCCCCAAGACCCATATAAAAAGCAAGACTTGACTGTATCTGTGCGAAACTTTAGTGCTTGGGTGGGGAAATGGAGGTAGAAGGATTACTGCAATTTTCTGGTCACCAAATTAGACAAAAAGCAATGAGACCTAGGTTCAGTGAATGATTCTGTCTCGAGAGACTAAGGTGAATAATGATGGAGTAAAAACACAGGTCAATCTCTGCTCTTTGCACATATGTGCATGAGCACACACCTGCACATATACTATACACACTCATAATTATATACATATATATGACTTTACTCATATATTTAAAATCAAATACATGAAACTAAAGTATGGACAAAGGATAGGATATAGAAATAGATGTGAGGATCCTTAAATTTGCATGGTGCATACAGCATCCCAAAGATGCATGCTCTTCTACATTTTTCAGCTTATTGTCATTCATAATTCTTCTTGAAAGTCTATAATAATTTTTCAAGTGTCTGTGACATCGTTTGTAATGTATTTTGTCTCTAAGTGTAAAGGAATATATGTAATAAAAAAGCAGAAGGAGTGGGGTTATTTTATAACCAGCTAGATGAAGAACAAGTTGCACAAGGGCAGTGAAGGAGGTGAGCAATTAAGAAATAATTATAATGCCACATACATATGAAAATGCCGTAATGAAACTTGTTACTTTGCACAGTAACCTGAAGTTAACAACAAGGATGCAAATTAATTTAAATAGAAGTGTGTGTAGGAAACCTACAGGACATCTCTAGAAAAGCAAAGTAACCAAAGATATAAGAGAAATAAGAAAAACATTCACCCAATAAAAAGTGAGGCAAAAGTGTGCTACACAGACACAAAAACCCCAGCAAAATAGTGCATGTAAGTCAATCCACACCAATAATTGCATCACAAAGATCTTATCAGGCATGGTAACATATTACCCCAACACAGAAGAACGAGGAAGGATGATCAAAAATTTGAAGCCAAACTAGGCTATATAGCAACAATCCCCACGAAGAGTGGTCTGAATTCCAGTCAAGAAGAAGGAATTATTAGACTACAGTCTATATGCTATAGGGAAAGCTGTGTGTAGATTTCAAGGTTGTTGAAAGGACTACATCAGATAACATATAAACATTATTAATAATGGAGAATTTTTATGCATATGAAATAAAAGGCAAAATACATCTTAATACCAATTACCAATATAAAAATTATAATTCAAATTATTAATGATAAAAGAGTCAGCATTGAAAAAAGTATATGTAAGACCTCAGTTAAATAACATTAAACATATGTAAGAAAATCTGACAGAATCTTAAAAGTTACTTTTCACAAATATAGTTACATATTGCTATGATTTAGAAGCATACTGACTACTGCCCCCAAAAAGCTAATAAGCCAAAACATTGAACTTCAACTATTAGTGCTATTGAGAAGTAATTGGATCCTGAAGGCCATGAACTAATAAATAAAGTCATCCATTGATAGGTGCATAATATAACCAAGGACTAGATGGTGATATAATATGTGAACAATGGAGGAAGTGGGTATCTGGATTAGTTTACACTGTTAGTATTTTTGTTAACAAACAATAACTAGAGTAAATGAGCATCTAAAGTAACTGATCAAAAGTCAATGAAACCTGAACTATTAATAAAATGATAAATTTCTAGCTATTCTGGCAAAAAATGGATAAGACACCTCACATATTGCTATTATTAAAAATGGGGATTAACATACATAGCCACAGACATGAAAACTATAATAGAATATGTCGTGAGCAGAGTTTACAACAATGAAATCTCCAACCTAGAGGAACAAAACACTTAAGTTGCCCAGACTGAAACAGTTATAGAAATCCTAGACAGTCTGATATCTTACACACAACTTATATTTGTAATTTAAAAGTCCCAAAAAGAAACTCCATCATTTGCCTAAACTAGTAAAGTCTAAGAAATATACAAGGGAAAAATGATAGCTATTATGAAAATACTTTTAGAAATTATTAGAGAAAGCCAGCTGACACAAAACTCAGGGGAGCACATTGCAGGAAAACAAGCCACCAGTTCCTCCCAAAGCTCTCACAAACAGTAAAAGAAAACAAAGTCCTTAAGCTCTATTGGCAGACTCAATGCAATTCTCGCTTAAAAAGATAATGCATAGTAATAAAGAGGAAAATATCCTAAGATTTTAAGATTTGTTTAAAATTCAACATATTAGTCCGGGCGGTGGTGGCACACGCCTTTAATCCCAGCATTCGGGAGGCAGAGGCAGGCAGATTTCTGTGAGTTTGAGATCAGCCTGGGCTACAAGAGTTAGTTCCGGGATAGGCTCCAAAGCTACAGAGAAACCCTGTCTCGAAAAAAAAAAAACAACAACAAAAAAATTCAACATATTGCTAAAATTTGCTGTTTGCTGAGTAAAGAAGGCAAAATCATTTCAATTAATGGGAATAAAACATTTTAAAAACCCAATATCTATTTATGATAAATAGATAGATAAATTAAATAAATAAATATAGGCTTTTAGAAAAAACTAATCTCCATCTAAAAACGGAAGCATTAAAGAAGCCCATGGTGAGCCTGGTGTGGTGTTACCTACCTATAATCCAGGCGAGGAAAGCTGAAGAAAAGTCTTGAGCTTCAGTTCAGCCTATGCTACATAGCTAGACTCTGTCTCAAGCTATATCAAAACCAAAAATTATTGTTAAAAATTGTTAATAGTTATAAGCTGAACATTTTTGTACATGACTCTAAGGCAAATGATGAAAGAAAAAGAAATCAAAAGCATACCAATTAGAAAGTAAGAAATAAAACCATCTTTATTCTGAGGCATGATAAATTATGTGAAAAGATGTAAGAAATATTTAAAATTGTTAAGACTAACAAGTGCATTCAGAAATATTATAGGATGCATAGTCAATAAGAAAAAATAAAATCTTAATTTTATTGTCTTATCAATAAAATCAAATTCTAAGTTATGTTTCAAAGGATAAATAAATACTAAATGTGGATTTGATAAAAAAAATAAATGTAGAATCAGTAATTAAAAGTTTTATAACCTTATGATAAGATTTTAAATTATCTAAAGAATTGTTATTACAGTATGGAAGATTTCCTATTAAAATACAACACCTTCTTTAAGTGCTTTATAAATTTTATTATTAACTGAAAAACCCTCTCAGGGTTAAATTGATAAACTTTCTAAAACATGTGGAAACTCAACAGTGTTCCTACAGACCTTCTATCTCCATGCTGAGACTTGATAGACCACAATAATCAGACAATGACCTATATTGTCAAACATCAATGACCATAACAGGATCAGGGAAAGAAAAACCACAACTTTTCATGTCAACCTCTTTTGTCAACTACAACAAGGCAATTCAGTGGGACACAGGATAGATTAGAGGGAACAGCAAGGTGGACTAATAGGTAAAGGCACAACTTGAGTTTCATAACTGGAAACCATATGTTCCATCTTCCCAGTGTGATCACATTGAATAAATCTCTTTTTTTATTTTTCACTATTAATTTGGCTTTGTAAATTGGTTTATTGAGAACAGATGTCTGAACCTAACTTAAGGAATAGGCTGTAAGTTCAGGTTCAATAAAAGGAGGCAATAACAGACTGAACCAGTTGTCCTCTGACCTCCACCTGTGAATGCACACACGCACAACTTTTAGAAATTTTAAATATTTTTAAAGGATATATTTTCAACAAACAGTACTACATTGGGTATAAACAGGTAAATGCTATACTTTGCCTCACATCACAGACAAAATATAACTCAAAACTTATTGTAGATGTAGTATAAAATTTAAAAATACAAAACATGGGAGGGGGTGAATTTTAGGGCATGCAAAGTCTCCAGAGATAGGTTAGTATAAGCTAATCACAAAAAAATCCTATATTGCAGTGATCAAAAACAGTTCTTCCATGTTAAAGGAAACCCCTACTGGGCAAAGTGCAGAAAATCGCTGAGTGTGAGGCACACAGACGCAATGGCTTACATCTAAAACACAAAAACTGGGGACGACAGCATGGCTGCCTTCGCAGATTTGGACATAAGAGCGGGCTCGGACGTGAAAGCTCTGCGCGGTGGAGAACGCTGCTCACCTTGGATATTCAGTTGTTGCCATCAATCATATTGTTGACTTTAAGGACAAGAAACAGGAGATTGAAAAGCCAGTAGCAGTTTCTGAGCTCTTCACAACTTTACCAGTTGTACAGGGAAAATCAAGATCGATTAAAATTTTAACTCGATTGACAATTCTAGTTACAGATCCGTCGCACTGTAATGTTTTGAGAGCAACCTCCTCAAGGGTCCGTTGTATGATGCTGTTGCAGTGTTTCCAAAGACAGAAAAACTTTTTCATGTTGCTCGCCCACATTTAGATGTGGATTTAGTCTGTATAACTGTAACCGAGAAATTACCGTTTTACTTCAAAAGACCCCCTATTAATGTGGCAATTGCCAGGGCCCTGGACTTTGAACTTATCTATGGCCCTGCTATCAGAGATGCCACGATGAGAAGGTACACAATTTCCAACGCCTTCAGTTTGGTGCAGATCTGCAGAGGAAAGAATGTAATCCTGTCCAGTGCTGCAGAGAGGCCTTTGGAAATAAAAGAACCTTATGATGTGACGAACTTAGGGCTACTGTTTGGGCTGTCTGAAAGCGAAGCCAAGGCTGCTGTGTCCACAAGTTGCCGAGCTGCATTTCTCCATGGAGTTGCTGGACCGGTGCCTATGACTGGTTCTGACTGCATAGGATGCCGTGAAGAGAGCAATGGAGAAGCAGCCCTGCTCTGCAGTTTTTTTTTTGGGGGGGGGGGGTTCTTAATTTTTTTT
>JAQHUG010000074.1:2397829-2433123 GCA_028555095.1 Dicrostonyx torquatus
GATGGTGCAGGATACCCTGTCCTATGGGAAGCCCAAGGCCCTCCCCCCTCCATCTCAGTCAATTAACTAGAGAAACTACAGTGAAGAAACCTCGGCCATCAGAAGTGGAAGATGATTCTCTTCCCGTTGGCAAGAAAGCTAAATGTGAGGGTTGATGAAGGCCGAGTCTCCATCAGCCTCCTCCTCCTGTTACAGCTCCTCAGTCACAGTGGAAGTAAACTTCTGCTGCGTTTATATTTTCACTAAACTAGAACCAGTAGTCTATAAAACAGCTTTATCTCAGACCATAACAACAGCAAATAAAATCCAGTGAGGCGTTTTCTAAAGACTGGCAGGTCAATTAATTTAGATATACTTTAAGATAAAAAGCTTTTTTATCCTTTTTGTGAATAATAAACCATAGTAAGTATACCAAAGTAAGATGTTTCAGTATTTTAAGATATTGACGATAAATAAACTAATGTTTTTCTACTTGAAAACAAAATAAAAAATAAAAAAATAAAACACAACTACTATACCTAAGGGCCAGGGAACATCTCCTCCCAAAAGAAGGAACAGAAAGATTATTAGAGTCAGAAGACCAAAACCTATATAAGAATATGTCTCCTAGAAATGGCAGGGAAACTTCACTCATGATGCCTCAATAATACGTCTGTTTGAACAAGACCTAAACACGGACAGCATCAATAGCCTGCTAATGTGGACGGGAGAAAGATCTTAAGAATCTCTACTCCTAGACACAGAACTACAGGAACTAAGGAATGCTAAGAGCAGGAGAAATAGTCATTCCCAGAAACAAGCCCTTTAACTGGTTATCCAGTAAAAATCGATCTGTCCTGAAATCATATAAATACAGTAACACTAAACAAACTAAGCAGGTTGTGTTTATATATTTATGCAATCGTGTGTGCATGTGTGTGTGTATGTGTAACAACATTGACTTTTACCTAATGACTTTGGATGCTAATTTACTGTAGTTCTTGTTTGTTAACATAGACACTATGTAAATTAATCCTGGTACCCACTTCCTCCATCTAGATAACAAAAAAGGGGGGCCATGAATTTGATATGGAGCAAGAGGGAGAAATAGGGGACCTTGGGAGGAAGAAAGGGAAGGGGGGAAATTATGTAATTGTATTTGAATTTTCAAAATGTGGAAGTACAAAGGAAATGGGGAAATGTCTTGCAAGGAACCTCTTACGAGAAAGAACAGGCTCCTAGATGAGAAAGCTTCCTTTTACCACGGAGAATTAACGCAGAGACTTGCTAGTAAGTGACTTTGGGCTAAGGAGCAAACGGGGTATCCTTAGTAACCTATGCAAGAGAGTCTCCCAGAAGAGGAGACAGAAGGAATGTAAGAGTCAGAGGATGGGGGGAGAGCTATGAAATGCAGCTTTGTGAAGCTGACATGGTGGCCATGGAAGACCTTCCTAAGTTGAAGCTAGTCAAAATTCCTACATGTATCAGGGAAGGCCCATTATGCGAGCTATGGGCAGTTGATAGCTGCTGGGAGCAGGGCAAGTCTGGGGTCAGGTTTGGCTGTTGTAGGTTTTCCATGCCCATGAAGGCAGTGCTAATGGCCCTCTGAGTTATTACTTTTAAAAGGGAAGAGGACATGAAGGTGAAAAGGGCACATGTTGGGGAAATCTGGAGGAGGGTTGGTGATAGGTATGATCAAAATACATTGTATATTTTTGAAGTTGTCAAAGAATAAATATATTTTAAAAGAAAATAATAAATCATAGAATAGGAAAATATTTTGATATCATTCCATACTAAGGAATTTTATCTAAGAAACAAAGGATAAAATTAAGAACAAACTTAAAATGAGCAGAAAATTTAAAGGGACACTTCTCATATTAATATATGTAAATGACAGCCCAACTCATCCGAGAAAAAACAATTAAAACAGAAAGACTGGGGAGAATGTTCAACTTTTAAGAGCACATACTCCTCCTCCAGAGAACCCAATTTCAGTTCCCAGCACCCAAGTCAAGCAACTCACAAACACCTATATCTCCAGTTTCAGAGAATCTGAAGTCCTCTTCTAGCTTCTGTAGGTACCAACCACCATATATATATGTAACAACAAATATTTAAAAACACAAAAAGACTACTATTCAGAAAGTGAAGACATGCAAGTATTAATGAGGGTGTAGAGCGGATGGGACTTTCATGAAGTTGCAGCTAGGATGACAAAATGTATCGGACTCTTTTGGGAAAAAAAAATTGTGATGTCTTATAGTAAGCCACACTCGGACCCTGAGCTCCACTAATTCCTTACTTAGACAGATAACCATTAGAAATGAATATATCATGCAAAACTCTTCACATGAGGGTTCACATCAGCTCAGTTGATAAGCATCAAGACGGAGTCAGCTGGATTCGGTGCATGGCGTGATCTAAGCAGCATTGCGCTGGGCCGCAGCAAGAGGAAACAATACTTGGTATGCACAACATACGAGTGACTGTCAAAATTACTAGCCTGAGTGCAAGCTGCAACTGAGACAAAAGCATACGTTATCTTTCACTATGTAAGATTCTAAGAAAGAAAGACAAGCCTGTTGGCTTTTATTGCAGCAGGAAGTACATAGGAAAATTACCTAGTCCAGACCTCACAATAACTTTTGAGGGCAAGCCAAAGCACTTATATCATGACTCTGGTGGTGAGAACACAGATATACACAAACTTCCAAACTAATGAAACTCTATACAGAAAAGAGAAACATTTTACTATGTTGTACTGATTGGTAACAAACTACTTGAAGAGGTTATGGTAATATAAACTTATGCTCTCGGCTTTCACTCAAACTCAATTCGCATGTACCAATTTAAAGAGAATTAAAGTGATCCATGGAAATGGTCTGAATTACATAATGATAAATGAAAGGTACAAAATATGTATTTATTTTATACTGAAGTTATTTTATGATGTAACCAATTCATAAGTATGAGGATATTGTTTTATAGGCTTGTTCAACAGCAGCAAATTTAGTTGGGCACTCCTTCAACATTATAGAATTAGATCATATAGAAGATGTTACATGAATTAGATGCTTCCTTATTTTCCTATCATTTTGATTTTATTTTAACCACCTGTTAATGACCTATCTTTTAAATCATGAAACTAATAAAAATTAAAAATAAAACACAGCAATAATAACAAAGCAACAATCCACTTTGGCAGCCAAAGAAAAACATCTGTGCTGAAGACAGAAAAATTGTCCCCATTCACATGCAAAGATGGCTAAGATCAAAATCAGACACTATTAATTGATCCAGGATGCCCAAGAACTTGAATACCTAAAGCTGTCAAAAGTCATTGTATTATTATAATCAAAATTTAATATTTTCTAAGAATATCAGACATTGCCTCTGTAACCAGTGAGATGACCAGGAGGATGAGCTTGCACGGCAATTTGCCTAATATAGGAAAAGACTGAAAAGATGGAACTAAAGAATACCTATAAAAGCTAAACCAAATTATATGGATTAAATTATAATTCATTTTTAAGGCATTTCAGCCAGTTGCTTTTTCTTTTTAAATGGCTTTACATAACTAATTATGTAAGCACATAAGATGCTTGTGAGTTTTGGCTAGAATTATGCCAATAAGAAGAAAATCTTCAAATAATGTTAAGAGACATGGTCATTAGGAAGTAATTTGGGAAGGTCACCTGGCAGATGGTCAATGTCCTTTCAACATGTCACATGACATAGAGTCATTGTTGGGCTCTTCACAGAATGCTATTCTTTGAACACACCTGAAGGCATTTCAGAAATGATGCTGCTAGTCCCTTATGAGCAGATAGGAAACCAAAGTAAAGACTAAGAATATTTGTTGAAGCAAAAACAAGGTGCAATATGCTAAGTCCCTGTTCTTTATTCCATGTTTCTCATGTATCTTTAATCCCTTCCAAAAATGTGGAACATTTAGTCTTAAGTCTTTCAAGTCTTTTGTGGATTATGTCATGCTCAGAGTTGGAGGGGAGGCAAAGTACAGATCCACACTTGTTTCTCACCTCCACTTGTTCACCAGCTCCTGCAGCTGCAGTGGGAAAGTCAATTCACCCGTAGTGCAATTGTTCTTGGAGATTCCTCGATGAATTCAGAAGCAGTCACGGAAGGGCCAGAAATAGAAAAATGGGCAAAATGAAAATTCATATTTTAAACTTAAGCATGCAAGCAAGAGTGGCAGAAATATTCAAAGCAGTGGTAATTTTCTGTCTTAACTCTATGGTAAATGAGATGAATTAGCAAATAATCCATGATGTCCATAGATTATGTACCATATACTGGACACTATATTAAGAATTTGATTAATTAAAACCCACAGGCTTTGTTCCACAAAAGTGTGGTCAGTACAATTCTGCTTTCTCTATAGTATTTATCTTTTAAGTTTATGCCATATCAAATTGAAAATTTCCAGGGTTTATTTTGGGTAAGATTACACAATTTTGCATCCATTATCATGTGTTCTTAAACTAATTTTTTGAGAAATTACCTAAAAGCCTCAATGGAGCATTAGTGATAAGCACACAAATTGCCTTCACCACTGACCTAAAAAATACATGTTCCTTGTATCTGTCACCCTGAAGAGGTGATAGTATCCCTACTTTACAGCAGATGAAATAGAGGCTCAGAGAAACTAAGCCCTGGAGCTACAAGTTGGTGGTCTCCAACACTTGCATATGTACCACAATGACCTTGTTGGCACATAGTTAGGCTCCATCCCCACAGTTTCTAGATTAGTGTCTTCAATGGGATTGTGCAATCTGCAACCTCTAGAACTTTTGTAGGCAGATTGTTGATTGTTTTAAACAAATATGAGGACACGGAAATGAAGAACACCTCTTCTAAATTAGGAGAGCTGAAACACTGTTCACAAAGAGGTGACCTTCAAGCGGGAGCCGTGAAAGGTGATTAAGAGTTCACTTAGCAAAGGCAACATCTAGGGAAAGGTTCCAGGAGCCAACATAGAGGTATAAGAACTCAATGTACATATTGGGCGGGATAGAATTGGCTAGGAGGAGACACAAGAAAGTTTTCTTCATGGAGTATTTTATCTTTCATTAAATAGGAAGTGAGAAGAAAATAATGAATAACAGCGAATATAAAGTTAGAGCCCGGGAAGAAAATGAAGTGGTAGTTGCTGTCTGCCAAGACCCAAGCTACCGACTGAATGTTCCAATTCAAGGAAAAGTTTTAGGACTATTGTCACAAGTATCTTCTTCTCATTTCTAGATTTCTCTGCCCATCGCTACCTGAATCTCCATCTGAACTCCATCTGAAGAAGTTCTCTTTTTATGCCTGCCTTTATTCTCTCTGACAAATCAATTGCAACTGTCTTGGTCTTCTTGTTGTCCACTCCCGGGTTCACTTAGGCTTTACTCATTTTGTACCATGAGTCTCGGGAACATCCCTTACTTCATGGTCAGATTCTGGATTCACTCCTAAGCTTATACTAATCCGCAGCACACACACATTGCTGCTCACATTTGTTTGGTACTAACTCTTCTCAAGAACCCAGGAGTCTGCACTGGTTGTTAAATGTTGACCTTTATTAGCAGAGACAGTTGAGCTTCAAGAGCTGTCACAGTGTAATACTGTGGTCTTTGTGGTTGTTTTGGAGTACAGCATAAACACGTTGCACAATGCATAACCCAGCTGCTTGTTTTTCCTGTGCAATGAAGTTCAGTTCTTTGGGGAGCTGGGTTTCTTGTCATTAGTATACACCCATGCTCCGGTTCCACTCTCCAAAATAAAGTCTTTGTCTGACAGATGTTGTGCAATTTTCTCCAGACCATAAAAAGCACATTTGGCACACAAAGGAGATCACTGTCAATATCCCAATGGCATCATTATGTTTGCCCCACATACTCTCATGCATCAGCATGGTCCCTATCAGAGACAAAGGTTCAGTCAAATCTTAGCCTAGAAATATTTCTAGGCTATCTCATTTTTCTGCTTAAAAGAAGATAAGAGTTTCCAGTGGGCATATCCACTCTTCACCAAGGTCAGTGTGAGGTTGACTTGGAGCACATTACTTAATCACTGTCTCTCTCTCTCAGTTCCCCTCTCTGTGAAGATAGATATCGCATCCACATCCTTTGTGTCAGATAGCTTCAAGTAATAGAATTTCACTGTAGCTGTTAAATCAGTTAAGACAGCTGGACGTGGTGGCACAAGTCTTTGATCCCAGCATGCTCCAGATGCAGAAGCAGGTGGATCTCTGTGAGTTTGAGTTCAGTTTGGTTCATATATTCATATAGTGAAATCCAGGACAGCCAGAGTACTGCAGAGAAAGCCTGTCTCAAAACAACAAAAAATATATCACTCAGAATATAGGAAGCATAAACTATTACTAAATCTCGGTGCAAGACTGTCATTTACCCTCAAGTTGTTGAAATCCATTGTTATGAAAAAAAACATTGCAGTAGATATATTTAGTCCATGGTTTACCAAAATTAGAAGAAAACCTTCTTGACACTGGAGGACATTAGTGTTGCACCAATCTGGGTAGAGTTTTGCAAGGTTAAAAAACAACTTGGACTTGTGCAGGGTGACATTTGTTTCTGTTTCAGGATGTTGGCCTTCTGGGCATGCCGGACTTAAGAGCATTCAAGAAACAAAAGATTTTCTTGGAGTTTACAGGAAGTTCTATATGCAAAGTAGGAACATAGTTTTAGAAATGAAAAATATTTAGAGTATAATGTTAAAGCAATTGTGTTGCAAAACAATGCGTCCTTTCTCGTTGATATGTTTTCTTTATCTTATCAAGTTTCTCTTCTAGACATCCAGGACTTTCAATGAAGTAGATAAAGATAGCCTGGAATGAAACAAACAAACAAAAATACCCTATCATTAAACTGAGTTTATTAGCAGGAAAACTATAGTCTCTGCTGCCATCATGGGGATACATGAAATTATATGTTTATAAAAAACCACAGAGTTTAACAAAACAAAAAGCAAATCTGCATATATGCAAATAAAAGTTAATGAGTTACAGAGTCTGAAGAAGGAATGCTGACCCTGGAAAGAGTCTATGCCACAGGTATATTGGGGGATGGGAAATTCATTGGATCTAAGAGTACATGAAGTCTATAAAACTTAAAGCAGAAAAACTGCACATAAAGCCATGTTCTGGTTATTCATGTGGATTTGTCTAAATCGCTAATGACCTACAATTGAATAATTACATAGTTGTATGGTGTAAGTTTACAGCCTGCTTTCTTCCTGCTGGGAAGGAAATTTAAGGAGAGGACATTTGAGTGACAGTTTATTTGCTTCCAAGAAGTCCTACAATACAAAATAAAGTCCAGGCCATAGAGCATTATGCTATGCAATTGAATTAAAGAATACTATAGACATTGAAAACACACATTGAGTTTAACATGCACAGTCACAGCAGAGACCTGTAGTAAATTACCTAGCAATCAGGAAAAGAGAGTCATGCTCCTACCTTTGACTCCCAAGAAAGCTAGAAGTGTGCTGAGGCTTTTTTGTGACGTTAATTATCAGCCACAGCCACACTGCCTCAACAATTAGAGGTAATTAAACATAATATTTGGGCATTATTATATCCAGTGATATAAGATTTCTTCCTGATGTTTATCTATCCAGTTCTCTGAGCTACACGGGATGGTAACAAGCACAGACTATCTCATTGCATTCTCTGGTGACAACATAATGGTGACAAGCACAGACTATCCCATTGCATTCTCTGGTGACATAATGCTATTGATAGGACATATTCACTTGTTTCACATGGACACTGGGGAAAGTGTTTATTTGCTAATCTCTCACAGAGCATTGTATTCCTGTCTCAATGACGCAATACAGAAAAGGGAAGGACTGCTATCCTTTAAAGCCCTCCAAATCTTATGGCCCACTCCGTTAAGTACTCACATTGAGTCAGATACACCACATTCTGAGACTTCAAAATGATCTAAGTATCCATGACCTAAAATGTCTCACAATCTGATGGGTGAAGTAGCTAGGACAACATTCTATGGAGAACAAAGAAACTGGGGGGAGGGGGGACTACAAGAGTCTCTCAAAAACCAAAAGTGCTTTTCCAAGGCCAGTTAGGAATACTAAGTGAAAGTGTGAATTCTCAAGAAAAGGAGAATTTTCAGGAAATTTATCCTTCAAAAAGTTTGTCTGACCCTATATTTTTGCAACAAGATTGATGATAGTTGAAACCAGAAAGTTAGGCAGGGATAAAATCAAGGATAAACTTACCCAGAAATGAATGAGTTCCTTTGTGTGTGTGTGTGTGTGTGTGTGTGTGTGTGTGTGTGTGTGTGTAGGAAGAGGCATCCCAATATCTTACCCAGACTTGATGGCAGTGTAATCAGTTGCAGGAGGGTCAGTTGGCAGGGAAACGGGTGCAGTCCAAAGGATGCCAGTAAGAAAGTTTAGTCAAAAGAGCAGAGACTCCAGAGCCATTTAAATGGTTGAATGCAGAGGATGAAAAGGGAGACATTTCAAGATCCCCAGATCAAGCTGCTGAGTGAAAAATTATGACACCTCAGCACGCAGAGTCGTGTTTTAAGTGGGCAGTCAGTTCACCATCAACTGCTTTTGGAAAGCGTAAGTGGCTATCATGCTTGCTGTCAGCAGTCAAGTAACACTGTAAGATTAGAAGATGCCTTCTAGGGCTGGAGAGATGGCTCAGCGGTTAAGAGCATTGCCTGCTTTTCCAAAGGTCCTGAGTTCAATTCCCAGCAACCACATGGTGGCTCACAACCATCTGTAATGAAGTCTGGTGCCCTCTTCTGGCCTGCAGACATACACACATGAACAGAATATTGTATACATAATAAATAAATAATTTTTTTTAAAAAAAAGATGCTTTCTAGAAGCCAAGCAAAACTGGAAAGATGAATCTCTCCAGGCATAGTGGGACACACCTTTATTCTCAGCACTCTGTAGAAGGGGATGGGGGTTTGAATCTTGATGAGTTGGAAACCATTCTGGCCTACATGGTGAATCTAAGGCTAAGCAGGTCTACATATGGTTCCTTATTTCTATAAAAAACAAAAGGAAGAAAAAGGAAAAAGACTTAGGACATAAATGCACAGGCCAAGGCAGTCAGTTATGTGGAAACAGCAAAGGGAAGGTTGAGAGCTTTATGGACTGTGCTGTGAAGGGGAGCTCAGCGGGACGTCCAGTCCTCCCGGTCTAGCGACCTTGATTACCATTTACTAAGTGTTTTAAGGTCATAGCTGTAGCTGTATCATGTTATCAGCTGTGAATACTTTTTTAAAAATACCCTTAAAGAAAAGTCAAGCTGTACGGTTGGGAAGGATTATGCAAAAATCTTGGAGCAGGTGTTTCTTCTTTTTAAGGCTCTTTGACTCCATTTTAGGGATTTTTGACAGGAATGGTTCCGTTGAACCTAGTGAAGTGTTGCTTTTCTGTGATTACCCAGTAAGACTAAGTTTTTCTGAACAGAAATCCTTTGTGATAGCAATAGAAAATTCCAAGATAATCTCTCATGAGAAAACTAACACCCACTTAAATTAGAGGTCTTGAGTGCTTCTCTATGCATCTCTTATGTGAAAAGATTCCCTAGGGAAGAAACTATGTCTCATATTTTTCATCCTACCTGAAAGTGTCTATCAAGTCTCTGATACACAGAAGACACAAAAATGTTGGGTCTATAGTAAGTACACAGTGCTTACTGGACAAGTGAACAAAATTTTAGTAAGTTGATGATTATTAATAATACATCAGTTGCATTATATTTGCAGTAGCAAATTGTTACTCAACATTAGTGCTATGTTGTAGAGATTGCATGTTCTGTTCTCGGCTGCTTAGTCCCAAAATAATCACACAAAAACCATATTATTTGCAGTACTGTTTGGCCAATAGCTTAACCGTATTTCTGGCTAATTCATATCTTAAATTAAGCCCTCTCCATTAATCTGTGTATCACCGCAAGACTATGGCTTACTGGGTAAAGTTTCAGCATGTCTGTGTTTGGCGGCAGCTCCATGGCTTCTCTTTGACTCTGCCTTCTTTCCCCCAGCATTCAGTTTAGCTTTCCCTGCCTAGATCTGCTCTACGTTATCACAGACCAAAAACAGCTTCTTTAGTAGCCAATGGTATTCACAGCCTTCAGAAAGGAATTCCACATCAGCGTTAGCTTATTTTACAGTTTTAAGAGCTGCCGTTGTTCCTCTTTTACTTCAAGATTCTCATAGAAACACTAAAATTCCCCTAAGAAGAGAAAGCACAGATGACTGAATGGTGGTTAGCCTTTAATGTGGATGCAAAGCCTGTATGGTCCTGTACTCAGCAAGTTGCTGGAATAGCTCTTTCTGGATGGTAACCATAGAAGCTCTCCCTATAGGGACTAATGACTTCGGACTAAAATATTGAAGTGCTAATATCGAAAGCGTATGTAAAAGTGTAGGTCAGTGATATTACTTGCATGCTTTAAATGAGACTTGAAGAATGACAGAAGTACACTTTTGTGGCTATTTTAATCATTATTATCAAATGGTAAGCAATTTTAACTTAAATGTTGCTGAAGTTTCTTTGGAAAAAAATATGTCTGTTTTCAAAGTTGGGCTTTTGCAGGCCACCCCTTAAAGGGAAGTAAACAATTGTCATTGGGATTTAATTTAAGGATTCAGCCTGATTAATTACACATGTTGAAAACTACTAGTTGCAGTCATGAGCATGTTGCCATTTGAATAAATTGCCACTTCAGCTAGTGGATGGCATACCAATGTTAGGTCTTTCATGTTATTTGATTCACTATTTCATGTCTTCTATTGAACATGCAAACTCAGTGATGGTTAATCTACTTTTAAAGGACATCCCATCACCATATGTTTCTCTTATAGATTAGTCCAGGAGACCCATAATACACTTCTCCGAAGAGAAAAGGAAAAAAACAAGGACCTAGTGGCCCACTTCCAATGAGCACCTGATTTGCACAGAGTGAAAAGACCTAATCGATGGAGCAGAATCTGGTTTGTTTGCCTTTCTTTTATAAAAGAAAGGGAGTCATTTAAAATGACCGCAGAAATGAAGTTCCTAAACTCTCTGGGAGGAGCTCAGCTGTGGCAAGGCATCCTTTGCAATGTCTTCTACTAGACTGCACACTAAAGAGCAACGAATAGAAGAAGCAAAATGAACAAACTAAACTGCTGAAAAATAATTGATGATTCCATTTAGATGAAACTTAAAAGTTCAGAAACTGAAATATGATTTTTAAAGCTTGATGCATCCATACTAAACTTTTTTTTACAGTATTAGAGAATAGTAAACAGGAATTCAAGGCAATGCTTTGGTTTTTCTGTTTTGGGCTTTTTTGTTTTGTTTTGTTTTGGATTTTTTAGGAAAAAAGAGATTCAGTTATAAAGGGATAAATATTTTATTGTGTTTTGTATACAGCCATTGGAGCATATTTACATGTAAGAAATATCTCATAACTTTCAACCCAGGGTTTTAAAAGTAATGATATCACAGTGATGACTAGTGTTGGCCTAGGGTCCTCCAGAGCACTTATGTTACTTGAGAGCACCAAATACCATTTCACTTACACATCCAGCATTCAAACACTTACACACTGGTTACCACAGGCTTCAGTTCTAGGTGCTTGTCCAACTGTTGACAAAGCAGGACAGAGCAAGGGCAGTAGTTGAAGGGCTGTTGCAATGATTCAGATGAAAGATGCCAGCTTTGAAAAGGGTGGTAGCTTTGGAGACAATGTGTGTCAGAGAATAGGAATGTTAAAGTATAACAACCAATGTGATTTCCCAACAGTTGAGCTGTAGGGCGTAGCAGAAAAAAAAGCAATCTGTTAACAACTCCCAGGGTTGAGCATGGGCTTTTAGAAGGAAGGGGCTTCCATTTGTTGGTAAGGATAAGAAGGTGGATATGGAAGATTTGAACAGAAACGAAATGCAGTATTTCTCTTAGGTGGAAAAGTGGTACTGACTACATAGACGTGGAGTCAAATAGACATATGTAAAAAGGAATATGTACTGCCCATCAAGCTTGCCAGTGCAAACACATCTCATTCTGGCTTGAACTCTGCCTTCCCATGGTTTTATCATCTGCCTAAACCATTTTACAACGCCAACATCTCATTTGACTTGGAGCTATAGATAGGGAACAAAAGGAATCTGTAGTTGAAAAGCATGAGTCCTAAGACTCTGACTTCAGTGAAAATACATAAATGATTATGTGGGTGTGCACATACATGTGTACATTTTTAATAAAGACAGAGCTAATACGATTTTGGTCCTGATTTCTAAACTCCCCCATTGGGAGATGTTGAGACCTTAGCCCATAGCAGTTAAGGAGAATGTTTCTGTCACCTCTAGCTCTGCAAACTCTTTGCACTGGTCCAGGCATTCTGAACAGAGTAAGTATTGCTTCCTCTGTCAGGATTTTCCCACAAATCACAAATACTTTGGTTCCTTCTGTGAGGAAGTACTCAAGTCATGCTTCAAATGACAGAAGTTTGTCACTCATATTAGGATACTCTCTCTTTCGGGCATCCCAGATCTCTTAGCTTTCTCTGAATTTTGTAGTAAAAATAGTGATACATCTATAAGTAGCCTGGGATGAAAAATAAATAAATAAGCATGGAATAAATCCCAAATGACTCAAATACTAACTGGAAAAAGTATATTCCTCTTTCCATGAAAGTTTTAAGGTCTGCATCATTTCTTCTAATACTTTATAAAAAGTGTTGTTGTCTGTAGAACCCAGCACTTCATTGATGATTCTGTCATGTCCTTTTTAATAGACTAAACAATAATTTTAGCTTTAATATTTATACTTTGATGTGGAGTGTTCCTTGGAACTTCACACATTCAGAGATTTAATTTTCATTCACCTTAAGTTTCAGATTCATGCTACCAAAATAGGAAAATTTAGAATATCATCAATTTTACCCTAAAAATGTAAATTTTGATAGAGTGAGTCTATAATTTCCACTTGTGCTTATGCTCTTATTGGTAGGGAGTTTATATAAGCAGATAATTTTTACAGAATAGTATTGTAGTGTTTGCTGGTATAGTAACTTTGTTTGAAGTGAGTAATTGATGGAGCTTTAATCCCTAAAGTTTTCAAATTACCCTTCCATGGTAATAATTAGTGAACTTTCCCTAAGACTGTACTTAACTCTTGAAAAAAATTACTTTCAACTTTCTTTTGTCCAAGATTTATATACACCATAATTCTTGGTATATTTTATGGTTTGAATACTTTATTTAAAATTTATTTTTATTAATATTTTGAGAATTCTATCAATATATTTTGATCATATTCAATCACTCCTCCAACTCCTCCCCAATCCACTCCCATATCCTTATTCACCCAAATTCATATTCTTTCTCTCTCTCTCTCTCTCTCTCTCTCTCTCTCTCTCTCTCTCTCTCTCTTTTGAATCCATTGAGACCATTGGATCTTCAATGACTGCCCAAGACTTTTGTGCTAAAGGGTTGGTTGCCAGCCTTGGGTGCTATGGGGAGTTGATGACACTAAGCAGGATGAGTACAGTAATTGGCAATATGTCTTAGATGTTGATGTTGGACCCTGGTCTCTTCCTCTGTCTTTGCTTTCTAACCACTACAGGACAGGCACCCTTGTCTAGTAGATGTGTCTATCATGCTCTACAAGGGACAAAATACTGAAACCAATGAAATCAATCATAAGCCAAAAGAAAATTTTCCTCCTTATAAGTTGATATGCTTGCATATTTTATTACTGATGAGAAAGGGATTAGGAATTCATCTTGCCATGCAGTCAAGGCTTGCCTTAAACTCAAGATACTATTGTCTGAACCCCTACACTAGTTCTCAGATTACAGGCATTCATGACCTCACCTCAGTCAACAAATTTCTCATCTGTGTGTGTGTGCATGTTTGTGTATGTGTGTGAGCATGTGTGTAAGAGAGTGCATGTGTGTGTGTGTGTGTGTGTGTGAGTACATGTGTTTGAGTGCATGTGTGCATGAGAGAGAGGGAGAGAGTGCCACGACACACCTGTGATGGTCAAAGGACAACCTTGGGTATAACACCTCTCCTTCTAATTTGTTTAGATCTCTTTTTGTGATTAAAAATTGCACTTTAACCATTTAAATAAATATAAGAACAAATTTAAAAATAAATTACAAATAAGATACTAAAATAATCAATATGATAGCTGACAAAAGATACACTAATTAAATTTTAAATATAAATAAATTCAATATTTTTGTTTACAGCATATGAAAAACTTGATTTTTAAAAAACCATCAAAGAACTAAAGATGTTATTCAAAATCAGTGAAAAAAGTACTAATTACAATATTTAGAAAGATTTATGAAAACAGAATGAGCTTTCCACAGAGAGCTAATAACAGCCAAAGAGTAAAACAACAAAAAACAGAAAATTTTTGAGAATTTATATAATAAAATGGCTCTCCTAGAAGAAAAATTCAAATCATATAGCAAAAAAGTCATGTACTTATTTTTCTAGTTCTTTTTTCTCTATAGTCCTAACCACCCAGTAAGGGGGACTATGTTTCCTAGATTGGTCTGTTTTTAATTTCACTGAATTATTCTGCCTGTTTAGAAAACAATAAATCTTCACTGAGACACATAAAGAAAATTAAGTGAAATGAAACATTTTCATAAAAACGTACACTGTTATATGCAGACCAGTTTCTGACCATGAAGAACTAAGGCGAAATGGGTATAAGCCCTACCACTGTAACCAACTAAAACACTGTAAAAAATATCTGAGAAATTTTTCAGGCACTGGACAGTTAGCAGTGCAAGCCAGCAATCACTGAGCGAGGGAAAGAAAACAAGATGTAACTTATTTGCCTCTTGGTCTAGCCACACATTCTCTAACGTGATGCAGAGGAATTTAAGGGCAGCACAGATCATGCACTAAATTCATACAGTGGGTCAGGAAATCTAGAATTTCCTGACACAACTAGAATTGCAGGTTATAGCTTCAGAAAGGAGATACAGAGCTCCTAAACGATGCTTGTCCAAAGTTCTACAGAGGTCTTTGAATGTTCTGCTAAACAAAAAGACACTCAACTATATGATTAAATTCTGGGCAAAGGACAATGGAGGTACTGTAAGCAAACCATTCTTAACGCTGGGAGATACTCAAACTATTGCCACCTGTAGTGGCAACTCTTCATTTCTCACTGTCCCTAGGAGCTTAAGGCCAACTCTTCACTGATCACACAAAGCCTTTAGTGAGAACCCTAGAAGAGGGTTGAAGAGATGGGGCAGTGATTAACAGCAGTGGCTGTGAAATCATGAGGAGTGGAATTCAGAGCCCATTGTGCACATAACAAACTGGACTGATGTGGACAGTCCTTCTATATATGTGTTGCTTTTATTGGTTAATGAATAAAGAATCTGCTTGGGCCTACAGCAGGGCAGAATAGAGCTAAGTGGGAAAACTAAACTGAATGCTGGGAAAAAGTAAGTAGAGTCCAAGAGATGCCATGTAGCCACCAGAGGAGAAAGACACATGAGGGAGCCCAACAGAATCTTGCTGGTAGACTACGGCCTTGGGGTGGTACACAGATTGGTGGAGATAGGTTAGTTTAAGATATAAGAGCTATCTAGCAATATGCCTAAGTAAATGGCCATGCAGTGTTTTAATTAATAATTCTGTATGATTATTTTGGGTCTGGCCAACCAGGAATGAACAAGCCATCTCTGCCAACAGAATGGCACCAATGTGGTCAACTACATCCACATAAAACCTGAGAGATCTTGGGAAGTAATTCTAGACTCCAAAGAACAGAGTTAAACACAGCTTCTTGGTAGCCACATTTTTTTTTTCAGATAGGCTCTGTTTTCTGGCAGTGAGCAGGGGTGCCATGACTTCTTTAAGAGAGGCTTTCCTGATTCAGCATTAGCAGCAAAAATAAAATAAAAAAATAGAAAAATAAAAATTGCATGGCTTCTTAAAGTAACGGTGGTTTACTGGTTTGTAGTAGTTGCAGGAACAGTTCTGGCATTTCCAGGAGGCCAAGCACTTGAATGGGGTTTATGGGCTAACTGTTTACCAGAGTTGAGGCGGTGAGCGCGGTTCACACCCAGCAGTCCCAGAGGTGGCATTAAGGTACCTCCATCATACTAAAAGCCTGAGAGAGGCAGAATCAGCACTCAGCACTGCTGGAACTAAGCTGCTTACCATTTTAAAAGTGGTCCTGGTCAAAATTATTTCAGATACACAATAAAGACAGATTGAGACAGAAATAGATCTCTAAGCAGGTCACAGTGTGTTCAAAAATGTGTATGTAGGCTTGGGAGAGAATGGAAAAAGACCCCAAAAGTTTTCTGTGAACTACAAAATTACCCACCAAAAAGCAGGAAGCAGTTTGGAGGGAACTACACCCAAATTCCTAAATATTGTTTACAAATGTTTATTTAAATTTAAAGGGGATATGCTATAGAGATGAGTACTTTGCATTGGTATGGATCTTGGTTTATTGACACAAAATTAAGGCCAATTTTGTTAGATGTATATTTCTGCTCTTGATTAAGGTATTGTGTTTGTGCATCTCATTTAAAAAATGTAATGTATAATTAAGAAACATAGGTTAATAATAGTCAAGCTTGTAGTCATGTTAGGTTTTTGAGATGTGCAGAGATATGCTTGAGATCGATAGTTATTCTTCAAACCTTTAAAAGACTAACAAAATATGCATTTAAAATGTTTAAGAACTTAGAACTTTTCATGACAATGAAACACATCTGCTCCTGGCAGTACAAATCTACTTCAAGAGGATGATGGGCATCAAAAAGACTCCTTATGGAGATTTTAGCCATTTGGGCAAGAAACTGCTCTTGTATGGACTGCCTAATGGTACGCTATATGATCTGGACATGCAGGACCCACAAAAAAATAACTGCTGAAGTTGCCTGAAGAAAGTGAGACAGTCCTTCAAGGTTGCTGCTTCGTGAGAGAACTGCCAGACATTTTTCAGGACACAGAAGTAAGCATCTGATGAACTTTGCCAGTACAAGGCATAAGAGATCTTCAATTTCCTGCTTCATGGAAAAGTCTGCCAGATACTATGGGCCTGTAAGCTAAAGATAGATGCTACAATGATACAGAAGAACTTTGGGTGACTGTCCAGGCAGCGAGATGTTTCTATTAATTCTAGAGTTTTGGAAGTTGCTTATAATGCACTTCAGTTAACTTAGGTAATATTATATCTTTCTGGGGTCTTTGATCAAGTTGAAGAATAGTTATAATTACAGTTTTCCTTAGTTATGATAAAAGATAAAGCAGATATAAATATTGTAACTGTAATTCTTGCCTAATAACTGTTTTTCATATGTAATTTTACTCTGTTAAAGTTAAAGCATACATTTTTAATTAGATAAAAAAGGGAGATGATGTCAGAAGTCCTTCTGTATATGCATTGCTTTTATTGATTAATGAAAAAAGAAGCTGCTTAGACCTACAGCAGTGAAGAATGAAGCTAGGTTGGAAAACTAAACTGAATGCTGGGAGAAAGTAGGCAGAGTCAGAGATATGCCATGTAGCTGCAGGAGGAGAAAGATGCCCATGGGAGCCCGCCAGAATCTTGCTGCTAGGTGACGGCCTTGTGGTGATGCACAGATTGCTGGAAATGGGTGGGTTTAAGATATAAGGGCTTGATAAAGCCGGGTGGTGTTGGCGCACGCCTTTAATCCCAGCACTCGGGAGTCAGAGGCAGGTGGATCTTTGTGAGTTCGAGACCAGCCTGGTCTACAAGAGCTAGTTCCAGGACAGGCTCCAAAGCTACAGAGAAACCCTGTGTCGACAAAACAAAAAAGGGGAGGGGGCTTGATAAAAATATCCCTAAGTGATTGGCCAAGCAGTGTTTTAATTAATGCAGTTTCTGTGTGATTATTTCGGGTCTGGGAAGCCAGGAACGAACAAGCAGTCTCTGCCTACACTGGATAACCCACAAATGTTGAAACTGCAGCTCTTCAGATATGATATCCTCTTCTGGACTTCTGAACTTCTGGATTACACTTTGCACCCATGTGAGCACACAGACACACATATACACACACACACATACACACAAACATACTCACACTTTAAATATTTAAAATAAAAACATTAGAAGAATCACTCCTTAGTATAAGAAATAGTGGTCACTAATATAATCTGATGTTTAAAATCTTTAAAAATAACTTTATTTTTAAACTAACCTCTAATTTTACTATTGATACATAATGTAATTTAAATAGCTAGGTATTCATCAAGATAATATTCTATATTCCCTTATTAAATGAAGTATGATGATACATACCAATAGATCATAAAATAAATATTAAAATACAAAATAACTTGAAAAATAAATTAGGAAAAGATGAATATGTGGAATGAATAAAAATTAAATATTAAGATGGCATGTTTCAACTGTCATAAGAGTAAATGAGGTAAAATACTATAATTAAAAAATATTGTATGTTGTAACTAGTCTGGGCTAGGCACAGCAATGTTAATTACTTTCTCATCAGAAATAAATGTGTATAATTATTAAATTAAAATACAGCAATAAAAATACATATTGTAAATATCAAAAGAAAATCAACTTATATAGAGGAAAAATTATTTTGGCT
This sequence comes from Dicrostonyx torquatus, assembly GCA_028555095.1. Taxonomy (NCBI): domain Eukaryota; kingdom Metazoa; phylum Chordata; class Mammalia; order Rodentia; family Cricetidae; genus Dicrostonyx; species Dicrostonyx torquatus. The sequence continues at coordinate 2,416,440 of JAQHUG010000074.1, forward strand.
CTTAATGGTTTCTGTGTGTGGTCATTTATTTGTCCCTTTGCTTTTAGACTTTCAGTATGTATAAGTTGAAGGATATACCTCATGGAAATAAAAAACATAATGAATAGTTCCCCCATATGCTCATGGATTTGAAACCTTAGTCCATGGTTGATGGACTGTTGAAGGTTATAGAACCTTTAAGATATAGAGCCTTTCTAGAGAGAATACATCACAGAGGGCAGACTTAGAGGGTTTATACCATTATTTTATTTTATACTTGCTTTCTCTCTGTTTCCTATGTACAGAAGCTTCTAGCTCCAGCATCCTGCTGCCTTGACTTCCCCCAACGTTATAGACTCTGACTTTAGAATAGCAATCCAAAATAAACTTCTTCTGGAAATTTCTTTCAGACATAGTATTTTATCACCGCAACAGAAAAGTCACAAATACATTGTATCAAAAATACATTGTGATGCAGAATACATAATCAAAACAAAACTGCACACTGCTTCAAGTATGAATACTTTAGTTGACTTAAGTCAACTGATGCAAAATACAGGTCATCTAAACACTAGCCCAGAGCAGAGGTTGCTTATACTACAGAGTTTGTATTTCTTCCTAGATATCCACTATGTGATGCTTTTATTGGTTAATGAATAAAGCTATTTCAGCCAATGGCTTAGCAGAATATAGCCAAGTGGCAAGTCTGAACATATATATATATATATATATATACTGGGAAAGATCCTAATCTAAGTCCATCTCAGGCTGGAGAAACATGGCATTTGCCACACTTCCCTTCCTCCCAGCATTCTGTCCTGTCTACTCCACCCACCTAAGGGCTGCCCTATCAAAAGGCCAAGGCAGTTTCTTTATTCAACCAATGAAAGCAACAGAAATACAGAAGAACCCTCCTACACCAGGAAAGCATTTAATTAGGGGTGGTTTACTTTTTTAGAGGTTTAGACTGTTATCATCATGGCGCAATGTGGTGGCATGCTGGCAGACATGGCGCTGGAAAGGTAAACAAGTTGCCCTACATCTTGACTTGCAGGCAATAGGAAGTGTTCTGAGACATGGCAGTATCCTGAGCATATATGAAACCTCAAAGTCGGCCTCCAAAGTGACACACTTCCTATAACAAGGCCACACCTACTCCAAGGAGGCCACACCTCCTAATAGTACCACTTCCTTTGGGAACATTCTGTTTCAAACCACAGGAAGCATTTTGTGACAAGAGTCCATCAGTTTAGTTCACAACTCAGGAAACACATTTAACCTCCATCAAAGCTTATGTGAGAAATCCTAATGAAATACACTCATAAGAAAATATATAAAGGTAGGAGAAGACATTGTTAGAAAGAGAGATTTGGCAGGAGTGGAAAGGGGATATGGGGAAAGCAAAGATAATGGGGTGCTGAATCTCCTCAACATACATTATATACATATAAAGTGATGAGAAAATATAAACTGACAATAGTAAAAACATTTATTGTATAATTATCCATATTACAATTATAAATGATTATTTTTAAGAACAATGTATTAAAAAGGGCAAAGGGAAAGAGAAAAGATTGTTTGAATTAAAAAAAATTCAGCCATGGAACTTTATTCATAATTTCCATCCTGCATTTTGCAGTGTTCTCATTTTCTGCTGGTGAGCTCTCATCTGTCTGCTTCACAGCCTTTCTCTGACAATGGAAAAAGCTGTCAGTATTAATAATAAAACAGTAAGCGAGCCTAAAAAGGAAAAGGAAATGTAATCCAAAGACGTGAAAAATTAGTGTGCAGCTGTCAGTGAGGATTACAACCTAGAAGCACATAACTGGGCAGACAAAGGAGAAAGCCAACCAGAAGGCAGAGACCAAGGAGAAAACAGAAGTGAAGATATCACAGGTGACATGTACCATGAAGGCTTAAGACGTGTCCTCATGCTTGCTGCATTCTGGCAGTGATCTTAGGAAAACTGCGTCCATTCTTGTTTAACATTAAAGAATAGTCTGATATGTCAGAGGGAGACATTACATGTGTTCCATGCTAACACAACAAAGCAAAAACCATTATTATTATTTTGGAAGAATACCTGTAATACATCCTTGTGGATTGATGGGTCATAGATTCACAGCATTGAAGTATTTAACAAAGAGGAAAACATTGGAAAGTTGGGCTACACCACCAACCCCCTTTTCATTGCTTGCTTCAGAGTTACTGACATAATTAATTAGACAAGAATAAAGTGCAAAGGAACTCCTACTGGCATGAGGCAACACACACATTATGTATGTCAGGATGTTACTTTGTTAGCATTCTGCAATGCTCTGTTTTCAATTTCCTCTGTTCTTTTATATAACACAGTTTTGGTCATGCCTCTGGATACAGGGTAAACTAAGCAAAGTTTAAAGCCTTGTCTTGGTAATGACTCTTCTTGTAAAATATGCCATAAAGCCATGTAATTGGTTCCTTCAGGAGCTTAAATAAAAGGGCACTAACAAGTTTACTTGTGGCAAAATGTTTGACAATAGACTAGAAGTTGTGAAATTATACCACACCTGCCTGGTCTTAGTTCAGTTATTCAACCTTTTATCTCTAAGTGCATGTATTTAGCTCTCTAGCTCTTTGTTGCTCTATAGTCCTAACATCCTACAAAAGAAAGTATGCTTGTTTGGTTGGTTGTATTTTTTAACTCTTAGAAATTCTTCTATTTTTTATTTTTTTGGCATAATAGGGTTCAAATAGAGTGTTTTGCCACTAAGCTATGCCTGATGCCTAAGAAGCTTCAATTCTTATCTTCTGATTTTAAATATGGTTACAGTTTGGGATGGATTGTAATCCTTTGCTTACATTTTAAACACTCTGTGAAAGCTGAAACATAAATTTTAAAAGATTTCTATAATGGAGAAACAAAATGTAATATATTGGATATCCATCAGCTTTGAGAGGAAGGGGAATCCTGCTGGGTGTCACAGCGTGGGTGGACCTTGAGGCACCATGGTACATGATTTTTAAAAGGTCACAGAAGACAAATACAATGTGCTCATCTTTTATACCAAGAGATTTTCAATTCAGAGGCAGAAATTAGAGCCGTGCTTAGATCCACCTACCTCTGCTTCCCAAATGCTGGGATTAAAGGCAAGGGCTACCACCGCCCAGCTCATTTTGTTTTTGATTTTCCATGAAATATTAAATGACTGACATTTTCCTGAATAATACGTATTATTTAGAAACAATTGTTATCTTTTACAATGTTGTCTCCATAAACATGGGCTTAATGCAATTATTCTACTTATTAAGGCTTATAGTCATTTTAATAGTATTCTATAGCAACCTGTATAAAAATTTTTACATATTCTTCATTTGATTTATTTCTCTGGTTTTAATGCTCTTTATTATGATGCAAAACCTACTCATAAAATCCATTATTAACTTTGGTTTCTATCTAGTATACAAATACAGTTTTGCATATTGTTTGTATATTTAGTTATATTGGCATATATATTCAATTACTAATTCTATTGTTATATCACATGTTTATCTGATGTTTCAACATAGATACATTAATGTTAATTTATCTCTATATATTGATAGTGAGATGGGTTGGGGACTTTTATAATTGTTTTAATTATAGTATAATTATATCATTACTTCACTTCTTTTTCCTTCCTCTGATTTTCTAATGTACCCACCCTTATTCTCTCTCAAATTCATGATCTCTTTTTTGTTTTACACACACACACACACACACACACCACACACACACTGCTAAATATATAAGTACTATGTGCTCAGTCTATATGATACTACTTGTATTAATATGATTTGATGGTTCACTACTTATTATCGAATAACCATTTTGATGGAGATGTTGGGGAGGGACTTCTTCCCCGAGGAACACTACTGTACTTTCAACAATCTTTGGTTGCCTGAAGTTCTTTTTAGAGATAAGGCCTTCAGGTATTACCGCCTCCATCTATATTAACACGCCTGTCGTTCTTGTTCAGCTTGTGTTTAGGCAGTCACATAGATAGGACTTCATGGCTGTAACATCCTGTGGCTCTTTCCATCTTGCAGACCCTCTTCAGCAATGAATTCGTTTATTTCACGCTTAGGAGCAGTGCTCCCAGAATGCCTTGTTCTGCATGGCCAGCAGCTTTGTCGTCCATAGGATATTCTCCTTCAAAGACTCTGCTCATGAGCTCTTCATTACCACTAGATTTTAGCTTGTTTCTCTAAAGTCTTTTGAAACAGCGAGATTAAAAAAAAAAACATGATAATAGCCAACTATTGACTGTTAATCAAGTGCCACTCCTTACTCCTGCCTTAAAAAAATCTCTTGTGCAATCAATAAATTGGCCAAGTCATGAGAAAAAAGTAACTAACTACATTTATCTAATCTTCAACCCAGTCGAAGATCTGAGAAGGGAAATAACATTACCTGAGTGAATAGGAAGGGGCTTCCCATAGGACAGGGTATCCTGCACCATCTTAAGGAAGCAGGGGGAGGGCAGTGGGGTAGTGGGGGAGCGGGAGGGCCGGGAACAAGGGGAGTAAATGTAAATTTTTCTTTTAACAATAAAAATTAAAAAAAAACCAGAAAAAAATCTCTTGTGAAGCCCTAATCTGAGCTCCAGGCCTATGCAGTTGTTGCTGTCTTCCAGTTCCCTAGAGGCCAGTCCACACTCTGCACAGTGTGCTGCTTCTCCACGTGTCTTCTGAGCTGACTGCTCTGAGAATGGCCACCCAATACTTCCTTCCTTGGCTTCTCAAGACTGAGACTGACAGAGGAGCCCGGGAGTGAGAAGGACCATGTACTGCTTAGGTGGCCTTTTTTGTGCACAAGTGACAGTGACAGAGTGATCCCAGTGATCAGAATCTGTTCCAGCAGAGTGACAGGTCCACTGTAGTCTCGCGATATGAATCGAGGGCTTTAGTATTGGAACTGTCCATCTCCTGTCTATTTTTTGTTATGAACTTTTTATTTCTTCCTTGAGATCAATAGAAAAAAAACCTGCTGATTTCTTGGGAGACTATTTTGGGGTCTTTTGCCTTGACATCATATCAGCAACTCTTTAAAATGTAAAAATATGATTGATAAAATAAATAAGCAAGTAAATATGAAAACATGTAGCAGGCTTTCTTTGGGGTTACCAACTAACTCCCAAATCATGAAACAGAGACTTATTATTAGTTGTGAATGCTCAGTCTTATCTTATGCTTGTTCCACTAGCTCTTATAACTTAATTTAACCTATTTCTCTTCATCTACATTTTGCCTTGGGGCTTTTTACCTTTTTTTAATCTTATAGGTCCTACTCCATGACTGGCTGACTTGCATCTGTCTGACTGGTCCCAGGATGCCTCCCACTCTTTCTCCTTCATTCTCTTCTCTCCTTCTCTCTCAAGCCTAGATAATTCCTCCTACTTACTCTCTCAACCCGCCAGCCCTACCTATCACCTCTATTGTCTAGCTATTGGCTGTTCAGCTTTTTACTAGACCAATCAGATGCCTTGAGCAGACAGGCAACACATCTTTACCTAGTTAAACAAATGCAGCATAAATAAATGCAGTATCCATCCTTACATAGTTAAAGTAATATTCCATAACAAAGACACAAGTAAAAAAAATGAATGGTAAAAGTGTCAGAACAGACCAATAGCTGCCATTTATGTCTCCCCAAAAGCAATCTCTGTTGATTGTTCCAGTTTATTTAACACAAAAGAGTAATAAATATTAAAATAACAGAGAAAGAAAGTAGAAGTTAAAACTGTCTGAAGCCATTCATTGCAAAACAAACCAAATGTTGAGAAGTTATAAGGTTAGCATTAAATCTCATTATGGCACACTAATTGATATTCAGGACAGCTCTGAAACAGTCATGTTCCATACACTTAAGTAGGTCCAGGAAACATTTCAATGACACCAAATAGTCTTTCCTGAAAATATTCAAAATAAATGTATAACATATTTTTAAAGACTCTTCAAAAAATAACTTATAGTCCATTGGAAAACAACTGAATTGTAACACTTAATCGATACACTCCAGCTAGAACAGTCTCTGATGTGGATCATTTCAGTCCTCACACAACTAAAACAGGAAGTGTTTATGTCTATCATATGGGACATTTGGGTTTTTAATGGATCACTTAGTCTTTCTCTGAGATTCTGAAGGTAACCCCTCTTGGCTTTGAGCACCTAAAGAAACCATCAGATTTTCTGTTCGCTTAGAAATGAACACCTAGCTGGGCGGTGGTGGCGGTGGCACACAGCTTTAACCCCAGGTAGGCAGAGGAAGGTGGATCTCTGTGAGTTCGAGGCTAGCCTGGTCTACAAGAGCTAGTTACAGGACAGGCTCCAAGGCTACAGCAAAACCCTGTCTGGAAAAACAAAACAAAAGAAGAAAGGCACAACTACAGTGAGAGACACCCATCTCCCTTTGCTCTTCACTCCACCTGTTAACAACTGAAGTGTCTGGAAAGCCTGAGAAGGCTGCTCTCTATATATGCCTTTGTCCATTGCCTCTAGCGCTTCCCCAGCCTCTGAAGTAAACATGAGAGAACTGGGAAAAAAACACGATGAAGAACCCCATGATAACAATCACAAAACAAAAGCACTCAATACTCAGTTAGATGAAGTCAATTCTTACTTAGTCAGTGCTTGAAGAAGGCAGTGTTGTCTTCTATGGTGCCTTTATCTTCAACATAAAGTTTCATATAAGAAGCAATGGATTAGATAGAATGAGGGCTTTATAACTCAGGTGTCATAGCCATACTTTCGGGTGGCTAGATATGGTTCTTGTTGCCAGTCTCCTCATTGAATTACTTTGATCATCAGAGCCAAGGTAGAAGGCACACTCCCACATCTACACTCAGATGCTTTTATGTTGGACCACTTTGTCTTCAGTCCTTCAAAACCTATCCCTCCAAGTTCCTGCCAGACCATTTGCCTTTGCCTATAATATATGTTCTGAACAGGCACACAGCCGAACTCCTGCCTAATGGGAAAAAAATTTATTACAATCATTTTTAAGGTACCCCTAAGTAAGATCATTGTGTCCTTTTAACTTACACCCATATTAACTCATTTATTCGGCTTTTGTTGAAAAATTTCCCAGTACCAAATATTTCACTAAGGTTTGGGAACAAAAGAACAGAGAAAGAACATCAAGTTCCAGATTCTTACCAAAGCATCATGCCTTGGGTATAAAAACCATTCTATATCACCTGACAACAATGAACTGTATTTTGTTAAAGCCTTTTATAGAGTCTTTGACAAAGGATGAATAGGTTCTTATGAACTGATGACAGTGAATTATGTATATAGTTTGGACTAGATCATAGTCTCATAGAAGTTTGAAATAAATTAAATGAAGTATGGTAAATAATAAACAGCATTAATAATATGTAAGTGGCATATATATATATACATATATAAATGTTAAGTGCTGAAAATTAAAAAATCCCTAGTAACACAAAGATGTTCTTGCAGACTATGCATGTATAGAATACTAAAATTATATTTGTAAATAAAAATAATGAACACATACCCTGAAAATGCGACTATCTATTATATAGATGGAGTATGGCATACACCCTAGAAAAATAATAAAACTGTCCTTGCACTAGCAAAAGTGCACAGCATCATCAAGTTCTGAACTCATTCAATTCCTCCTTCTCAAACATGTGGCTCAGAGTGGTTCTCAAAGGCCATCGCTGTTTGCCAGCACTTGAATGGATTGCTGCCCTGGGAAGGGAAAGGGAGATAGTGCCAAAGAAGGCAATGAGCAAAGAGGAAAGGAATGCACAAAAAGAAAAATGAAGTGTAGCTAGGACAACATGTTCCTACGGAATACACAAGTGATTATCATTGTGTAGTTTCTGGCACAACTCTAAACAAGTCAATTAAATGTAGGCAAATGCTCTCGGTATTGAAAAGGGATTGGTAAAGAGATAAAAGATGAAGTCATGTTCCAAATAAGGTAACTTTTTTTTGAGGAGGATAACCTCCACCTACTGAAAATCCAATAGTGTACTTTTGAAAAGCAGGTGCACTTATAGCTAGGAGGTAATGATGCTGTGACAATAATTCTAAACTCCTCTAAAAGTCCTAGGAACCGACCTAGGTTCCACAAAGAAAAGAGGAAGTTCAACCTAGGGGACTCTTGCTGTCCAATCCAGGCAAAAATAATTACTGAGTAATTCCTGACCTGTTAACAGATATTTCATGACCTTGAGGAAGGTTTGTCTTTGGATAATAGAGAAAATATCTCAGCTAACTAAATACTATTATTCTGACAGAATAAACAGTGGCACATTTGTGTTTAGGCTTTGCTTGTGTTTGAGAATCTAAGAATAAGATGTCATCATCAAGAATCAGTCCATTCTGGGTATGGTAGCACCTAGCAGTGAGAGATTTCTGGTGTCTCTTAAAAGTCAAAAATACAAACAAAAAAAAGCTATGCAATGCAAATTAAAACTCCCAGAATGAGTAAGGTTCAGGGAGGAGCTCTCTGGCCCCTTAGCAGATAAATTATTGGCAGTTCATGACTGCTGAAAAATGGTTCATTTTCTTTTGAGAAATGGACACTGATAGATTATATCCCAGTGGATGGCCACACAGCCATGTGTATATAGGAATCACACTGACTCAGGCCTATTAAAGACAAGGAAATAATAAAGAAGGCATGAAACTGGAAGGAAGATGGGGTGTCAGAAGGAAGTAGTTGTAGATGGATCTGATTAATATACATTGTATGAGTGTATGAAACTTTCAACTAATAAAATATCATTCTTTAAAAACTGGTTATATTATGGAAGCAATATGAAAATTAAGGCCTCTCTCCACCTCCCTGGGTTTAATTATAGAGTATCTCAGATGTCCTTTATGACTCAGCCTTCCTAATGGTGAGGCTGAAAATCAGAATGTATTTCTTAATGGGGAAGTTTGCAATATTCACATAAGTAACAATAAGTAAGTCCAGAGTTCATGTCAATACACCATGTCTGTCCTTGGCATGGCCAGTCTTCCGCATCTCACTTTTTTTTTTATTTTGAAAGCCTTTTGTTAAGTCTTTCCCAAGATTTGGGTGTCCTTAATAATGACTGGGCAAAGTACTAATTGCAGGTTTTATGCCAAGAAAGTCACAGTTTATTGAAAAGGCACCAAGAAGGAATTATCAGGGCACCTCATGAGTCTACACACATCTACAGTGAGTGACATAAAGCAGTGCATCCTTGAGAATATGGAGTAGGAATCTAGGAATCTTACAAGGAAATAAAATATCATTTAGTGGTTGTGGGCACTTCATACACTTAGTCTCCCAAAAACCCACATGGAAAATCTGACTTACAGTAATCCATTAAAATAATGACCCCATTTGTGCTAAACACTGCCAAAATTAACAAGACCCTGGCAATATAATACATCTATAAAATTCTTTTTATTGTAATTGTCAATTTTACCTTCCCACAAATAACCAGTGTCAGCCATGCATACTAGATGCTAAAACACTCACTTTATAACATATGCTTACTGATTCCCTAAACACCCAAGATCCTAGTTAAATAACAAGCATCTTCCCCCATTGGAGGTAAGAAGGAATTTGTTAAATTATTTTTGTTCCCACCCCTAAATTAACTATTTTAGCCAAAACCAAAAATTTCTCCCATAGATGTCACTAAAGGAATAATAAATTAAACTACTATGAAAAGGAAAAAAAATAGATGAATTTCTAATAAAACTTTTGCCAAATAAAAACATCTTAAAGGTAAAAATGGAACTAATTACAGCCATGCTTCCTGCCTGTCTGCCTTTCATCATGAATTGTGCATTGTTGGAGCAGTGCAAAGCACCCTTGTTGATTGGAGAGAGGATGACCCCCAGTGCCCAGCCCTCACAGATGGATTTCCCACTTCAAAATCTTGAGTTCCTCCAACTTTGCGTAACAGAAGAATGAACACAGGCAGATTAAAAATAAGATTATGAGCTAGCAGGGTATTAGTAAATATTTGACAATATCTTTGGCTATAAATAAAGAAAGCCCTAAATAGATTTAAATACCTCATTAGTCAGTGTTCTATTGCTGGGAAGAGATGATACTAATATTTTGGAGCCTGGGATTTGCTCCAAAACATACTTTGTTGAGTTCTTTCCTTTCTCTTTGGTCCATGAAAAAAAAATCCCCAGAGTCAAATAAACAAGGGAAGTGCTGGGCTTTATATTCTTGCTCTGAGGTTAAAGAAAGACCCTGCAGTATTTCAAAATATGGGAAACTCTAATAAGCAGAAACATTCCCACCTCACCAAACCCAGTACTTGTTATTATTTGAAAGTTTCATCCCTTTTCCCCACACAATATGCATTATTATGAAAGAATAACTCGGCTCTATTCACTTTGAAAAGTTGCATTATACTTTTGATGTTCAAAAGTAACTGAAGTACGTTAAGCCAAATTGCATTCGAATGGCAATACTCTGTAATTACGCCTATGCAATTAGTGTAAGAGTCTAAGCATGTAATGATATTTCTGTTGTTTAATTACTGTTCTCAAATGTCAAATCCTGTTTTTTCACAGAGAATCAGGTTCTTTTACAGTATCTTACTTAAACCACATTTGTCGATTGCAATGATTTCCACATTTAAAACTTAATTTTAGGAAACATAGTAGGATCGATGAAACCAAAACAGGCTCTTTGATAAAAATCAAGTTGATAAGCAGAAGATGAATTAGGAGGAAAGGACAGGAATCACAATATCCTACACTCAGGATAAAAGACATAATATAATTAAAGAATAGGGTGACTGGGGAGATGGAAGTGAGCAAGAACACTTGCTGTACATGCATGAGCATCTGAGTTTATACACCCAGGACCCATGTTAAAGAGGGAGACATACCCTATGTCTGCAAGTCCAGTGCTGTAATATGCAGAGACAGGACTCTTGAGTTGCTGAGGCTTGCTGGCTACCAGCAGAGCTCCAGATTTAGTGTGGACTCTGACTAAAAATAGAAGATGGAAAGCGACAGGGCAGGAATCCTGACATATATGTCAAATATACCCAAACATCACACAGAAAGGGGGATCATTAAAAGTGGCTTTATCCTATTTAAACATAACAATTTCCATGAAATGGACTCATTGTTCGAAAGATACAAACTAGCAAAGTTCATTTGAGAAGAAATAGATGGGGCGGGCACTATCACTTGGGAGACTGAAGCATGTGAGTCTCTGAGTTTGATGCCAACCTGGTCTACATAGCAAATTCCAGGAAAGAAGGAAGAAAGGAAGGAAGGAGGAAGGAAAGAAGGAAGGGTAAGAGGGTGGGTGGATAGATAGATAGATAGATAGATAGATAGATAGATAGATAGATAGATAGATAGATAGATAGGAATGAGAAAATAAGGGAGGAAGAAATGACCTAGAATAGAGAAGGGAGGAAGATGAGATGAATAGAAGTACTCAGGCATGGTAGTGGACATTTTGCAATTCTAATTCTTGCACTTGGGAAACAGGTAGGAGAGCTGGGAGTTCAAAGACATCCTAGTCTACAAAGCAAGATCCCATCCCACAGAATATTTTTATTTTACCTTTGTGTGTGTGTGTGTGTGTGTGTGTGTACCTGCACATGAATGAAGGTGCACACAGAGGTCAGAAGAGAGGGAATCAAGTCACCAGGAGCTGGAGTTACAAGTATTGTGAGTTGCAAACCCTGGATGCTGAGAACCAGATTTGGGTCTTCTACATGAGCAGTATGCATTCTCAATTGCTGGGAATCTATCACTCACCATAAGGCCCAGAAAAAGAAGGATATGGTGACACATACCCCTAATTCCAGAGCTTGGACATTGGATGTATGGGGATTGGGAATTTAAGATCTTCCTTGAGCACTTAGTGATTTTGAGTCCAACCTAGACTAATTGAAATCCTGTCAAACAATGGGGGTTAGAAATAGAAAGAGAAATTAAAATATAAGGCAAAATAAAAATCTCACTCTGCATATTACAAATAAATGAGAAACAGAAATAGATGCTTGATAAAACTCCCCCATGAAAGTCCTTCAGACAACATCACACTATTATGAAAGACTAATGCTTGGACCCTAAGAGCAACAGAAGGATAATAGTGCTCACCCTTTCTTCTTATTATACTGATGTTCTAGGCACTATAAATTATATAAATGACAAATTATATTCTAGCTACTATGGAATGAAATACAATCTAATGGATACAAATTGAAAAACAATCATACACAAAATGATTGTTCACATGTAAAATCTGACAGAATATGAAATGTAACCTTAGAACTAGGAAATTTGTCAAGCTAACAGATTAAAAAACAAGACATCAAACTTAGCTATATATCTTTCATACATTTAATTTTTAATCATGTGCAATAGCTAGATCTTAAAAAACCATGAAACATCCGGGCGGTGGTGGCGCACTCCTTTAATCCCAGCACTCGGGAGGCAGAGGCAGGCGGATCTCTGTGAGTTCGAGACCAGCCTGGTCTACAAGAGCTAGTTCCAGGACAGGCTCCAAAGCCACAGAGAAACCCTGTTTCGAAAATAAAAAAAAAAAAAACATGAAAGACCCTTACACTGCTAACAATAAAACCTGATGGAAAAATAATTTAAAGCATAAAACTATAAATATAAATATAGAATGGTTATTGAAGAAAAACTAGGTTATACGAAATCTCCTTTAACTCTCACTTAAACTCAATTTAATACAACCCAGTAGATACTTTTAATAGGAATCTACAAATTAAAGGGGAAATAAATGTACAAGGCCTAGAAAAGCCAAAACAATTTTGAGAGAGAGGAGGAAGATGAGAAAATTCATGCTTCTTGACATGAAGTATTACTGTAAAATTAAAATAATTAAAGCAATAAGGCACTGACATAAATATGGGCAGAAAACAATGATTTTGTAATCCATGACTGACTCTGGCAGAAGATTCACAAAAAATACAGAGGAGAGGGTGAAATTTTATTCAAGATTTGGAGTTATTTGGGATTATTGGATATTCACAAGCAAACCAAACCAAACCAAGACAGAACTGTCTATATCTCCTGCCATATGCAATAATTAACTCTGATAGATGTAAGCATAAAACTTAAATTATAAATCTATTTAAAAAAAAACACAGAAAACTGTCATGACCTTGAATTAAATGAAAATTTTCTACTACAACACAGAGGAACCTTTAATACAAAAACAGTCGAAATTTTTAACCTTGAGAAAATTTAAAACTTCTGTTTATAAGAGATAGAAAAGAAAACTGAAAAAAGTCAGACTAGGGAAGATATATTTGTAAATAGTGTGCTGATTTGTATCTAAGATATATAGTTTTAAAATTCAATAAAAATCATATGTTTGAACACACAACTTACCAAACAAGACAAAATACATAAAAAGATACTCTAATTCACTGTTCATAAAACCACAGTGAATCAAAGCAGACACCACCAAGATAAGGAGATGAAGGAACTTGAATTCTTAATCCTGGTGGAAGTATTTAGTAATAATTACTATGTTGGGAATTCAGCCATTTCTACATCAGACATATGTCTACCCTATGATCCATAAATTTCATTACATTATTCTCCATGAGAAATAAAAGCATGTTTACAAGACTTGTACATAATAATAGTTTTACTTGAATAGATAAAAACTGAAATGATTTTTTTAATTAAGAGGTAGAGAGGTGTATTTTGGAGGATCCAGGCAAGAGAATGTCACTCAACAACAGAGAGTTGAAATAGAAACTGTTGCTAGGACAAAATGGATCTATCTACAAATAATCATGATGAAAGAAAGAAGACAAATGAAAAATTTACGAATATACACAAGAAAGCTTTCACAAGTAATCTACATATTTAGTATTGAATGTGGTAGTGATTTTTCAAAATGTATCAAGATGTGAAGCTCAAATATAGGCAGGGTAATAACGTGACTTTTTTGTAAATAAAGGCCTTAAAAACAAAAAATTCTCATTGTGAAGTTTTAAACTTGAATTTTGTTTCTTAGAAAAGTCACTTTCTATCTTTGCTCTGTATAGACTTAGCTAGAAGTTTTGGCAGAAAGAAATAGATGGTACTGAAGAGGAGTTTCTATTTCTGTCAACATGGAACAGGAAAAATCATGGTTTTCTTCTATGGATTTCTTCTTGTTTGTAGTTGGGAGGTATTTCTTCTCTACTGAGGTGTCCTCTTTATTTAAGACTTCTACAAAATAGTATATCAATGCATGAGAACTTCACAGAGCAATGTCCTGACTTCACAGACTTGGACGGAAAGGGAAGAAAGGGTCAGAACTACTTCCTAGGCATGCTACCAATCACCTTCCTACTGGGTCTCATTTCTTACATATTTTGCTATCTCTTAATAGTGTCAACCTGAGACCCAGCTTTAAGGCATCGATCTTTAAAGAACATCCACGATACAATAATACCAGTCCCTTAGATCTTATTCCTCCCAAGCATAGGTCGAGACAGTTAATTAGTCAACATACTATTTGCCCAAAGTTCTCACAAGAGTTCTCTTTGGCCATTGTGGATGCTCTAGGGTGTTCCAAAACTCAGAAGTCACCTGCTAAGGGGAGATATCTCAGTCTTCATTTCCTAAATTGATTCTTAATTTTCACAAGTGTTGTTTTGAGTCTCCCTTAAGGTCAGGAAAGGAAAGAACAAAAAAAGGAATCAGCTTAGGACTTAGATAGAACCTCTGAATGTGGGTGAAGTTGTATGGCTGGGGCAGACTTTAGGGTCACTAGCAGTGTCAGCAGGATTTTTCCCTGCTGCTTGTACTGGCTTTTTGGAACCCATTCTCTTTGGATGGATATCTTGCTCAGCCTGGATATAGTAGGGAGGGCTTTGGTCCTTCCTTGGAGCAATGTGTCTTGTTCTCTTTGGGGAATGGATGGGGGAGGGTTGAGAGGGAGGAAGGTGCAGGGGATGGGAGGATGGGAGAGAGTGGGAACTGGAATTGATTTTTAGAAGGAACAAATATAGTTTGTCTTCTTTTTTTAAAAAAAGTAAAATAAAGTGAAAAAAACAGAAGGGGAAAGAGAGAAGACTTTTGCTCATAAATATTTTGTTCCACAGTGGGAAAAACAACTAGATGATTACCCAAAAAAATTTAGTGGGTCTTGGGTACATACCAGGAGTATATTTCTCAAGATTTATAGCATTCTCATGTGGCTATAAGAATGAATTCTACAGTATTAGCAAAATTGATATTCTCTACTATTGTCTTTGATCAATTGCAGTCAACAGGGAATAGATAACAGTGCTCTTTCTCATGTTCAAGTTGGATAGCAATACCCACAGAGCATCACACAGAAGGCAGAACTCCCAAATCAATACATAAACCCTCAAACATGTTCCTCTAAAACTTGGTTATTTTAACAGTTATATAATCAGAAATAGATATAGATTCTTTCAGGTTAAAAAATTTTTATGTTTTCCTATTGCAATAGTTTATCACAAATAACAGAAAATCAGTACTAAAATAATTACTTTTAACAAAGGCATTATCTAATTAGAAATAAATTTGGAAGAAGTAGTGGAGCTAGAGAGATAGGAGGTCCATTATGCAGTGATAAACCCACCTCGTGCTCTGAAGATAAACTTGTACGTGTAGGGAAACTGGGTGAGAAGACTGCATCAAACATTTTATTTAACATTTTTACTGGTGTTGTTCAAGAAATTAGACCAGGGAAGAATTTCATAGCTTGTTTGCATGAACAAAAGTGGACAGAAATAATCCAGAAACATTTGCTCTCAAAATTCATAAAACCCAGCTCTCTCTAGATCCTACACAATATGGGATTGAAAAGACCTTTGATCAATATAGGTAGGCTCAGTATCATTTTATTGAACAAGAAATTTAGTGCTTCACTTGAGACTGAAGAAAATATAATGAATTCTGCCTCCCAATATGGGTTTAAATGGTTTCAAATAATTCACCTTAATCTGAGAAAAGAGCAGAGAAGAGGGTATAAAAGAATAAAGCTACCTTAGAGAAGACTTTTCACTGTACTTCTTGTCACATTAAACTGAAAGCAAGCAGACAAAAATCCTCCTCAGGTGTTAAGACATTGTGTTGTCAAGGAAATCTTTATGCCTCTGAATTCTTGGTGCTTCAAGAAGCCACAAGTGTCCAAACTCTGTAGTCAGATTCTCTTTGAACCATCAGTTCCCAAATAATGACACAGAGACTTCTTATTCACTATGGAAAGTTGGCCTTAGCTTAGGCTTATTCCTGACTAGCTCTTATAACCTAAATTAACCCATTTATATTAATCTATATTCTGCCACGTACCTTGTTACTTTTTCTCTATACTGTATGTCTGACTTCCACCATGTCTCACTGGCAAATCCCACCTCTCTTCTTCCAGAGTTCCAATCTCTTCCTGGAAGTCCTGCCTATTTTCTACACCTTGCTATTGGCCATTCATCTCTTTATTAAACCATTTAGAATGTGCCTTGGCAGAGACACATCTTCAGAGTGTACAAAAAGATTATCCCACAACAAAAACTCTGCTGAGTAGAAAGTTGTGGCAAAATCTGAACAACCTGAGTGATTAGGAAGTGCAATCAAACAACTTCCAAAATATGTAACAAGTCACAGAGACAGCTGGCTACCTGGGCAATCATCCAAAGTCACATTTGCAGTGTTGAAGCAACCAACTTTGGCTAAGGCCTAGCATAAC